>VXAD01004428.1:291182-322954 GCA_013399195.1 Dicrurus megarhynchus | reverse complement strand
CGCCGCCAGGGGGAGATAGCGCCGGCGCGCGGCGCAAAAAAAGCGCTGCTGGCAGCGGTGGGATTCGAACCCACGCCCCCGAAGAGACTGGAGCCTTAATCCAGCGCCTTAGACCGCTCGGCCACGCTACCGCCCTGCTACCGCTGTTTTTCGTGACGCTTTTGTTCCACACCACCTTTTTTCCTCTTTGCCGCACCTCTCCATCACCAGTGCCCGCTCTCCCCACACACCCCTTCCACCCGAAAAACAAAACGCCGGGGCTCCTTTTCAGCCCGTTTCCAAGCAGCGGGCCTTGGAGCGGCGCGATGCACCCAGGGACGGACGGGCGGGAGCAGCCGTGCCCGAGCCCTCTGCGCCGCGCCCGCTGCCACGTGGATGCCACGGAGCAGCACAGCCGCCTGCGCGGTACGTGTGGCATCTCCCGCGCACCCCCTCTGAAAGCCTAAAAAAAGTTCTAAAATTTTTTATTGTTGTGGCAAAGCCACAACTCACTGAATTTGCACAGCCAAAAGTCAGCAGTTTACGGCTGGGGGGTTGTTCTTCTGCTTACAGCACAGGGACCAGCAGGGCAGCAGTCAGTACGCTTGGGCAAAGGGGTGGTAGCACACCTCAGCTGCTGGTGCTCCATGAACCTGCCCCTGGGAGTCTCTGGCCGCATTTTGCCTGCAAGTCTGGTAAGTTTTCTTAAAGAATTACTGTTATTTTCACCGCTTAGTTACAACCGAAGGGTTGTATTTGGAGAAAAATTCCAGCTTCTCTGCGGTAAGGCCACAAAGCCTTAATGCAGCTTGATTTAATCCTGTCCTTGTGGCACTTCATTTAAATAGGATAGAGAAAATAAGCCTGCTGGAGCCCTGCTGACACGGCATCATTCAACTCTTTCCCCTGGCCCCTCCCACAGGCTGTCCCTGCAGCAGCCGGCGGTGCAGCTCTCTTTCCAGGGAGCTGCTGAACTTGGAATCATGGAATGGTTTGGTTGGGGTTGGAACTGTCTTTTAAAGGTCTGATAGTCCAGCCCCCTGCACTGAGCAGGGACATCTTCAACCAGATCAGGCAGCTCAGAGCCCCGTCCAACCTGACCTTGGATATTTAAAGGGATGAGGCACCCACCACCTCTCTGGGCAACCTGTGCCTGCGTTTCACCACCCTCATTGTGAGAAGCTGCAGCACTGCAGAGTCTTGCTAAAAATTTCATTCACTGCCTACAAGTACTGAGGAACAACAGCACACACATGTAAACGTGAATAAACTCCCTCAGTGCTGCTGCGCTTGCACACCCTCAGTTCAGCACCTTTTCAGGATGGGGGGGTTTTTTAAGAACAGAGGGAGCTGACTTTGCAGAGCAGCAGGAGAGGTTCAAGGAGGAGAGGAGGGTGGTGGCAGCTGGGTCACCAGATTTTTCATTTCACCTGTGCAATGTCAGTTATCATTACAGGACTTTTTCCAAATTAAGAAAGAATTAAGGTAGAGGAGAACTTACACTATAACACAAGCTACCAGCCTCACTACACTGTTTTCCTGGCACAGGAATTAGCCAGAGAACAGCAAGGACCCAACACTTGTACTGAACACTTCCAGACTGAGGGCCAGGCCCAATGGTTACAAACCCCTGAGCTGTCCCCACACAGGAGTCAGGTCCATCAGCAGAAGCAGCTGAGAGATATCCCTGAACTGAAACCTGAAAAGACCCTGACTCACCCCTAGCAGCACTGCCCAGCATCCATCCTGAGAGGTTCAAATGAAGTTCTGCCTGTCCCAATTCTGATGAAAAGTCCTGATTTGACCCGTTGTAACTACACCTAGCTCTGTCAGCACTCACTCTGCCCTGAGTGAAATTGCATCTGTGGGGAAGAGAATGAGATTCAAATCAGTCCCACAGACCAGTAACTAAGAAACAGGCAATGTTCTTATTTACACTTTATACGCTGTAAGAGTTTGCTGTCTCCATGGTTTCTGAAGAATGCTATTCTTACTTTGTTACACTTGCCAAATACTCCATCTATATGGAACTATAACAGGCTATAAAGCTATAGCAGTGCCAAATTTCACCATTTTTCATCTTATTGATTCCACAGTGCAGAGGCCCAGGTGGTGCTTTTTTGTTAGGAAATTCTGCTATTTCACAGTTCCTTTGCTAGAGGATAATTTCACATTGTTTAAACTACACAGGTATAAGAAGTTCCACCCGTCTAAATAAAGCAATAAAAAAGCAACAGGAGGAGCTCCATTTTTAACAGTTTGAAAGGGCCTGTATCACACAGATTATTCTTGAACAGAAAAGAAAATAAAATAAACCGTAGTGAGGTGACAGTGAATCATTAGATACTGTAGCCAGGACAAAAACCTCTCCCACCTCAAATCCCATAGCCCAGGAGTTTCCAGCCCATTCTCAGGACTAAACAAAAGCTAAAGGCTTAGGGAGGCCTCTGCAGCACCCTGCAAATGAGCCCTCCAGCCCTAACATTTTATCTCCCATTAGGTACAGGCACCACATGTGTAATCAAATGCAAATCAGAGAGCACATCAACCATTTTGTTTTCTAGAGGAAAATGGATTTTGTTGCTACAGATCTAATGATTTCCTCCCCGTTAGTTACTTCTGACTGTTGAAAGGCAATGAAATCAGGAATGGAATAATACAAACAACAGAGAGGATTTCTGGAAGCTTGCAATAGTAGGATTGAATTTTGGCAATTTGTAAAGAAAAAAAACAAACCAAAAGCAAACACCCACAAGCAATAAGTAAAACTCTGAGAAAAGTGACAAAAAGAGCAATTTTATTGACTAGCCAGAATGAACCCAGACAAAGTGAATGAGAGGACTAAGTGATGCAGGCAAGCAGTATTTGCTTGCCTGACATGCAAACAAAGGCTTCCATCTCACTGTCCTTACCCAAGCAACATTCCCACTGACATCTGGAAACACTGAACCAGGGTAAGTTCTGGCAGGCTGAGCCTCAGATTTATTTTCACATTTTTTAAAAATACAGATTTTTATTTATTCATTGTGAATAGATTAAAAATACAGCATATAGCAGTATCATTGCAAAAGTCTTTAAAATATACAATTTTTCCCTTCAAAAGAATGTCACAGAATAAGTTGTGAATATTTCTGTAAACAATTTCCATTTTCATATTATTGACAGTCCCATTTATTCTATGGCTAAATCATATGATACACCTTAGGACAGAATGTAGTCTTCATCACTAAAAAGCAGTATTTGCAAACAAAGAATTAATCATAACAATTTTTGCACTGAGTTGTGTGCACATTTACATACCAGATCTACACAGAGCTAACAGCAATTTTAGCAACTACTGAATTTAGCAAATTAAACTACACCAAAAAGTGTCAATTATTACACTCTACATCCTTTGCATGCACATTCTGTACAGGCACTTTCAATCTCCTCCCTACATGGTTAGTGGTGTCGTCACACATGCTTCCTTCTCAAGGAAAAGCTCAAAGATTTGGCATCAACACCTCCTGAGGGAAACAAATCCTTTTGTCTAAATTTGCTATAGTCCCTACACTGTAAAGGTGCTGCACAAAACAGACTATTCCACTGTCTTCAGAGGTGAGTGGCTTCACCTTTCACTGACAGCTGGTATCTTAATGCTATGAGCTGAAATAGAAAAAAAAAAACCAGATCCCAGAGAGGCCTTAGGCATCTAAAGCAGAACTTTGGATAGGCACCGAAAACATTCATCTGAATTGCAGTTCTGTGCTTCTATTTCAACACATTAGGTACAAAAAGTATTAGGTCCAAAAATCTGGCCATTTTAGTACCTCACTACCCAAGACCAACTGAGATCTAGAAATGAGACATTCCTCCATTAATGGGTGAAGACCTTTGTCTTCACTCCCAAAACAAAACAAAAAAGGACGTGGGCACTACCTTCCCACAACCCCTGCAATATACAGCTAAAAGATGTTGCCATGTGTGGCAAGGCTGCTCACAGCTACAACTGCCTGGTGGTTACAGCACCAGCCAGAAGCACAGCAACTGAGGATTACTCTCCCTTCTCTCCTAAAAAGGATTCAAATCCTCCCATCTCACTCCCTTAACCACCAGGAGATCACCCCTTTCAGACACTGGCAGTTGTTACTGACATCACCCTTGGATACTGTCTAAGCAGTAATTCAGATCCACTTGCCATAAAAAAGAGAAAATGGGAGCACAATCTGATCCCAGTGACAGGAACTTGCACAGGAAAGGGAGAACTGACTTCTGTTCCCTGAACAGTTCCTGCATTTTACAAGAAATTAATATTCCTTGGCTATGCATGTGAGAAATCCTGATCAATCCTGCATCATCTCTCAGCCTGCTTAGCTTTAAGGCTGCTTTTAAGAGCTTGGCTGAAGTGGTGAGCATTACAGGTCATTCAGCACTTCACAGGGGCTGCCCCTTGTGCACATCAATTTACACCTCAGGAGAGAGCAAGGCCAAGGAGGAAGAAGCTTCCATCTTAAATCTCCTGCAAAATGACTGCTAACCACAACCAAGGAACAGGAACATCCATATAGATGGCACAGCAGCTTTGGAATAAAAGACTGGATTTGGAAGAAACTTATCTCTATACAATGATAATTCAACCACCACCAGGTATTTGTATCCCCTCACTAGTTAGGATTAGGCAAAGAGGACACAAATTCAAATGTTTGAGGATAATACTGTTCTCCCTTTCTAACCAGCAATTCTCCTCTAAATGGCATTTGAAACCATTTGCAGATAAAATACCATTAAAAAATATACTTAAAGCATGTAAATTGTTATCTGTACACAGAAATAGGTGAATCAACATCTCCTACCCTCTTCAAGCATCCATCTGGAAATGGTGGAAAATGTGCTCTCATTTTAAGTGAGATGATCTAGCTTCACTGAGATTTGAGATGCCACTGTAAAAATAACTTCAAATTACCCATATATTACAAATCTTGCTACTGTACATCACTAAACAAATACAAGATCAGTAGAATTTTATCCAAGTAAACTTTTATATGGTGCAAAATGTGAAAATGAGAGAGGGAGCTGGATGCCTCACCTCATCAGAATATGAGTGATTTTCTAATGGTATAATATGTAATGCTGGAAATGAATAAAACATTCCACCCTGAATATCCTCACTGCCAATCTGAATCATCTTCCCTACCCCTTCCCAAACTATGGATTCCATCTGAAATTCATTTGAGAATAACAGTGTCCAACAATGTCAGCAAAACAGAATGGGAGTACTTATTAACATCAGTAAACTGCATCCATAAACTGAAAATTTACGTTTATGTGCAAATTTGGTGAGCTACACCAAAAATGATGAAGAAATGCTGAGAATTTAGGAAAAATGTTTTTCTGTATGTGGGGAGGAGAAGAAAAATGTAAACTGATCATTTGCTGTGTAAAAACCAGGATGTCTAAAACCTAGACAGGAAGGCCTCATTTTCTTTTGTCAAAAAAACTAGGCCCCTCAGCTCTAACAGTAAAAAAGTACAAAAGGTCCAAGTGTGTCAGTACTACAGTTTTAAAACACAAACAGAAGTATGCTGTGACACCCTACATACTACTTACACTTAGATTTCTACCCTGAAAAAATTATAAAACTAAAATACGAAAGAAAGAAACCGGTAACATCACATAAAAATACATCTTTTTAGATGCAAATGCAGAAAGTCTATTAAAAAATTATATACAAGAACTGCTTAATATCAGTGTCATTCTTCCATCATTGCCCAAGCCTCTTCTGCTTTTTGGTAGTACTGATTTGCCAGTCTGCCCTTCATGGCTTCCATGGCTGCTTCTGCTGCTTCTGTGTAAAGCTCACCTAGAGAGGAAACAGTATTTGTTGACAGAGTAAAGAAAGAACTTGGCTTTAGCCTGAAGCAAGTAAAGGACAAAAGGAGAAATTGAGGTCAAACTGCAGGGCCGGATGTATGGGTGTGTTTTAATAGTGTCAGGGTTTATCAGCTGGGAATCATCTGGCTTCTGCTCTTCAAGTTGAAAGTGATACAAGATGGCTCCTCAATGTATCTGGAAGGACTGGGAACAGGACCAGCCTGTAGGAGCCCCCCAAGACAGACATCCAGCATGTCGATTACACAGCAACTAAGCAAATGTTGTATAGGGCCTAGGAGTCATGGGTGTAACTCAAACTACAAGCAGCAACCTGCAGCTCAGGGGAGTGACCCAGAAGAGCAACCTCGCAGGGAGTGAAGGTTGCCTGGCAGTGACTCAGTGTGCCACAGATTGGACCTGGCACCACCCACTACCCTGTCACTGCCAAGATCTCTTCTTTCACTGTTGCCAGCCTTGTTACACCCAGCATCATTAAATCTCAAGGTACTGACCCTCTCTATGTTTTGTAACAGCTGAAGCAAGAAATCTATTTTTGGGGTACCTGCTGGGGGAGAAGGGAAGGAAAAGCAAGATTATAGATAACAGAAACAAAACGAGGCCTCACCTGATCTCTGTGGATCCTTATCCAGGTTGAACCCTCCCATCATTAACATCTCTGCTTCCCTGGCCAGGAGCAGATACCGGGGCTCATCGTGGGTGCCATCGTATTCACCTCCCTCATCATAGTCCGTCATGTTCAGCGCGGCGTTGTACCAGTGCAGTGCCTCCTTCCAGTCCTGGGCTCTGAAGTAAAAAAAAAAAAAATTTGAAGATGGTTCCCTTAGGAAACAAATGTACTTTGCATTGGAGATTCAGCATCCGATTTTGTACTGGCTTCTCAGAGCTTTGATGCTCTCCAAGAAAGCAGATGTTCCCATGAAGACTCACTAACTGCACTGCAGCATTAGATCACTACAGCACAATGAGGCTGGGGTCACTTTATGCGGGAATTACAGAGGAGAAAGTATTAGACTGAAGTGTTTTGCTGAACTCCAGAGTCTGAGCTTCATTACCAGTTGTATGGTTTTGGTCTGGCATTTACATTTGTGAAAGTAACTGATTTAGAAAAAAACCTGAAGTTGCAGAGTCTTGTTTCATAAATACTTTAAAATCAGTTATTTTCATACTGAGAACGCTCAGTTAACTTCAATTAAAATTAATGTTATTTGACAGTGATGAAATTTATAGTTTCATTGTTGTGCAAAACAGAAAACTCAGGTAAATAATAAGGACATGCTAAAATACAAAAGCAGAAAAATTGTTGCTCCAGCCTTGCCTCAGTCAAGTACCACCAAGTTAACTTACTCAACCATGCACAGTACCTGTCTGCACCAAGATTTACTCCTGTATCATATGCTCTTGCTACCAAAATCATGGAAGGCCGGTCTCCAGCTTCTGCTGCTCTCAGCAAGTAATTAAATCCTTTATTTCTGTTCTCCTTTGTGTCCTAGTAAAGGAAACAAAACCTTTAAAATGCATGTTTCTAAGTAAAACCATCCCTTCATCCCTCTAACATTAAATGCAGTTCCTCAAAGTCAGCAAGTATTTAGTGTGTCTGAGAAACTGGCACAGCCACAAGAAACAAAGCAGCTGAACAGCAAAGGTGGCTTCAAAAGCTTCCCAAAGGCATGCAGTAATTTACTGGCAAAACCAGAAAGAAGCGGCATTTTTTGCTGTTTTGTCCAAATCCTTAATTACAAAGTAATTATTTTTCCTGAAGAGGCTACAGAACACCTAACTATGGTTTTCACTTTGCCTCCATTTCCTGCTATTCTTACGTTATTTTTCCCGTGGACCACAAATTCTGCTGTCATTTTCCATACCTCCAGAGTGACCTCGGAAAGGATGTGATGTGGCAGCTGAGAGCACATGAGTCCTAAGCCAACGATGGCTTCCAGCTCCCCGCAGTCTGCAGCGTGCTCCAGGTGGAACAGGGCCGACTCCTGATCCCACTCCTTGTCCTTCTCGCAGAAGCGCCCGGCTTCATGATAGCGAACCATGGCCAGGTGAACCTGGACACCATTGCACAGCAGAGACACGGGATGATGTAGGGATCTGACCCTTCAAAACCCCTCTGCCCACACTTTACCAGGTCTTAGAGGTGTGTCCTGGAGTAAGAGGAGGCTCAGGGGAAATCTTATCACTCTCTACAATTATATGAAAGGAGGTTCTAGCAAGATGGGGATCAGCATCTTCTCCCAAGCAGCTAGTGACAAGATGAAAGGAGAATAGCCTCAAGCTGCACCAGGGGACATTCAGGTTGCACATCAGGAAGAATTTCTTCATGGAAAGGGTTGTTAAACATTGGAATGGACTGCCCAGGAAAGTGGTGGAATCACTGCTCCTGAAGGTGTTCAAGAAACATGGACATGGCACTTGGTGTCAAGGTCTGGTTGACAAGGTGGTGATTGGTCTGAGGTTGGACTCGGTGACCTTAGAGATCTTTTCCAACCTAAATGATTCTGTGAAAAATAGGTTTCTTCCCACACCAAAAGGTTTGAGAACACCTAAGGCTCCCAGGATGTTCAGAAAGATGTTTTAGGCGTGGGCTTAAGGCCATACATAAACCCAAACTTAATTCACATCTGCATTATCTGGAATAGCCTGGAGTAAAAAGAGTCAGTCCATGCTACCAGTTTTCAGGAGCTCAGCTTTGCCTATGTGCAAGGTATGTGGGTCAGGCACACCATATCCATCCCACTGTATCTTCCCTGTTTGATGCCTCCATAAAGGCAGACTAACAACTGCAGAGTTCTTCCCAAAGGAGCCCAGATGTTGCAAGGCCAAAAGCAGATGGAATTCACGGGTTCCTGAACTCAGATGTCCCTCACACGACACGGGCAGGTGACAGAAAGCTATGGATGTGTTATTTTCACCTGCACAAACAAACGCATGCAGGGCAACACCTCTATGTAAGTAATAAATACAAGATGTTTCTTATTGGATAAAACAGTAGCAGTAGACCCATCCTACCTTTCCAAGGACTGACTTCCCAATTTTCTTTTCAAGTTCTAGTGCATTGAGCCTCTGAATTTCTTGGGCAACACAGGACGGTCTGTGGATGTGGACTCTGGAAGAGTTGTAGAGATTCCACTTCTCCACACTGATCTGAAATATGAAATATATGATTATTTATATTCAAAATTAAAATTCCCATCCATATGGATTACCACCCAGGAATCAAAGCCTCCATTAATATTGTTACTTAGTAGTAAATACTGTATTTTAAAACACAGCTTTCAGAAGTCGTATTAGTAGCTGAATTAAAGAAATGGAGTTAACCCCTCCATTTCTAATCTGAACATCATCACTTTGCAGTGAAGTAAAGAATCATCTTAAAAGTTCTGAATCAGAAGAAGTTACTTACAAAAGTAAGTAACTGAATAGTCACACTGCAAAGCACTGAAGTTACCCATGCACAAAAAAAAATGAAACCCACACTTTTCTGTCCAGAATTTCAGTTCACAACACTTAAAATGCAGCTTGCATTCTAGAACTCTAGGAAAATGACACGTAACAACACAGACAATGACAGGCAGATAGATACATGTGCTGGCATTTCTCAGGAGGAGAAACCCAAATGAGAAGAAATTTTTCAACATAATGGGGCAATGGGAAACTAGCTGAAAACAATCCTATCATAATTAAGGCCTTTGCAGGTACACAAAGGAAACACAACAGGAAAGGTTACTGGCACAGAACTTCAGTCTGTTAAACCTGTTTCAATTTTCTGAAACAGGAATATATAATAATTAAAAGGAAATTCTGAAAATTGTATCTAAATAAATTATTAATTGTTGTCAAAGCTCTATTTTTTCTTTCCTTTCACAGAAGTTATTTGTTTAAGTTTATACTGAAGACCAAGTATCAGAGAAGTTATATTCTGTAAAAACATACATGGTCTGGCCTTTCCTAACTCAGTTGGGTGACAGTACTTCTCTCCACTGTGTATCCCATTTCAAACACTGCATGTTTTTAAGAAATCACACAACCACATATAGGATGCGATTCCAAAAATAAGGTGCAGAAAGGAAATACAATTTAGTTAGGCAGAAAAAAAATCCACAGAACTATAATTTATTTTTTTAAGTGAGAAACCCATACATAATCACTGACAGAGACCAGCTACAGAGGTGACAATTTGTTTCACAGTACTTCTTTAATGAGCAAATAAAGACGAAACATAAAAGGAAATAACAGAGTGGTAAGTTGATATTAATAAACATTTTCTATAGCTGAAAAGGAAGGGAAACCGACATCTGGTTTAGTGATGTGGTTAGGTGGCAGATGAGTGGAACAAAGGACAAGCAGAGCAGCAAACTCATATTGTGAACATTTCTGCTTTATTTACCCTTGCAGAGCTTCCCAAACTGTCTTCATCAGACTCCTGCCTCCGGTTGTTGTTTAAATGGCCCTATGTTAATGTAAAGATTTGCATCAATTTGCAGCAACTGATGTGTGTCAGGTTTACCCCTCCAGACTACCCCTACTCAGCAGAATTAATAGTGACAGTGACCAAAATGGTTTCCACTGGATCCTTTTCTTTCACCGATATCAGGATATACTAACAAACATGGCAAAATGATCAAGAACTTGGCACACATGGGCTTTAATCCCATAAACTGGAGATGCCATGACAAATACCTTGCCAAAAGGAGGTGACACAAGGAGTAGAATCTTTGGAAGCAGTATTCTCTTTCCTGTCTTCTAATTAAATATCTTGTTAAGATCTCCAGGTCAAAAAGCATTTATTTAAAAACGTGTATTTTAGAGGAGTAACCAACTAACCCACAGGAATTCTGAAGTTCCATGTTATTACCTGACAACAACATTAAGTTCTGTAATGTTTCAAGCTATATAAAGTAAAGAGGGTAAACGAGTCTGGAAGCAGATCATATTCATGGATTCCACATGACAAGAAGATGCAATGCACAATACTTAAAAAACCCATGTAACAGCATCTAATCAAATACGATATTTGAAATTAAGCTACTCATTACAAATAATTTTTTTCCTGTAAGAGTGTCACTCCCAATATGAATAAGTAATTTTGCAACATGGGAGAATTTCTTTGTTTCCTCTGTTTTCAAGGTCTAGGTCAGGATCAGATCTAGATCAGGAAAGATAAAAAATAAGATTCTTCTACAAAAACAGTTTAAATATGAACAGGCCCGACTCTGCTATACCAGTCAGGTTCTTACCCTCTCTCTATGATCCAGATCTTCTGTCTCACTTCTCTTTTCACTGGGATATCCACTGTCTCCACCATTTTCAAAATCCTACAGAAGACAAGAACAGAAGAGCATTAACATCACACTTTGTAAGGACCTTGGCTTGACAAATACTGGATGATTATACTGGATGAAAATCATTGTGCTACCTCTGTCAGAAGGAACAGGACTTATTATACAGAAAGCACTAAGATTGTCTTCTCCCTTACATACATTAAAAAAAACCAAGGACTTGCATATTTTATCAAATCAAGAATCCACTAAATACAGTTTTCAATCTTCAGTGGTAAATCAGTAACTGACAGCCCCTGGCACTAAGGCCTAGCGCTGGAAAATGCCCATTGCAAACTTCCTGCCTCTCCTCAGGCAAGGTTCTCTACCATCCCATGGTACCAGTATTTGCAGACCTAATCCATAGGGATTCTTTAGCTTTCATACCACAGCAGTTGGCACAAGTGCCCAAGACACAACACGCAGGCAGGGGAACAGGCACGTGCTTTAAGTACCTGTTAAAATACACCAGATGCAAATAAATTTCTGGTGGCAAAATAATGAATACTAAAATATTAAAATAAAATGTTCTTCCTTTACTAGAAACAGCAAATGCACAGAGGCAACATGATCTGCAGGAATAAAAATAGGCAGAGCACCTTTATGTGCTTTTACTGAACAAAACCTTTGGGAAGTCTTATAAAGACACATTTCATTAGGCAACTGCAACTTCATTTTCTGTTGGAAAGACACTCACCCTTTTGTTGTCAAGCTGATCCAAGTTATCTACTTCATTGAACACAGGCCAATCTAGGAGAAATAATATTTGCTGTTATTATAAGGATAACATGATTGACGAAAAAGCTCCAGATATCATCATTTTACTGCTGGTTTTTTTCACAGAAGCATCTGTGCATTAATTATCTACATAGAAGTACTTTCGGTGTTATTTCTGCTCAAAGAGCAGAACAACTGTCCTGGACTAAATCAATGCTTGTTGTGCTTAAGAACGAAGTAAGACAAAAATGAACTAAGCCAAGCCCAATGTTCAGGAACCCCCCCGAGGTGATGATGAGGCTCACTCACTAAGCACGTCCACCTTGTGGCTGTGAGGGGTCGCAGAGGAGGGCGAGCAGGGCAGGGAGTCAAATGCCACATCACTCATGCTTTCATCCCCGGAGGTTTCAGACAGGCGGAAGAGCAGAGGGGGCCGGCTCCCGGACACCGTCCTCACCCGGCTGCTGCCGCACTTCTCCTCCGTGCCACGGAGGATTGTTTGAGCAGATTCCTTGGCAAATCAACAAGAAAGTCCTGTGAATAATGCTTCTGTGTATTCTAAGCATGCTATACAAGCCAATGTGAAGGTTTATTAGGAGTCCTCTGCAAAAGAGAGGGTATAAATATACACATGTATACTGAAGTATTTGCTTTGAAAAGTTCTACGCTGCAACAAAATATCAAGCCCTGACATTTTTACTGTTAGAGGGAGTTTTGTTTAGGACTGAATTCCATTCAAAGTGTTTCATCAAGTCCCATTCCCACCAAAATTAGCTGAAACTGAGATCAATTTGCAACAAGCATCAAATCAGGTTTGTGAGATCCAAAACTTAATAAATTATTTCAGCATTCAAAGATCTCCTTGGTCCCAACTATACACTGTGTTACAAGGTTCCCTGTTAATTAAAGCTACAGCTTAATTACACGTTTTCATCAAGCACTTACAAGCAATTTTTTATTATAATCCAAGGCATCTTTCTCTTTGGATGAAAGATCAAATGGTGCAAGTCCCATGCTTTTGCAGATCTTGTTGCAGAAATGAGAATGAAAGAACAAGGCCATACCTCGAACACCTAAGGCATTACAAAAAGGTGAAGAAAGGGTTTAATCAAATTCTGTCTTATAGTTTACTTACTAAAAGCAAAAATTCCAAAAGCTGTTTCTAAAAAGTCCAGAGAAAGAGAAAAAATGCTTTGTAGCACACAGCCTAACCCACTTCCATTTCAACACCTGTAAGAGCTTTCCACTCTCTCTGCACAAGAGAGTTAAAGAGAGTCTGAAAAATCTTGAAAAAGCTATGTATGAACAAGATATAATAAAAAACTAATTTGGCTGCATCGCTGAGAAATGTGCCTAAATTTGATCCTGCTTACAAAATTTGCAGTGTCCCATGAACAACTTCATATACAGACACTTGGAACTTCAAAAATACGCGGTACCTATCTCTCTGCATTCAGCTGTGTCCACTCCTGCAATGTGGCAAGGAAAACAAAGGCCATGATTACTGCTCTCACACTGTAGAAACTACTTAATTACATTTCTTGTTTAGGAGTAAGCCAGGAGACATGAGCCAAGATCAGCTCTCATTTTAAGTCTGCCCTTATATGACAGCTGAGTTGTACAGGACTCCTCACAATAGAACTTCCCCAGCTGTTTGCAAGACCCTCAGAAATGAGTGGCTACTCAGCAGAGCTGGGAAGAAAAAAGAAGCACCCCTTAGCATGTGAAACAGAATCATTGATTTTACCTAGGTTGCCATCTCCAAAATCTGTACCACTCTCTGTATGGATCTGAGGGTCTGTGTAAAGATCTCCAACTCCCTGGATATCAACAACTATGAGTTGGTGTCCTGAGCGCTCGAAGGTGAAGTGACTGAAGGCCTGGAAAGAACCATAGAAGATGTCTGAGAACACTCTCCCTTGATCTACTGAAAACAGCAACACATATTCACCTGTCATAAATGGGAAAAGAAGTCTGATAACCCTATCAGTGAAATATAACTGGTATAAACATCACAATGAAAGCAGCAAGAGAGACAAAAAGCATGTAGTATCCTGTCTCTCCAACCTGCTCCAACTCGCAGCTAGGCTAAAAAAGGCAGGGTGAAAAGCAGCAGTGGGCACAGGCAGGGTAGAGAAGATTGCTTAATTCCTCTTTTTTGTACTGGAGATTGTTTTTCACTACAGTCTTCACCTTAGGTAGTGGAGAGCTGGCTGGCAGAGGGAACAACAGTGGGCTCTGAAGCCAGTGCAGAATAACTTCTGTATAAACATTCTGGCTGTGCCTGTGAATCTGCAAGCTCTGCATCTCTAGGACACTGCTTCCTTCTGCCAACAAGCATTAGCTCTGCCGCATTTTGGAAAAAATCCCCATAAAAAAATGTGAGCATCCCCACAAATTCTTCTTCCCCCCTGAGAGATCCCCTGAGTGACTGCTCTGTGTCTACATTTGTGTATCAGATAATGAAATATACATTTGTGCTCTCCAAAAAACACATTTCAAGAATCAGGTATAAAAAGCCCTTCTCTTCAGCATAAAGCTGAGATATTAGGAATCTTCTGGGAAGGCCTCCAAAAAAGCGTTGCCAGGCCTGGGGGAGGTGACTGGTGGTGATAGACAAACATTTTAACTGCAGCAAATACCACGGAACATTTTGTTCCCAACCTGTGAAAGCACAGCACTGATTCAGGGCACAGACAACAGCCCAGAACATAAATTGTCTGCTTACATTAAGCATCATGATAAATACCTTAAAAATAGTAGAAAAAACTTAAAGAACAAAACTCTCGAGGCTCAGTAAAATACCTTCGTTACATTGACTACTTTGCATTTTTTAATAGTATTTTACATCTATTTCACAAGATTCAAGAATCACTTGAAATCTGTACTTGTATTTCTATATGCAATCTCAGATTCAGCTATTCAGAGGCTGCAGCTGGAAAAACCTACATTTTATATGCTAATGGACTAGATTTATTTACATGCATTGGATACCAGCCACCTCTTGTGTATTACGTGAGGCACCAAGAGACTATTCAGTACATAGTACATGAGAGATCTCACTGCCTCAATTTGAAGAAAGTTTGAAATATTTTGATGCCTGCATTTAGAATTAAAGGCCTTAAGGTTTCCAAAGAGTATTAACCCTGTTCAACTCAACTGTAATCAACTGAAATGCACTAAAGAAGCACTCAGCGCTTGAAAGAGCAGGCCCCAAGTAAGGGGCAGACAAACTGCAAAAAGAGAAATTAATCTGGCATTGTACTGCAGAGCCCGCAGTTTCCTTTCTTAGCAGTAATGCAAGACCTCTGGAGGGAGCCCAGAAATTCCTTGCAGCACTCTATGGAAAGCATCAAACAGAGCCTCACTTGCGGAGTTAGACGAATGTTGTCATCTCGCACAAATCCAGAATTTGAGTTGTATTTGATGTATTTGCCCTCAATGTAATGTTCCAGATGAAAGAGAGGCTTTCCAGGCCTGTTCTTCATTTCGATAATACAGGTCTGTACTATATCCACCTGGGGAGGGAAAGAAGATAAACAATGACTGACAGAATACTGCCTTTGGATCAAAGTGTGTGTGAATCCTCCAGCTGTGAAAACTTTCCCAACACAAGAATCTGAACAATTGCTAAGATCCTTCTGTTTAACTAGGGGGAAGAGTAATGTGCTTCTTGAGTTACTGGAGGAATTCCATAAATTAAAAGCAGTCACTTCAAAACACCTCACTTCTGCAACAAAGCCCTCTGAAAAAATTCTTAGCAAGTGCTGGCTTTCTATTTTATCTTGTGGGTACCTGAAGAGTACTCTGCAAAGAGTCTGCTCTGCACCCAGAGAGCAAAACACACAGACATTACTGCACAACTTGAGAAAATGCCTTTTCAGAGAGGGACTGAGGGTATCTACTGTTCAGTTATCTCTGTATTCTGCCTCACCTTCTCCCTCTGTCCCACACACATTCCTAAAGGAGAAACCATCATAACTCTCACTCTACTTACATATTTTCTCCTACATGGCATTTAAAACTTCTAGATTTGTAGATTTCTCTCTGCGTGCTTCACTGTATAACTCACCTTGCTGTTATGAGACAGGTAGTTATTAACTAACCCCTATATGGGAGGCAATGCAAATATCCCACATATCAAAACCTCTCACTTTGGCCATTAAAATTGCTACAGCTTCCAGCAGGTTTCCAGCTCTTCTCAAAACTCACTGCCAGTTACATATTTGGATAGGTGTGCAAGATTAAAGCATCTACCTTCCTGAAGCACTAACAGTTAAGCGCTTGCTGAGACTCCTGCTGGCAATAAGTTCTGTGACATCTCTGGTTATCTCAAAAGCAGCTGGGCATACATCAAAAAGAGCAATACAAACATAATTTTATTTTGGTTTTCAGTCAACAGCTGAGAACAGTCAGACATTCACAAACACACAGCCCCTAGTCCTGGAAATATAAAGCAATTTCTGTATTTACTCCACTGAAAATCACCTATCATTTAACAGAAAACACAGTAGGGCAAAAGAATCTATCTAAGAATTTGAATGTGATGGAATGTGAACAAGTAATTCCCTCTAAATTATGTCTGAAACTAAGTCAGTAGAAGAACAATACTGTATTTTTGCTTTGATCTTTGAATGCACCTGTTTCGGTGGCTTGTGCCGGTTGTACTCTTCTCCCCAGAGTTTTGCTTCCATCTGCAGTCGAACATCCTCAAAATACACATCCCTGCTCACACTCTCTATGTATTGCTTGGCAACATAATTATAGGCACCTTTCCAGTTCTGAGTGTGTAAGAAGTTGGACAGCTTTTTTCTGAAAGACAAATCAATCATTAGTGAAAGGAAACTCAAGGATTTTAATTCAATCTTTCCCATTTCTTTTCAGTATTCTACCTGAAACGTGAAGCACAGGAAGGGGACAAGGGAAAATGAAACATCCCATGGGAATGGCTGGGATGTGCCAAAGTGTTTGGTTTAGCTGCAGCTACTTGTGCTCTGAACTTTCTCCTTTTCTCAATTCGTTTCCCTCCCTGCTCCTCTCACACCCGGAATACGAAGGGTTGGTGCCTCCTCAACAACCTGTTCTACTGTCAACAATTATTTTCTGCAGAAATTACCGGGGACTGGCCTTTCGAACATGAACTGAGAAACCTCTTCTGGGATAAAAGCAATCTGCTGCTTCTCAACACGCAGCAGTTACTGCTCACTAACCCACATGCTCCCAGAAGGAAAATTGCACCTGACAGTTCTCATGATGCAATTTGTTGATGTGCAAATCTTTAATCCACAGATCCCTCCAAAGCACGGGGGTTGGGGCAGGAGGGTGGTAGTGTGCAGCACAGGAAAACTTTGATAAGAGAGGATCTGCTGGCTGCCAACAAATGCATTAAGCAGGTGCTTTAATTAGCAGCAACTCAAACTCTCAACCCTTCCCTCTCCTTCCTCTCCTCTCCCTGCCAAGACCTTGGTTAGAGGTCTTGGTACAAGGGACACTCTACAGGCAGAACAACTTCATGCTGCCTGTCCTCCTACAGGGATGGGTACACAGTCACTGCAACAGAGGCCTTGGAAAGAATGAACAAGGAAGTGAGGTAAGAATTTCAGCCAGATCTCAAACTTCCCAGTTCTTGAAGGAAAACACTCCTCTGCATAAAACAAGCCAACTCATGTTTTTCTAAAGCCAATACCCTCTCATTGTTTCATTGGGCCACAGGCAGCTAATGCTGTCACTGCCTTAAGACTAGCAGTGTTACAAAAATCTAGGAGCTCCAGATGGGAAATATCCATGTACCACTGACACACATGGGAAACGCAGCAGTAGGAAGCTGACATTCAAGTTACGCTTTCTTAGTACCAGAGGTTAAGGCAAAACTGCTAACACATTTCTGTTTATGGCATTCCTCAAAATATTGTGTAATGGGGAGTTTGGTAAATAACAAGAGCTAAAAGCAGTGTCAGCAGGCTGAGATTTGTTACTTCCTAGGCTTCATTCACTACCATATCCAGCTGGCTCTGCAGGAACAGAGCCACCAGCATGAACTGACACTGAAACAACGTCAGACCAGAGCACTGAAGGGTTACTTTTCTTCCCTTTTGCTCAAGTTCAAAACATCACACTTCTGTCTTTCAGAAGTATCTATCTTTCCAGGGCTGAAACCACAATGAAGTGCAATTTCTCTGCATTCCACATATGGGGAAAAGAGGGAATGTTTTTAAACACACACATGTACATTTCTTTCCAGAGCCTGGAAGGGGTGGGGTCATCTCTTAGCACAAACCAATTAATACCTGGATGCTGATGCCCACAATAACATTTGTTAACACTCTGCAAGGAAAGAAAAGTATCCTTCTGGGCAGCACAACTGTTAGTGTTCAAGTTCTGCCTTACTCAGAACATTATTCTGGTGTATGTGACCCAAAGCAAACTCTGGGAGGACAACCTTCTTCACCAGTGGAGGCTTTTCCAGTTGAGACTGCACCATCCAAACATTCTTTCTCCTTTTTTCTGCCTAACTATAGGCCTCAAGTTGGTCTCCAGGCTGCACACACCTATGACCTCATATCAAATTTTAAGATATTTTAGCACACAAGGAACACAGAAACAAAGCAGCTGTTACTACACATTCATGAGTATTTTGCCTCCCAGAGATGGTTGAAGTAGAACATTAAGAGAACATTCTCCTTTCTGAACACCACTCCCTGCAGGTGGAGTCACACAAACAGGAATAAACCCCTCAGCAATGCCTTTTAGGAAGGAGTCGAGCTTCACACAATTTCCACTACACCTAAGTAAAATTACAGTCACCACAGAAAAAAATATTGCAGGGAAGCCAACAAAGATGAAGTGGGCAGATACTCACGTTCTGAAACACTCTCGCATTGCTCCACGGCCGAAAGGCTGGGGAAAAGAAGAAACAAAAACCCAGCGTTGTCATTTCCACAAAGTTAATTTCTGATCAGTAAGAGACACAACCATGACTTCCCCTTTACATAGTGCTATAAAAATATTTCCTCAAGGAAAAGTGAAAACCCACTGGTAGTGCAAGCAGGTATCTGGGGAAAAGGCATTTAGATAAACTTCCCCCATAATGTCCCATGGAGAAGACATGGTATGTCATTTAAATAAGTTATTTAAATTCTCTCCCCAGTTGGGAGTCAGCTCTGTGTGTCTGCCTAAAGAAGCTTCACAGACCTCATGCTCTCTGCACTCAGGCTTCCATTCAGGACGTGCCAAACAGAGCATCATCTCCCCAGATGCAACACACTGTGCCAGCAGCACAGAGCAAGGCAACCCCAACACACAACCAGCCCCAGCACTTAACTGGGAAGTGACACTGCTTCCTACCCTCACATGCAGAAAATTCAGTTGGTTTTCATTCTAAAAGAAATTATTTGGGAGCACACAAAATAATAGGACTACTGCCAGGCAGGGAAATTATGCCAGAAGGAAATGGGAGGGGTGACATGGAAGGGAAATCACTGGGAATGGAACAAATGCCTCATGTTGCTGACAGGGAAGGTCTGACTCCATTTTCTACTTTATTCTGGAGAGAATGAGACAAACTTTTTAAAAAGAGATAGGAGAAAAGAACTACATTGAGACTTCAAAACTTCTATGAGGAAAACATCTTGCTGCCACTGTTCAGGAACAGAAAGGAAATTACAAACTTGCTGCTAGTAAACATGAAGGATGGTGTGGTCTTACTTGTGAAGCCATCTTGATAAGGACTTCATCTTCAACCCAGTCCCCAGTAACTGCATTGTACCTGCAAAATCAGGAGATATGCCTCAGAAAAATGTAAAGGGAACCCAAATCCTCCCATTTCCAGCACCTATCCTTCCTTATCTGTAACTGACTCTGGAAAATGCTGCTGCCACTCCCACACAAAAGCTTCCAGTCTTTCCACTACACTCTGGCCCTCCTCGCTTTGGGCAGGCAAGCAGAAACACATTTAGCTCTTTGAAGAGACACTGAAGCCTCCTGTCAATGAGCAGATTGCAAAGCAGAATCTGAACTTCTGTAACACTGCAAATCAGGCTTTATCTGCTTTGAAGTTAAACCTCCTCTGTGATGCCTGGGCAGCACACTGGCAGCAGAAAGGGCCTCACCAAGCTCTACACACTGGACAGGTTGTCTCCCCCAGCCCTGAGCTTGCCTCGGGGCTGTGGAGAATGTGAGCAGCACCAGCTGTGAGAAGCAGTGGGGCCAGGAACTGCCCAACACTGCACTGAGGGAGGAGCAAGTCCCTCCACAACCCTGCGATAATACAGAGCTCGACTGTGGTGTCTCTCCACCCCTTTAACTCCCAACACAGTGAAAGCCAAATTGAGAACCACAGCAGCTGAGTCATCAACACATGATTGTTTCCAGCTTGGTTCCCCCAGCCTGCACAGACTAAATCATGCACGCAGACACACCATATTCCTCCTTGTATATTATGTATCATCCCAGTTTGCAGTAGATAAAAGAGGTGAAAATAGGAGTATCAGAGCCATCTCTTTTTAGTACCGTATTGAGTAGCCCTAAACCAAAATTATCGTTTATTTGTATTTTAAAATATGCAAACTATTTCAGGACTGTGTGGCTGACCAGGGACAGATGCAGTCTACGGGGCAGAGCAGCACTGCATGACTGGTACAGGATTGCAAAGGAAGGCCTCCCCAAACACTGATGCTAAGTGGTGATTAACTGGCCTCTAACCCCTAAGCCTTCCTCCCAGAAACCTGTGTCAGTAAAGTAAATATTTTGGTAAAGCTCATGTTAAAGCAGTGAAACCAGTTTCAGGGCCAAACTGCCTTTTAGCACGTAGACCATGCTGAGCTATTCTGGGCTTTATAAGGATTTAAATTCCAGCGAAATGCAACAATACTGCATGGACCAGCAACACTGAAACTGCTATTTTGGGAAAGGCATGGAGGGTTATGTTGCTTTCTTTCCTAAACTACTAAGTATGCTGCCTCTTTGTTGGGATTCATTTCCTTATTAGATTAAATTTATGGCATTAATAAATCAACTAGAAAATACTTTTCAGCCTTGTTTCCTGTCTACACAGTGAAAGTCCTAGATACTGCTTAGGTGGGAGAGAAAGAGTGTGACAATGGTTTGCTGAAAGGTTTATTTTTTGATGATGTGCAGTATTTACATATTCCTGGGAGACTGAGTTAAGACACACTCACTTTGGGCATTATGAAAAGTCTTCAGCCACGTAACTACAGATATTCTGCATGACACAAACACAGCCCTTGCACAAACCAGCAGTTCTATTTAATTTCAGCATCCAAAGCAGAAGACCCACAGACCTGTAACGAGTGGCGTGTTCCGTCTCAACGTCCTCCAGATGAAATTCTGCCCAGGGATCAGGCATGTGCTTGGCTTTCTCAATAGCATGTTTCCAGGTTTCCTGAAGAAGTTACAGACTGGCACTTTATTTATAATCAGCAGCAGCTCACAAAACCAGCACGTTCTAGAGAACATCAGGATCCCAATGCTATGAAGATGTGCAACTACACAAGCCCCAAAGCACTACTCAGAGCAGGGACCAAATAGTACCAAAGACCACTCTGACTTTTTTATAGTTTCAATTGTAACAAAACTAGCTCAGATGTATAAAGCATAGATTTCAGTTCAATTTGCACCAACTGTAAAGTTACTGACAAGAGAATCTGGCATAGTATATATCAGATATAATTTACAAAACCTGTGGTGATTTGCAGGTATCTCTGACATACTCTGCAAATGGCAATAAGGCACGCCTAGATGATATTAATTCACTTTTTCTGTTTTGATTTTTAGCTTCTCATACCTAACAGCATATGCTGGTTTTGCATGCATATGAGGAAGTATAAAAAAGTCCAGCAATGATACAACTTATATGGATCAAGGGTCCCAGACTGTGCTCAGCATGAGAACGAAGAAATTAGAAAGCTGTAAAAATTGATTATTATAACAATTCCAGACAAATAGCTATTTCAATATTTACCCAGTCAACAGTAAAATATCAAAGCAGTTTTCTGGAGTATAAACAGTCTCTACCAGCCAATTTGGACGCTTTACTCTTAACATTTTGTTCTCCCTCTCTTTACATTGTATATTTCCAAGAAAACTGGAGATATGACCCTCTGATGTGCCAAATGCCTTCTGCAAAGTAAGCAGGAGAAAAAGCACTCTGCACCCTGCCAATAAAGAAGTACTAGGCTCTGAGTTATTATTACTGCCTCTGACTGAATTTCAAGTGTGCAGAAATGGTAACTTTTGACATTTTGGGGTTTTTTTGGGTTTTATCCTCAAGAATTTAAATCAGTCTTTTTTTATTAAAAAATACACTATGAACTTGTGTCAGCAATGGCAACAAGGAAGTTTTTGTGCTTGTTCTCTTGAGGTGCTTTGTACAAAAGTATTCTAATCTTCAAGCAAACATATGGATTTCATGGAAATGGTGCTAACAGTGCAATTTCTCTCCTGCTGGAGGCATATGGCTGCCATACAGTGACATTTCAGGGTAGAGAACACAAGATGAGTATTATTCCATTTAACAGGTACCTCTTTTAGTTTTGACTTGATGACTTTTATGGCCTGAGGCAATCAGTCCTCCCAAACAATAAAATAATGAACAAAAAAAAAGGTCCATAAAAGGAAAAAAAAAAAAAAACCCAAACCAAAAAAATCATAATGCATCTATTAGACATGGTGTTGACATTTTCTTTTTAACCTACCCGACCATGGTCAACCACAGAGCCATGCTTAGAACGATGCTGTGTGTCATTCTAAAGGATCCATGAAAGACATGAAAGTAGGAAAACACATGTGATAAGACAAATGATTGACAAAGAGTCTTGGTTCTCTTTGTTAGTTTAAAAAAAAAAAATCCAGTTAAAAGCCATTCTTCAGCTTATATTTCCAATTTAAGTTCATTCTTAAAACCCCTGTGAACAAACCTATTGAGGTAAGTTGGTAATTTTTTTTATTGGAAAGCAATAATAATTTTTTATTATTTAAATACAATATCCTTGTCTTTAAAGGGTCTTGCCTATTAACTAGCTAATTAAACATGGCAGAGCCCTGTTTAAAGCAGAGAGTTAACAGCAACTTCTCTGTCTGGCTCTGCCTTTCATTATCAATGGCCCACACTGCCTTTCTTTAGCTTTGGGGTCTGACAGGCAGACTCTGATAGGTCAGGCTGTGGGTTTAGGATGTCATCAGTTCTGGCTGTCTGCTTCACTGTGTTGGAAGTCACCATTCCTGCAGCTTAAACAGGACATGGACACTTCCTTGCTCCACATCTCAACACAAAGCAATTTATCTGTGATGGGAGCTACAATTCCAAACTAGACATTGTGGAGACCAAAACATGGGCACAAACATTCTGTGGAAGAAAAATGACATCTTAGGAAGGAGGAAATAATTGCAATTTCTTAAGTCCTTATCAGTTTTATCTCAGACCATATGGCTCAGAAATTGTACTGCAGACCCAGAGGCAAGTGTTTAGTACATGTTAAAATGTACACACAAATGAAGACTAAGCTCCCTATCAGGTCTTAACTTGCTTAGCTTAGCATACACCCACATCTGTCCCATTTCTATACGAAGCTTTTGCTCCTCACCTTCCTTAGAAATGTGCACCTTTTAAAGTTTCTATTAACTAGCTTTGGCAAAAATCTTTCTGCAGACAAGCCAGCTTCACTTTCAATGTGTTACTCAATCTGTTACCTGACTGAAATAAATCCCCTGGTATCTCTTCACAAATAAAGCATGCATTAGACATAACCGTGATTTTAGAGTATCTATTAAATAAATGTTAATATTTACAATAAGAAATGTGTTAATAAAACACATTAAATCGTAGTCTAGACAAAATCTAAGAGACATGCCAGTTTAGCACAAACTGTGTTTATTTAGAATATCTAAGCTACAGAGTGGATGTCACTTGAGGCTCCATTGCCTGGCTTGATCTGTGTGAAGAGAGCTGAGTGAAAAAGGACACACTGCCAAGGAAGCACCAGCTACAGCCCCTCTGACCTCCCTGCAATGCTGTAGCTGCTGTTCATCCCAAAAAGGCCAGATACTGCTCGTGTACGCTGCCAGGAACTACTGCCAGTGTGACACTTCATGCCCAAGCATGAAAGTCAACATGTCAAAAGCTCCCTAAGAAGGAATTATAACATAAAAACTAACCATTACAATTTTATAATTTACGATTTTATTTGTCCAACTAAAAACATTACAGACTTCCAAGATTAATAATAAGTTATCTTCTGACAGGCCCCAATTTATCTTACATCAAGTGTATTATCTTTTGAATCTCCCAATCAACATACTGCTTGTAAATGGTTTGATCCTAATGGCAGTGAATTGTTCTCCTGGACTGAGCGGAGGAAGATCTCCCACTGAACTGAAAGGGACAGTAAGCAATTCCATGGCAGTGTCAGACTATTGGCTTAATGGAATTAACTGCAGGTCTGGAAAAACAGATGAGCATTTCAATGAAAAGTGTTAGTTACAAGAGATGAAGCAGTTAGAGAATGTCTCATGCCAACCAAGTAAAACCAAAACCTTAATGAAGACTGGAGACAATACTCACCTTAAAGCTAAAGCTTCTGGGAGAAGAACTTGAACTGTACTGCTCAGTTTTTGCTAAGCTGCTGTAATAATTGTCTACTTTGGTATTGGCAGACTTGTTAGAAACTGGATCATCAGTTATTGGACAGATAAAATAATTGTCTTCATCATCACTATCAGCATCAAGATAGTTCCCAGAGTCCGCCGGAGTCGTTCTGGCATTATCAATCCCTTCCATACGAAAAATAAGGTCCTCGTCTGCCATGTTTGCAGGAGGCTGCTTTAACTCCTGCAGCGACTGGAACACCCACTCCTCCAATGCACATGCAAACAGGGGGAAGAAGCTGGGTGAGACAGGAAAAAAGGAAAAGGGTTGTTATTAAAAGAAAAAATAATGCATGACACTGATGTCAGCACATTGGCAGAAAAGAAACATATTTGCATCTGGCTCTATAAAAGTAATCCTCAAGTACCTACATGTAGTTTTGAACACCTCTGCTAGAGCTGGGTTTCCAGAAGGCATTTTGGTTTTAAACTGCTGCAGGACTGAGAATATAGGAGCTAGCGTTATTCTATACTTGGTTATCTCCTCCTCCAAGTGTTTTTATTCTTCTTTATGTGAAATGCTGAGTTTCACAACATTAGTCTTAGAATCTTGTTTTACCTTGACCACCACAGTCAGGTTTTCAAATCTTTCCAGGACAAGTTTTCTCAAGGATATTGTGCACAAATTATTAATGAAATGAATTGGAGTGTATTATTAGTAGAACACAGAAAAAATTTCCAACATCCACAAGATTTAAATTGACTTTTAGCTCACATACAACAAACAGCCCACAGTGGAAACAGGCTGCTGAAAGTGTAGAACATTGCAGAAACATGAGGTGGAGGAATGATCAAAGCCCTTGGAAGAGGTGGAAGTTTACACAGATACTCTGAAAATACTGGCATGTACAAAACAGAGGATTACTGTGAATTTTCAAAATGTGGCCCTGATGCTGGCTAAGCAACAGGATGTAATTTAAAACAGACACTTCCAAGCGTCACATTGTTTAGTTCTTCACCCAACCAGCAAAATCAGGGATTTTCACACAGCTAGCCTAATAAAACAACCATAAACCAAGGTTTTCAGTTTTGCTTCACTGTTACTCTTCAGCCCTTTGCATTTTGAGTCTTCTTTCTCCACGAAACAGGAAGATGAATACACTCCTACAGTAGTCCTCATAGTTGCAGACTTTACTCCCCAGTTACTGAGAAACCACAGAAACAGTGCCTTAACATGTGGCAGCTTTCACCAGCAACATTATCTCGTTGATTACTGCTCTTCTGATGGGGGCAGCATTCCCACACCTCAGCCAGCAACACAGGTAACTCCAGCACTTCATCTCCACCAGGCAGCAGCAGCTCTGGAAAACCACTGCTGGAGGAGGTCTCAGCCAACTCACCTCACTTTGCTCTGGAGTGCTCACACAACCTGCTCTTCCAGAAAAGACCACACAGGAGCTGTCGATTCTGGAAAGGGGCAGCAGCACACAGCAGGCAGTGGAAGGTGTCCTCAGTTGCCACTGCCATTTTTACCGTGATCATCTTACCAGTGTGCACTGAGTGCTGGAAAACCTCTACTGCCTGTCACACACACAGACAGCAGGTGTCAAATGATGCTTCGAGGACGTGACTAACCCAGGACATACCAGAGCACTGGACAGCCCCATTACACCCAAGTGCTGTCCTGCACTCCCTTCTGCTCCTGCTGTCACACACACCAGCAGATCCATGGGGTTCAGGACAGTTTGAGAAGCAGCAGCAATGCAGGACTGCAGGTTTGTGCAGCAGTGACTGCAAACATTCAGATTTCTGTGACTTGTGTAAATAGAATATCACCAAACAAATCAGTTTCTATTTAAAGCTAATGGTGTTTATAAAAGTCTCTAGTTTTTTCCTGGAACCGTATTAATTGTAAAGTACTTGTGGTATTTACTTTGGAAGTGTATGTACCAAGAGCCATACTCACATAACATGCTCTTTAAAACAGAATTCAATAACCACACCTCGAACTACACAAACACTGCTCTAAACCTCACAGTTTGCTTGACAAAAAGCCTTATAAAAAAGCCTGAGCTTCATCCCAAGGATTATATTCTGTGCTTTTGCATCATAGCACAGAAGTTGTACTATCTAGGAATTTCTGTTACTGCTGCTGTTGTGTTTTGATCATTTAATCTTTAATATCCATTACAGAAGCATTCCTGAGGCTAAGCAACAAGGAGAGTGAGACTGCACTGAACCAAGCCTGCCAGCCTGCGTTATCACACACAACCTGTAATTTTAACTACCCACTCCAAGCCACTTTGAAAATTTATTCCATTTTTTAATCAACTTTGTACTATGCGATTCAAAATGCAGATAATTTAAAATACAGCTCTTAAATCTGCTCTAGTCTGTATTAATTTTTGTTTTTCTCATGCCTCTTTCAAGTATTTTTCTTTCTCTTGCCTTTATACCCAAGAGCCACATGACCAGGAGGGGCAGGTGAGTCGCAAGGACAACATGCAAATATGTGAACACAGATAAACAGCAGGGAAAATTCACATCTCAGGGCTGTTAAAGCGTGACTTGTTTCTTGTAGGTGTTGTTACAAAGCACTGCTGGGTTTGGTGAGACTCTTGACCAAGGTTCCACCGTGGCCTCAGCACCTAAACCTGCCTTAATTCATCCCAAAGAGCTGAGTGATAGGAATGCTCCAGTCAGCAAAAGAAGGGACATCTGGAGCACCTCCAGTTACTTCTAACTCACTATTTCAGCTCAGACATGGCCCTCTGCACCTCTTTAACACAGGACAGGGGAACAGGAACTGCCCTGTAGCAGAATTCCCAGCTTCTCCTGAAGAGGAGCATTAAAGCAAGCATGACCCAGCTCTCCCTGGTGTAATACTAAATCCCTTTTTGTTTAATATCACATCAGTCAAAGCCATTTAACAGGATACCTGTAAGAGTAACAAGCAGTTTTTTTTCTTAAAAGAGAGAAGTCATCTTTCAGATTAACATTCTTTTAAAGTACAGATTCAAAATTTAACCTAAGCAACTATACAAACTGTGCACCTTAAAAAGCATTACCACCTTTATGAACAACAGACACAAAGCTACATAACATCGTCCAGAACAACCCCACTAGCTATGTTAATGTTCTGTAGCACATTACAGAACTACTTTGCTTTCCAAATACCCAACTGACCCCTGAAAGGAAAATGTCTATTCTCATCTGCACCACACACTGCAAGAAAACAAGTTTAGTGAGTCTAGGTAAGAGCTGTGATAAAAAACAAGATTAAAAGCCCCAGAGGTATTTCAACTCACTGTCTACCTTTGAAAACCTTGTCTTACCAAAGACAGATCTTCTAATGAGAAGCCTTTAACACAGGTCCCATCGAGTGTGTCACTACTGCAACCACCACGGCACAAATCACATTCAGTTTGCCTGCAAGCACAGCTGGGACAACCACTGTATTAGTCTGAGTGTTAGAGAGCAACGACGCAAAATTCATGAAGCAAACGGGTGAGTTCATCTGCACCAGCTCAGAGTACGAAGCATTTGAGACAAAACCCTGTGCAAGGAAACACAGCACGGTTTCAAACGCACAAATGGCTTTTAGAGCTGCAGGCAGTGCGGCACAAGAACAGCCCTTCCGAGTCAAGTCCAGCCTGCTGCCAAACACGCAAATAAACACCACGTTAACAGTACCCAAAACACGGGGGTAGAAAAGGACAGGAGAGGAACTTCCAAGATAACTTTAAATTATCTTTCCATTGCCATTAATAGACCTGTCATTTCAACTGGCTTTAAATACTCTGCACAACTACCTATCACTGACTTTTTGTAAGCATTTCCTCAGTACCCCACGTAGTTAATTAATCCCATGCTGTATGCGTATCGAGGCATTTGAAGAATTCTCCAAACACGAGCCGTCCTGGAGCAGTCCCAAGCTGTCAGGGCGGACTCAGCCGCGGTCAGCCCCGCACACAGCAGCTGCTCCACGGTCACAGACAGCACCTGGCACTTTTAAACAGCGTATGCACCAAATTATGCGCACTGTCGTGGAAACATAAATGGACGAAACGCTAATCTTCAGGTGCGAGCGCAGCACTGCTGCCCAATAGCACAAACCAGGTTATTTTTGGGCCCGCGCAGAAGCTTGCCCGCCGGCCTTTCGCAGGCTCTGACCACCCCACTGATCATCATTTTCGGCAATTAAAAACGCCCTTCCCGCGCTTCCCGCCGCGGGCAGCGCTGAGGCAGCTTCCCACCGCCGCCGGGTCAGGCCCCGCACCGCGACGGCACCTACCGGGTTAGGAGAGCCCAGATCCACCGCGCAGCCCGGTAAGAAGCGATCCCACAACCCCCGCAGCCGACTCCAGCTGCCGCCCCGCAGAGAGGAGGCGGGCGGTGGGAGGAGAAGCCGCTCCGCTGAGGGGAGGGAGGAGGCGGGAGCCGGGTACCGGGGCCGCCCCTCACCGCCCGCGGCCTCGGCAAGGCGCCGCCTCCCGCTCCCTCAGCGGTTTGGCGGGCACCGGCCGCGCCATCTTCCAGCACAGCGGCGCGGGGACCCTGCTAGATGCTTTATTCCAGTGAGAAAAACCGATGAAAATCTGAGCAGAATCCCCAGCTAACACCGTTAGGTGTTAGCGGTGGGGGAATCCCGGGGCGAGCGGGCACAGGAAGGCGAGCGGGCGTGCAGGTCTCCGGGGCGGTGCTCACAGGAGCGCCATCCAAATTTACTTTCATTTCTGTTCCCGCTGGGTGTGGAGCTGAAAGGAGGGGGTGTCGTGGGGCAGGTGCTCCCATGGGAAGCACCCGCTGCACGGCAGCCCCCGAAGATCCCAGCCCCGAGAGAAGGCACAGGGAGCAGACGTGGGCAGCGACCACGACTGGGTCTTTTCAGCTAAATTAAATGGCAGGACTGTGCACCAGATTTCACGTTCCGAAGACCACGTTTCCTCAAAGCACCCACATTTGCATTTTTCCTAAAACACTGGATTTCTGGGTTGAAAATGCCCATGTTTAAGCTTTTCCTCAAGCTAGAATTTGTGGAAAATTTAAACAAAACTCCTTATCCCTTCATGAGTTACATGGAAATGAATGTAAATAGGTTCTGTCTTAATTGTATTACTTGGCAGCCCGCAAAAGAGTCTGCCTTTATTACTGCTCTTCAATCCCTTATTCATGTAAATAATTCTCATTAGTGCTTTTTACCATGAGTAGGGGTTACAGAGACTGGAAGATGTGTGTGCATACGTCCTTCGTGACTGATGGACGGTCTCTTGCAGCATCACAGACAGAGAAATGCACAATCCGTATGCTTTCTGAAGAGAGCAGAAAAACACTGCTGCAATGCTAGTGCTGAGGTAATCTTCAGAAGGAAGATTACCAATGTTTAATTAAAAACACAGAGCAGATGCTCTGACTCTCTGCCAGGAAAACCCGCCTGCCACCACCATTACTTACATAAATTAAACCGTGTCTCAGCATGAGGACTGGAGGGAGCAGCACGTGTGTGCAGGAACACCACCTGCAATTTGAAGGTACCTCTAATTTCATCACTAATTTCCAGCACCATGCTGAGGATGCAGCCCTGGTTAGAGAATGTCAAGCAGACACTTGACTGAGCCCCCGTTTAAAGCTGCTTCCTAAGGGCACATTTTTTCTCAAATTCGTGCAGAGTTTAAACTCAAAAGACGTTCGCAATGTTAGTGATTGTGCAGAAAAACTCCTGAGGTCCTGTTCATCTCTCAGCTGCACATCACTGTGGTAAATATTAGCAATTATCAATAACTGAGCACTTTTGCCCCATGTGCACCAGAACCTGCATCTCCTCATTTCTCATTCTGCTGTCGCCCCGAGGAGAGCAGCACCCAGCAGGGCTGATGTTGGGATGCTTCATGGCAGGGCCTGGGAAGAGCACAGACTCATCAAAGGAATTCTGAAGGCCTAGGAGAAGCCAGATGTCTGGTTCCCACTGTGTGAAAATGTGTTGATAATGGTTAAAAAATTGGTAAAAATACCACCTGCCATGGTAGGCTACTGATAGCTGTGGAATGCTGTCACTGGTGTGATATGTGAGCACAACTGAACACGTCATGAGAGCAGCTCGTTTTAAACTCAGGCAAATCATGCAATCATTAAGGTTGCAAAAGACCTCCAAGGTCAAGACCAACCTTTTACTGAATCCCACCATACCCACTAGACTTATGACAAAGTGCCACGCCTGCTTGTTTTCTGAACGCCTCCAGGGATGGTGACTCCACCACTTCCCTAGGCAGCCTGTTCCAATGCTTAATCCACTCTTTCAGTAGAGACATTTTTCCTAATACCCAACCCGCACAATGCAGCCTGGGGCCATTTCCTTTTGTCTTGTTACTTGGGAGGAGAGACTGGTCCCCACCTTGCCACAACCTCCTTTCAGGTAGTTGCAGAGAGCCTCCTTTTCTCGAGGCTAAACACCCCCAACTTAATCCACTCTTTCAGTAGAGACATTTTTCCTAATACCCAACCCGCACAATGCAGCCTGGGGCCATTTCCTTTTGTCTTGTTACTTGGGAGGAGAGACTGGTCCCCACCTTGCCACAACCTCCTTTCAGGTAGTTGCAGAGAGCCTCCTTTTCTCGAGGCTAAACACCCCCAACTTCTTCAGCTGCTCCTCACAGGACTTACCCTCTAGACCCTTCCACCATCTCTGCTGCCCTTCTCTAGACACAAAATTCTCGGCATCGTTTTGAACTAAAAGGAACCCAGTGGCACACAGCTGTCTTCTGCCATAAATCCTTCTGGAGAGCACTTTGCTTTATTAGGAACATAGGTTATGCCTTCTCAAGCTACACATTTCTCATGCTTTTAAATAAGCCAGTTCTGCTACGCTGGTGCAAGGGTGTACTCATTCCCAGGTTTAAGCCTCGGGCTTTTCTTCTCTATAACATTTTCTTAAAAGAACAATCAGTGGTGATGAAAAACTAAAGACATGTTGAAATCAGGTATAGGCCCAGACATGCTGTATCTTCCAGTTTTAGTTTGCTATTTATACATTATGTGTTATATCCTTTACACTTAAAGAGCTTGATTCACTTTTTTTTTTGTTTGAAAATATTAAAAATTAAGTTTGGAATGGCTACCTAGGAAATTAGTGACCTGCTATGTTATTCTTCCATTGAGTATGCTCAGCACTGAATGTATTTTTTTCCAAGAGCACTGTAGCTTGTAAAGTTTCAGTATGCTCATTTTAAATAAGGTTCCCTTTAGAAATCATTGCTCTAGGGAACTGTGGTTTTGAAAGGAAAAAGG
>VXAD01004428.1:199775-290498 GCA_013399195.1 Dicrurus megarhynchus | reverse complement strand
GGCGGCGCCGCCGCAGCCGCGGGCACGGAGAGCGCCGGGCCTGGGCCGCCGGCAGCAGCGGCGTTCCCGGAGCGCGGCGGGTGCCGCGGGCGGTGTGGTACCGCGGACACGGGTGGGCAGCGCNCCACTGTGTGAAAATGTGTTGATAATGGTTAAAAAATTGGTAAAAATACCACCTGCCATGGTAGGCTACTGATAGCTGTGGAATGCTGTCACTGGTGTGATATGTGAGCACAACTGAACACGTCATGAGAGCAGCTCGTTTTAAACTCAGGCAAATCATGCAATCATTAAGGTTGCAAAAGACCTCCAAGGTCAAGACCAACCTTTTACTGAATCCCACCATACCCACTAGACTTATGACAAAGTGCCACGCCTGCTTGTTTTCTGAACGCCTCCAGGGATGGTGACTCCACCACTTCCCTAGGCAGCCTGTTCCAATGCTTAATCCACTCTTTCAGTAGAGACATTTTTCCTAATACCCAACCCGCACAATGCAGCCTGGGGCCATTTCCTTTTGTCTTGTTACTTGGGAGGAGAGACTGGTCCCCACCTTGCCACAACCTCCTTTCAGGTAGTTGCAGAGAGCCTCCTTTTCTCGAGGCTAAACACCCCCAACTTCTTCAGCTGCTCCTCACAGGACTTACCCTCTAGACCCTTCCACCATCTCTGCTGCCCTTCTCTAGACACAAAATTCTCGGCATCGTTTTGAACTAAAAGGAACCCAGTGGCACACAGCTGTCTTCTGCCATAAATCCTTCTGGAGAGCACTTTGCTTTATTAGGAACATAGGTTATGCCTTCTCAAGCTACACATTTCTCATGCTTTTAAATAAGCCAGTTCTGCTACGCTGGTGCAAGGGTGTACTCATTCCCAGGTTTAAGCCTCGGGCTTTTCTTCTCTATAACATTTTCTTAAAAGAACAATCAGTGGTGATGAAAAACTAAAGACATGTTGAAATCAGGTATAGGCCCAGACATGCTGTATCTTCCAGTTTTAGTTTGCTATTTATACATTATGTGTTATATCCTTTACACTTAAAGAGCTTGATTCACTTTTTTTTTTGTTTGAAAATATTAAAAATTAAGTTTGGAATGGCTACCTAGGAAATTAGTGACCTGCTATGTTATTCTTCCATTGAGTATGCTCAGCACTGAATGTATTTTTTTCCAAGAGCACTGTAGCTTGTAAAGTTTCAGTATGCTCATTTTAAATAAGGTTCCCTTTAGAAATCATTGCTCTAGGGAACTGTGGTTTTGAAAGGAAAAAGGGAAGCACACCCCATATGATATTAACTTTTGGAACAATTTTATTCTGCATTCATTTAAATCTGCAGATTTAAAACTTGCCTTTAAATCAATCAATTCCCTGGCAATTGGTGCCCTCATACTCCTATAACAATCTGGTCTTACAAGGTAAATCAAGCTGGTCACAAACCTCACTCCAGCCATATGGCAGGTGCATGTAACACACATACCTTGAACTTCCTGGAGCACCAATGCATGACTTTCTACAGGAAAAAGGGCAATGGTAGACATAATTTTTCCATATTGTTTTAATTGCATGGCATTTAGTCTTGATATTTTTAGCTCTGTCCACAAAGTAATTATACAAATTTCTCCTGCAGGCCTCTCAGACCATGAAAATTCATCTTTCTACTCACCAGCGACAGCCTGAATCCGGCTCTGGTTGCCAAACCCAGCTCTCTCATTGAGGTGGACAGGAAAAGCACATGCTCACACCGTGCCCGAGCTCAGTGGCAGCAGGTAAGCGAGTCACCGATGCGGCAGGACAACAACCTGGCTACGGGCAGCCCCGGCCACCAGCTGCCAGCGAGATAAAGGCAGCCGGGGCCTCCCGTGTTGGGTGGGAATGGTTCAGCTGAGGACACACTGCGATGCCAAGTGAGCAGCTGCCTGGGAAGGTTACTGGCCTCGCAGCGAGCTGGCCGCTCTTGGGCAGTACACGTGCTCTGGTGGGCCGGAGGCGACTGCAGCGGGCAGGGAAGGCAGTGGGTGCCTGATACGGGGCAGGAGGGACCCTCTTCATGGCTGGGAGCTGTGTGCAGACCTGCTAGCGCAGCTGCCAAGGGACCGGCCAAGGCCTGCCCTCGAGCCTGCGTGACCACGGCACAGCCATCGCCGGGGTTGCGGATCCGCACCGCCGGGCACAGCCCTCCTGAGGAGCAGCTGGAGCTGATCCACCACCGGTGCACTTGCTGTGGGGCGCAGACCGCACGGCAGCGCTTTGCCGAGATGCTGGCCTGGGCCTGCCGCGGGCAAGGTGTCCCGAGGCACGGCCCGACATCCGGAGCCCCTGGGGAATAAGGGGCCAAGGCTCAAGGTCTGGCCGAGCCCGGGNGCTGGATTTAGGCTCCAGTCATTTCGATGGCGTGGGTTCGAATCCCACCGCTGCCAAGCTGTTTTGTCCCCGCCGCGGCGGCTCCTTTTCGTCACCCGCACAGCCGAGGCCGGCACGGTGATGCCGTCCCTGTCCGGACCGGACACGCTGCCCGCGGGGCGGTGGGTGCTGGGCTTGTCGGTCACATTCTTTAAAATCAGTAATAGAAGTTGTGATATGTGCTAGAGAGAAGGGTTTATCCACTGTGTGAGCCTCTTGCTGTAAGAATAAAACGAGAAACTGCAATTTTCAGTGGTTCTGCCTTTCCGCCCTGCTTTTGCGTTACAGCACCCCGACCTGCGGGGCTGGCACTTGGGCTTTGCGGCCTGCCCTGGACTGAGGGGAGGTTGCCAGTGTTTGCACCTTCTACAGAATTCTCAAATCCACCCATGATTACTCCGCTCCAGACCATGATTTCTCAAGCTCTCATCCCTAGTCCTTTCCCAAGCTCTCTAACTGTTTGCATCTTGCTCTTGGTTGTTCCTTCTCCATGTTACAGGTTGGAAAGATGCAGATGGGAAGGAGATTTCTCTGATAAATTCCCACTGTGAGTAGTGGATGGGAAGGAGCCAGAGCCTCCCTGACCGTGCTTTTAGGTCCACTGTAGATGAACAGTAATTTGAAAAGCACATTGTTCACTTTAGCTGCTGCACACATTTGCTCGGTACAGCTGCTGTACTTCAGAAATTTGGTGCTTTAAGTTCAGCTGAGAAGCAGCTGAGCTGTGTTAGTTGTTACCCTTAACTGCAGGAGGTGAAGGAAGCTGTACAAAGATTTGTGCAACCCATAGTGGCAGATTCCTCTACTGTGACATAAATACACGTAACTAATGTAACTTAATAACTTCCAATTTAACTAAAATACCCAGTTTTGACCCGTGAAAAACCCTACCAGCACATAGCCCCAGGCTGTGCACCAGAGGCAGGGCAGGGAGCAGTTCTGGGACATTCTGCAGAAGCACAGCATGGACTTCAGCAATGTTTCAAGTACACTTTTATTTTCCCTTAGATGCAGTTATAGAACTAATTCACAAAATCACACAATGTGAAGTCTCTGTAGGCCTGGTGTGTGTTATTTGCAGTAATCTGTTCTGTCTGTCCCTTTGCTTGTTCCTCTGTTTCCCAAGGTAGTAAGTCATGACAGAGGCTGTGGTCAGTCTTTCTCCTTATTTCAGCCGTTTTTCTTCACTGGTGAAGCACTGCAGGCTTGTCTGCAGCTCTTGTTCTTTCTGCAGGTTGTCATTTACTTCAGCAAACAATTTGGAAAGTTTTGGTTTGAAATAGAGGCAACAATCTTGACTCTAGTTGTGTTTCGGTGATTTGGCAGTTATTGTTCACTGTATTTTAATTTCTCAGGTCCAGCCACTGATCTGTTATGATTTTGTTTGTAAATTTAAAAGTAGCTGCCTGTTTGTTGCACTGTGCCAGTAACTATTGTAGAGGCTAGAATGATCCAGGTGGCAATACTGTGACTGTGCAGTTTTTGCAGGTCAGTGTTGTCTTTCTTTAAAAAAATGCAAAACTGAAAGGCTATCAAGTCTTAAAGAAAGAAAAAACAAAATTAAAGTAACAAATAAAGTAAGCAAAACATTAAGGAAGAGTTGATAATTTGAGATTTGTGGTCTGGATTTCATGTAGTGGTCCACAGAATCAGCAAAGTCATACTTCAGTGGGCGGTACCCCAGCTGAGTCCGTGCCTTGTCTATTCGAAATGTGTGAGTTACAGAAATGTTCTGTACCTACAGGACAAAAGAGTCAACATACAAAGCTATGAATACACAGGCAACTGGAACAAACTGTAAATGGTAGCAAAGACACAGTTAAAGGAAACGTAAAATATAAAAAACCCCACAACATTATACCAATGTCCTATGAGTATCGTGCACATTATTTTTAAAATTGTCCACTCAAAAGGAGATTCTCGAAAGGACAAAGTGGCATTAGAAGATGCAAAGTAGAATCTGTAAACATCCACAAAAAAATGTTCTGCAATTGTTCTCTTGCTTAGGTACTCAAAGAGGTAGATCAAAGCCATCTCTTGGGTGCCTAAAGGCCCAGCCAAGACATACAGGATACTGGCCCTTGGAAGAGAGGAGCTGAAGAAGGCTCTCCCAGATTGGAAGCATAAGCTCTTTTCCAAAATCATGGCAACAAACAGAATATATTGCCTAAATTGTACACAATGCATGTATTTGCCTTGGAAACTGGAGGCTGAAGCAGCGCTGGGTGAATTTTACTTTCTAGCGACTTAATCTTAAAAGTCTCCCTCATATTAACATGTATGGATCCCGTGGGAATTAAGGGGAGTTTACAAACACAGACTTTACCTCATTTCTGGTCAGCAGTGGGGGCAGGTCAACAAATGGTCTCAGAATCGAATGAAGGTATTCCATGAATGTGGCTGCATAACAAAAGATTTCTGCTTGAGGTAAGAACAGTAAGCTGCTTTGCCATTATGATTGTGCCATATCTCACACTGTAAATGCTTGTGAAGGATAATCACAGACCTGAGAGCTTGGGGCACCATTACTAACACCATCAAGACTACTTGCTCACAAGGGGCTGGATTTAATCTTAATTATCATGCTTGTGGGAAAAGGGTTTGGATGACTGGGCACAGATCCAGTGAAAAGGTCATGTGGCTTCATAAAAAATATGGCGACAGAGAACTCAGTTGGATTCTGTCTGAGCTGCACAGGGGGGTTGGTTCTGGAGAGAACAAGACATTTACCCATGCAGCAAAGCAGATACTCTTCAGCATATTTCATAAAGTCATGGAGTTTTACATTTAACTTTTTTTATAATTAACTCCACGAAGTTATACATCTGTTAGGTCCTACATAAAACCTGTTTTAGTGGGACTTGAATAAGAGATCGTTCTGGTTTCAACATACTGCACAGAGCTGAATTTCACACTGCTGAACACTAGTTGAGCCCACAGCATATTCTTTTTAGACATGAAAATTAAAATTGTGGGCAAATAAAATAAAACAATATTATATTACAATTAGGAATGAGGGTAGCATGGACAGGAAAGAGAAATGTTGATAAAATATTTTACCTGATGCATAAACTAAGGAAGTAGGAATACGTATCCATGGCTTACTGCAACCTAATCTTTCAAACTGAAAAAAATGTAAAAAACAATGAAAAACCCCAGAAACTTCAAACAAGTTTTAAAGTTTCAATATAGAAGATATCTGTGGAAATATTTACTGTTAAAACAGAAAAAATAATCGTTGATCTTACTATTTTTAATTTTTAAGGGGATTCCAGTTAAATGTTACCCACAGACACTATGTCATTTTCAAATGTCAGTCTTAAAAGAAGGAAAAAAAATTATAATAATTACTTGAAATGTCATGGTGGGCTGATACCTAATTTAACATCATGACATGTTTAGGATTTTGAGCCTATCATTAACAATAAAATGGTATTTTAAAACAAATGAACGGGTGAATACTTAAGACATATATTTTGCCCACCCAAAATACCCATTATTCCCATCTGCATGCCCCAAAAATGAAGACAATAACAGCTCAGGACAGGGTGCTGGTGTAGATGGTCCTTTGGCCTCAGGGAAGACATTTGCTTTAATGTAGTATTTTGGGTGGGCTTTGTTACAGTGCTAATCGCACGGAAACCTAAGCAGGAGTTAAACCCACATTTAGAGAGCTCCATGTGGAACTCACACCCAGAGCAAACACACAAAATGGAACATGCACACAAAAGCTGGAGTTGCAGTTAAAGAAATTGATGCATTTGAAGATTAATATTGCACATACAAGTGGAGTCAACCATTCAAAAAGGTTGGATTTTTCGCCATCATGAATGAAATACACCTGGCCACTCTGTTAAAGAGGTAGAGAAAAGACAAGTCAGCAAAAATAATACTGCACATAAATTGACTTCTTTATCTCACTCCTTAAGAACAGCTTAAAAATAATACAGCAATATCAAATATGAGTGGATGCACACACAAATCACAAACTCTCTGCTCGTGTTTCAATCAGTTGTGTGCAACAGAATTGGTGACCGAGTGGTTTGTGTGATTAACACGCCTTGGAATAAATGATTTATTATAGATGTGCCTGTTCAGAGTGGCTGTACTGGCTGTGCAGACAGCACTGGAGGTGGTGCTGGATCTCACTGGTGCTGCTGGCAGGTGTCCACCAGAGCGTGGGACACGTTCTGCTCTAGTTAAGGCTCACTGGAATCCAGAAGACTCCTCTGTAGTCTACGTTCCTGCTTTCCTTTTGCTTTCAGGGTTTTAGAAAAAGTAGTTTAATCTACTTTGAAACCCTTTCTAATTTACTCTCAGGGCAGTGCTTCTAGGTGAATAAAAACCTGTATTTACAAGGAGGAAAACAGTTGTAACTGTTTTTGAAAGCAATGAACCCAAATGGAATGTGCCTCTGTTGGCACATGGTATGGGAAGAACTGACCATCACAGTTCAGAACATTAAATCTGGATCTGTACAGGGGAGTGGGATGAAGCTGCCTGAACTTCCAGTTTCATTTCCAACATGGCAGACATTCTTTGCTCATCTTCCAGAAATGACAAATATTAAATTTTAAAAATGCAAAGATGGAGTTATTCTTACAGAACTGAATATTCCATCTCTGAACCAACACCAACAGCTAACACTGTGCCCCATCCCACATTGCTCATAGCACATTTATCAGCTGAAAACACAGACAACAACCTAACCTGATTACTGCAGTGGTTACTATAGCACAGGATACAGTGGCAGGATCCACTGTCAAATGAAATCTGTGGTGCTTTTACTGTGTACTTACAGCTATGTAGCTCTTTTCAGGGGTGAGAGCTTCAGCAGCCAGAATATGAGCTTGTACAAAATTCTCTACATGTATCCAGTTCATTTTAACACTAGGGTCCCCAAACTTGAAGCTAAGTAGCCGTCTCTCGATAATCTTCTGTAGACATAAACAAACATGAAACCAAAGCAAAATGGGTTTTAGAATGAGGTAAAGTGCACTTTCTTGTCCACCTAAATGTAGGTTTATCTCTACTTAAAAAAAAAAAATACATGAATCAATTAAAAATATTCTAGGGAATGTCTCATGAGAAAATGTCAAAAGATATATTGCAATAGGTCCTGAATTTACAAAAAATACAAGTCTGTTCTAGGGATAAGTAAAATATTGTATGGAAAGGTAAGATACACTTCTAAGTGGATCAAAAGTATTCACTAAATTGGATCAAATTTATCAAATAGCTTTGGCTAGGAAAAACTGGAAGGTACACTTTGGCTGGAAGGAAAGTGTCCCAATTTTCATTGAATAGGTAAATTTTAGAAACTGCAAAACACGACAGTTGCATAATGCCTTAAAATCGGCTCAAAACAAATAAGCTCAAAATCAAATAGACATTTTAAAATATTATATTTTTTTCAAGGGGCTAAAAAACCCATCTCAGATTTAACTAAAATGACATTTTGCATTCTTAAAATTATTTACAAGACGATAAAGTGTATTTTGGCTGACTCTAATATAATTTCCTACCTCAGCCACAAACCAAAAATATTTATTATGTGGTCAACTTGAATCTATAATTTCATGAAAGCTGCGTATAACTTTATATTACACTAATTCTTTTAAAATAACTGGCTCACAGAATTCTACAGGGATCATGTTCTAAACGTCATCTGTTGGCCCTGCAGTTTAAAAGCAAGTGAAAAAGAGTAAAATGTGAACACCTCAGCTTCAGTAACCTGTTGTACCAGAGGGTGCTTCCAGCTCTGGAACCTGCTTCATTGGACGGTGAAAGCTGTTAATAGTTGAGACTGGAAATAAGATATTTTGTTGTATCCCTTTTCATTAATATTTTAAACCATTTGGTGTGAGTTGCATGTAAACAGACATTTGAAATATCATGGATTGGCCTGAATCTTACAGTAATCATTAAATTATAAAGCTGGATTTTCATGTGTTTGTATTTCAAAAAAAAAAAAAAAACCACTTTTAAAATCTACACTCTTTACAGACACAATGCTTGTTAAAAAAGGTTATAATATCCTCAGCAGACAGTTGAATTGTTGAATTGCTACCCAGTAAGATGAGTCAATTTATAACACAAATAAGCGATGCTCCTTTCAGCTTTTTACCCATATCATAGAAAACTCTGCTGGTTAAAAAATTCAAGTGACATACTGCTAGCCTTGGCAAGTGTCTCTGCTCTTCTGGTCCGTAGATTCCTGGTGGGCGAAGAACACACGTATGGAGTACTCCACCTCCTAGAACATGGGATAAGACCATTCTTAAGAGACCTTCACATGACTACATTACATGTTTGTATGAACCAAAGGCTGTGGCAGCAGAACTTACTCTGAAATAAAGTCATTTCACTACCTTAAAAAACAAAACATACCAAAAGGTGCAGCATTAGTAATTGGATATTAAGTTGGGAGAATCAGAGCATGCAAAACAGCAAGATAAGATTCAGAGAAGTCTTGCAAGCAGAGTTGTGTTGCTAGAAAATACCAGATATTTAAAAATTGCTTTCTAATCAGTCCCTTGTCCCTGTGCCAGAGCAGTGAATGAATGTGCCAACTGTGGTGATGAGTTTGCAGAAGTGAGCAGGTTATTTGAAAATATATTGGATAGTGGAATGAAACCCAATTAATTCCACACAGAACTATTGATGGGAAGCAGTGACTTGTTAGCAGTACAAGGTAGAGCTGAAAGGTTCCCTCAACAGCAGGTGCAGCTCCCACTGGAGGGAGGTAGAAGCTCTTGACAATTTCAGTGGGATCATAAAAATCCAATCTTCCCAAGTATATCAGTTGGCTATTTCATCATCTGCTAATAACTGTTCTTGATAGTACTTGTAAACATTTAAAATACTCAATCCTGCTGTGGCACAGGATCACAATGGGATGTTTGGAGCACTGGGTGGTTCTAATTTCATTGACAAATGCAGAAATGTGTATTGCTCCTAAAATTAGGAGGGGCTTTGATGTGAAGAGCTTCTAAGGTAATAAAGGGAAAAAAAAACCCCTTTCTTATTTTAAACCAAATAATTTTGTTGGGATGGAGTTCCCATCATGGACTTCCTATCTCTTATAGCCCTCTGCAAGTATCAAGTGAAGAGTCTTTTCTGTAAGTTGTCCACATCTAAATTTAGCTCAGTATCACTTGGTCACATAGAATCATGTTGCACTTTACATTAATTTGTTTTGCACTGGCAGTTATAGTATCTCACAGGTGAGCTTAAGTATTCAAGTGTATTACTGGCTTCCTCAGCATGGAAAACTTTGGGAAGCACTAATAAATAATTCCAGGCTCTAGGCTCGGGTGGCTCTTTCAGATTTTAATATATAACTTGAGGGGGTGTGTGGTACGTAACAATTGAATCAGCATTCATGTTTTACTTATGTTGCATGAGACAGTGACATTAAACACTTGGTTTTGTTTAATTTATAGCTTTCTTATTGTTTTTCATTAATATACTGAGCTTACTGCTACCATGCTAAAACCCTTTACAGACATTGTGGGAACTTAAAACCAATTAAAAGTAACTTTTAAGTGAAAATACTTTTGTTTGTGAGAGAGGGTTGGTAGGTTAATTTCATAACTGCTGGGCAATCTTGTCTACTAAGGATTGATACAGGACACAGGATTTTGGGGAGGAACAAGAAGAGGAGGAGGAAATTCTACTATGAATTCATGCTCAGACAAAAGTACCTGCCAGTGGAGATCCGTTAGCTGCTAGTATCATTTGTTCTGCAATTGATTTGGTTCTGGAATAATGGTCAACGAGCTACAGAGAAAAAGCAAATACATTTGTATCTGTTCCTGAAATGACAGGGCAGAGAGGCATCTCTTCTTTACTAGTTTTTACTTAGCAGATGGCAACAAATACCTCAAAATACAGAAGTTGTGGGGTATTAGGTTCGGGGTAAAACACATGAATATTTCTAGGGTAAGGAAGCATTTTTGTGTATGCAAATTTGCTTAATTAATTTCAGCACATTTGAGAAGCAATAAATATATGTATGCTTTGAATGCTGCCAGGAATGTAATTGATCACTACTTTGCAATCTGGATTTCTTCAGGTAATGGAAAACTCAAAAGCCAAGTTTTGAAGTCATTACACTTGGTCTGAAGTATCCTGCTCACTTCTATGTGGCGTTGTCCCAGAGAAAATGTTATTTAAAATGTTATTAAAAATATTATTGATATTTTATCTCCTTCTACTTACTTTATCTACTTCTTGAAAGACTGTGAAATACTTGATGGAGAGAGGAGGTATACAAAAAACAGCTGTGTATGCAAAGCAGCCAGAAGTACTTTCTCTTTTTTAATTAAATGCAATAAAACCATATAAAAATAGGCTGCTTTTGTAGATCAGCTCTACATTGAATATATGTCATCCTCAATAAGGGAAAACCAAAATAATCATATTGATAATAAATAGCTAAAGAGAAGCCAAGCCGTATAACACAATCCTCATGTCCAGGTGGAATATCCCTGATGTTAATGCGACATTGTGCGAGTTATTTTCCAAAATCAAGGCATTAAGAGGAAAACAAAGAAATGTATACTTTGATGTGCCAAGGTTGTGAATAGCAGCTTCAAAGAGCGTAAAGAGTTTTCTTTTTTCTTTCATAGAATCACAGAATGGTTTGGGTTGGAAGGGACTTCAGCGATCATCTCATTCCAACCTGCTCTTCCATGGGCGGGGACACCTCCCACTAGACCAGGCTGCTCAAACTCTCATCCCACCTGGCCTTTCTTGTGCCTGGATTTTGGCATCTGGCAAAACACTGTCCTAAAAACTCCAGGCTTTTTCAGAAACACAAAAGTAAACAAAGAGAAAATTTGAAAATACACGACAACAAAATACCTTGTCAATTGGGAAATACTGCAAAGATTCCTCATCCCCGTCTTCAATAGGAAGCCCTCCGAACACCACGTTCACTGAGCTGGTGTAGACCAGCCGAGGGATGTTTTGTTGTTTGCAGGCTGTAGCAATGTACAAAGTCAATTACTTTACTGGAAAATTATATGGGGAAAAAGTTTGCGTGACGTTTTTTCTAAGAAAGTGTCAAATCTTAAAAGAGAAAATCCTTCCATTCTGTGACTGGGTGAGTTGAAATGCAAAGCATAGGATGTTTAAAGGGAAGACATCAGTGTAGAAGCAAGTGCTTTACTCTCTGGCACATCCTAAGCTGGGTTCCAGCACTGTGCCTCAGGAGAGCTTCTCCAGCCTGCTGAGCTGGACATCAGGGCAGAAGTCCTGCTTCAAGGGCTGCCCACTGCCTGTGCACAAGTTATTAGCAACCAGGTTAACTGCTGCAAAATACACAGGGAATTAGTTAACTCCTCACATGGATACAGATTCCGACATCAGCCAAACAAGGTGTTGAAAAGCTGAAGTAGTTGAGCTACAGTGCTGGCTCTCATATCACACCTCGTGGCAGAATTGAGCATAAATCCCCCATGATGTGTTTCCTCATCTTCTGCCAACAGTGTAAACTAGTTGGTAACAAACAGAGTGTGCCAAAAAGGCTAACTGGCTTTCTCTAAATGGTGTATGATATTTGGTATGCTGTACTACACCTAATGGCACAGTTAAATACCTACCGTTCAGGATGAATCTTGTCCCGTTAATGTTTACAGATTCAATCTCTTCTTTATGCAACTAAGAAAAGAAAGAAATTGTGCGTTTTTAAACAATAATACATATCAAATTCAATAGGGGGATGTTATAAATATCCCCAAATAAATATAATTTAGTGCTTTGATTATTAAAAATGTCATTTAGATTGCTGTTTCAGACTTAAAGAAGTCTAATCATTATTTTTAAACTATACCTCTATTTTTCTTGTATTTTTACAGACTAGTTTGCTTGAAGCAAAGAGAATTGTGGTGCTTCTAAAAATATATGTCCAGTTATTATATATCTTGCAGCAGTTTGTTAAAGATCTGTGTTTGAGTAGCACTTCAGTGACCAGTTGCCTCTAACCAGAGCAATTCCAATTATGCATTGCTCAGTGGCAAACAACTTTGAGTGAGCTGTTCTATCCAGACAGGGTAATTACTAAAGTCCCTTCTATTAAATAAGGTAAGAAAGGGTTGTGTTTGTTTGTGTGTGTCTATGTGTGCGTTTGTAACTCTAATTATAAAACTGTGACTCAGAGTCCTACATCAAGTGCATCCTTACAGCTTTTTACCCAATGGCAAATAATTAAAGACTTGGAATGCTGTTATTGTTATAATTCAGATATATGAAATAACTTATAATTTAGTTCTGGTTTTATTCATTCTAGTGACCTTACATCTAGGAGATCCATGTGAAGGTTTAGGGAAGGATCAGGGTTTCGGAGGGAACCAGCCTCTCTTGTCCTTCCTTTTGTCTTTGCAATATTTCAGAACTTTTCAATGCCATTTCCATCTCAAACACCTTCCCAGGGTGCTGGTGGAGAGGAAATCACTCTGCAAGCAGCCTGCTTGCAGCTGGCACTCCAGTTTGCACAGAGCAATTTACCAAAACACCAGGGCAATATGAAGAGATAAAATCTATCATGCAGTGTTACAGCATCAAGTCTCTCACCCTCAGTGTGGGCAGTCACACAGAAAAAACCAAAACTATGTGGACTCACTTGCTCTGTTCCTGACATTCCATATGAAGCTACGTGAAACACACAGTCGGCCCCTTCACAGACTGCAAGTATGGCGTTGTAATCCCTGATATCTGTCTGTAGGACACAAGAAAAGACATTTGATTTGAAATCAAAGCTGCAGGGAGCATTTGTCATACAGTGGGTTAGCACAGAGGGAATCCATATAAATAATGCTTATATAGAACTATACTTGCTGTACATCCTGGGACTCAAAACTGGGCACACCTCAGTACTTGCTGATAATTATACTTTTTTTCCATACAACCCAAAGGACTAAAGACATTCACTAAGGTTCACAATACTCCTGTGTTTATTCTACATGTGGTTAAACTGATGAGGGCAGGATCCTCAGGAGTCAGGAGTGAAACTGCTCTGTTCATTACAGGATTCTCTGGTTTCTTGATTTCAGATATACTAAAATGCATTCACCAAAACTCATGTGGGATATTCACACAGTTAAAAAGGTTACTGAAGTTTGAAATAATTGGCAATTAGGTATTTAGATTCTGTGAAAACTAGTAAGAAAAGTAAAAACTATGGAAAAGACATTATGGAAAATGAAATAACTTTGACTGTTTGGAAAATATTATTTATCATACCTGGATCCACACCACTCCATTGGGAATCAGCCACATAGGCTTGTGTATGTCACACAGAACAACAGAAGCTCCTATGTTGGCAAGAGCACATCCCAGCTTGTATCCACAATAGCCACCGCCTCCTGTCACCACGGCTCTCATACTGATTCTATTCAGTGGTCCGGCATTTCTGCTCCGTTTGCTGTCAGAGATTCCGCGGGAGGGTGTTGCTACTACGCTCATTGTAAGCTTTGTGTCAAAGAAATACTGCCTGGCACTAACAAATACATGTAACAATTCCTCCTACATGGTGAAAATTGCTCCATAGCACTCCTGGATGCAGACAGTTTCAGGGAATTTCATGTTAACAAGATCTATTCACGGCAGCAAAATCTGACTTTAGTGCAACCTGTTTAAGAGAGATAAAGAGAAAAGCAAAACAGAATTTACAGTCCCGAGTTTACTGCCAAGACAGACATCTGAGAGAAGTGGTATTTCCAGCTTCTTTCTAAGTACCAGCAGCTGAACATAAATTAAGAATATGCTGACTTGTTATCATTGGCAGTGCTGGAGTTGAGATAGATGAGGATTTCGGGAGGGAAGAGGGATGCCTGATCCTTATGTTATAACTTTAAGAAGGTGTGTCAGAGAACACGGCTATCAAATCCCTCGCTTTTGAGGGGAACTCGAGTAAAATAGCTCCTGTGCTATAGAAAGGGTTAATAACTGCATTAAGAAAAAAGTAATCGTGAATCGCTTATTTCCTGAACATGGGGGTTCTTGCCCTTCCAGGGGTTCCTCACCGGCAGTCAGGACATTTCAGAGGCTGTGGCTACCGACTCTCTCCGACACCCCCGTCCCTGCCCCGGCCGCGATTAAACATTCAAAGCCACCCGAGCCCCGTCGGGGCTCTCTGCATCTCGCTTGCAAATCGGCCGGGCGGCAGCGCAGGGGCTCGNGGGGCCCCGCAGCATCCCCGGCGCCCGCTCATCCCCCAGCATCTCTGACATCCCACCGCACCCCCAGGCTCCCACAGCACCCCTGGGTCCCGCTCATCTGGCAGCAGCTTTGGGATTGCCGACTTTCCTGAGATACTGCTCGTCACACGGCATCCTGGTAGCCCGCAGCACCCTGGGGACCCCACAGCATGTCACGGTATTCCTGGGTTGCCAGAGCATCCCTGGGATCCCAGAGCATCCTAGGGTGGTTCTTACCTCCAAGCGTCTTCACACAGCTGTGACTGCTGCTCAAAAGCATCCTGTCGGTAGCGAGGGCTCCGGCTACACTGAGGTACCTGTTGAACAGGTTGTTCAGGAAAAAAACACCACTTCCTGCCTGCTGGTTGGACAGTCGGTGGCGGGATATGGCTCAGAGAGATGCAGAACTTCTGAGACACCTGCAAAACAGCAGGAGTTCCCAAAGAGGTGCAAATAAACAAACAGGCACTAAGGTCCCTTTCCACCTGAGCCTCCCTGTGGTCATTCGAGCCTGGGAGGGTGTGAAAAGGGTCAGGAGCTGCAGAATTTCAGTTACCCATTCCAGGCAAAAGTTAAGCTTTGAACACATTTACCTCTTTCCTTACAGCTGTGCCATGTCTGAACGTTCATTAAATTTTTATCACTTAAAGACACACTGCAGTTACGTTAGGAGTAAATCAAACAAGAGCCAGCTTAAACTGAGACTCAGTAAAGACCCACAGAAATAAGAGAGCTGGCTATTCCCAGCTGGTACTGAGGATTGTTTTAAAATCCCAAACACTGCATCTGTAAGAAAGATAAATCAATGTACTGAGGCCAGTTATTGTTAATCAGTGCTGTTATAACAGTGATGTAAAAAGCATCTTACCCAAAATAACAAACCACAGGTTTGGTGTTACAGGACTGAAATGATGGGACTCCACAGGGACTTACAACCACAAAGCCAGTGAATTCCTTGGTTAGTCCTAACTGAGGGTCATCCAAACAAGGTCAGAGCCTGCACTCTTGTTAAAAGTGTTGGTGTAATCTGGGATGCATCCTGAGCTATCCGTCCAATAAAAGCGATGTGAAAGATTTATAAATAACTAATTTAGAACCAAATTGAATGTTTGCATGCAGCTAAAATGCTCTCACTGGGAAGTAACTTTACACTTGCAGTTTTCTATTCTGCATTTCTAGGGAGTAAAGGCTTTCACAATACCTCCTGCCTGCAGCACTTGCTGGGTCAGCTGCAGCTCTGTAGTGATAAATCATTATCTGAATTTAACTGGTTTTAATCAAACTTGGATAAAGGTCTCATATATACAGAGCTTCTTTAAGCTTCCTGTCAATTGCCAGGAATAGGAGAGAGGGCTGAGCAGTGCCCCTGCTAAAGGAAGATGTAAAGGAAGATGTACAGTGGGAGCTCACTTTGTATGGACAAGGACAATCTCCAAATGCAGATCCGTAATCAAGCAGACTCTACTGCTTTCACTGCACACAGAACTATTTGTTTAGTGAAAAGAAAAAAAATAGAGTAAAACAAATCACTGCTCACTCAAGCTGCAGTGGTAATTGTGGTTGCTCACGCATTTTCCTGTCACTGTGTATTGTCTTTTACCTGTAACCTTCTAGGGTTGCTTTTAGCTCTCCTGCATATTCTGTAGATTTAGAGACTCTCCATAAACCTACTGGTATTAAAAATCCTGTAAAATGCTAACAAAAGGCAAAATGAATACAGAGTGGAGATAATCAGATGGCAGAGCTTTTCCATCACTGTCTTGCATGACCTACTGTGGCAAATCCAGCTCTCCTGATTCCCGTGGGGAGCAAGAGAGGGAGAGCTCCCTGGTCAGAGCAAAGCTGGTTCCTAAGAAAAAACTCGTAACATCTTTAGAGTTTGTCTGGGCTACACCTGGTGTGTACACGTAGCACAGGTGGCTCACGTAGTGCAATCCACCCAAGAAGCAACTGATGTAAGCCTTAAGAAAGGGGAAAAGAGAGAGGCTGGATTCCCACTCCTGTCGTGGTCCTTGTCTTGTCTGCTCACCCCGAAATGCAATTCCCTGAACACACAGTGTGTGCCAGCACTGCTACAGGGTTGTGGTGAATGTGACTCCAGGGAGCAGTAACAGCTGGCTCAACTCCCCCCTTCCCACAAGCTCCTTAAAAACAGTATTTGGTTCAGTTATTATTTATTATTGCATTTAAAGCATACTATTTGATTTACAAACACACATAATGATATTTATTACATTTTTTACAAAGCTTTCGAACAACAAAACTATTTTACATAAATATGACTTTAATTCTTCTAATCACCTATTATTTATAAATATTTACTTTCCATATTTTTTACACTGTTTCCCAGGTCTCTGTAATTCCTCAGACTAACTGACAGTAGCTGTAGCCGTGGCTTCATCAGAAGAGATGTTTAGTCACCTTTTTCTTCATTGGAGCTGCTGGACTTGTTACAGCACTGCTGTCCTGTGACAGTTCCTCTTCTTCCAACTTCTCACCCTCCTGAATTATCAGTTTTAGAAAATGCTTCCCAGCATGAAACAATCAATTAATGAAGATCCATTAAAAGTATTCCTGCACCCGTTCGTGGTGAACTCCTCTGATGTAACAGTGTGTTGCTCTTGGGGAACATTTCCTGATACATCCTATGTCTTCACTTTTGTAGTTGTTTTTGGGTTATTTTCTTTCTTTCTCAATGAGATCGGAGAGGTGTCATCATTGTAATATGAGTAAGAAAGTCCAGAGTGGCTGAGGAATGTACTATGACCAGATCATTAATACTCAAACAAAAGGAGGTTTCCTGGAAGAGGTGGGTGGTTATTTGATTTTAGAAGAAAGAAAGAATGATCAAACTTAACAACATGCCAAAAACAAACACCATTTTAAGGAATGTGTGATCTTCTTGGCAGGTAGGTCTTGTTTTTAGATAATGATCCACAGAATCAGCGAATGAGAATTTCTTTGGTTTGTAACCGAGTTGATTTCGTGCCTTGTCTATTCGGAAAGTGTGAGTTACAGTGACATTCCACACCTAAAATCCAAAAGGACAGTTATGGCAGTGACTTTAATATCCAATTCTCTAGAACCTGGAGGAAAATATATCAACAACGATACTAGAATGGAAACAGAACAGAAAACAGAGCTGTAATGCTGACAATCCAAAGGGTGTATGATGTCCTTAATGAGAATTTTAGTCAGAAATATATAAACATTATATCTTTTTATATATTTACCTCATTCCTTGTCAAGAAAGGTGTAAAGCTAAAAACTGGCTTTAGTATCAGGTGCAGATATTCCATCACAGTGGCTGTGAAACAGAAATTACTTAATGAGACATCTGGGTAACAATAAACTGAGACAGTGCTGACATTTTACATGCTGTAGTTCCTACTGGTAGAAGGCACTGTTTAATTTATAAAGTACATGATGAGTTTATGACTAGCCTTTAAACTTTATCTGGTATAATTAATACCAAATGGCACAAGCGATTATTCTCAATTAAAATAATGTTAAGTTAAAGAATTCCTGCAATTTGGGCCCCTGCATTTTATAAAACCACTATGTAGCTTCATAGGAATAAAAAAATCAAACAACCCACAATAATTAAGAATGTATTTTATTTTTTTTACCTGCTATATGAGCCAGGAGAACAGGAATATGTATCCAAGGTTTCCTGTAGCCTAATTTTTCAAACTAGAAAGGATATAAAAGGAAAGAATAACAGAGAACTTGTACCAAATTGAGGGTATCAATGAGGCATGAAAATGGAAAATTGAAATTGAATTGAAACCCATTTCTCTTTCTTTGGTGTCCACCTCCCACCGTTCATCTGCAGTTGTACAGTAAAGGGGAAAAAAAGGCCATTTCCAAGGGGGAAGTGACCCAGACTGGAATACTGAACTACAGATAAATACAGGCCCATTGTTCTACTGCAGTCATTTTCTGTGATGGCATTGCAGGATCAAAACTTGGCATGCTCCTAGAATCCCGGTATTTCTGAAAATATAGTGTTGTGTCTTTTTAGCTTCTAAGATAGGATTCTGAATGGGCTTCCCTTCTGTGCTGTGGCTGATGCCAGGACAAAGGGATAAGCAAGGGCTGTAAGAGTCCTGCCAGATGCCAGTGGCAGAGCTTGCTGTGCACTCTGGGTTTGCTTCATGAAATGCTGCTGTCCTGCAGCAGGTTCTGGACCTCTCAGCTAAATCCTCTCAAAGCAATAAGGCCAAACTCCACAGTTACACATATCCAAAACTTCCCTTAACACCAGTGGAAGTTTGGGATAATCAGGGAGAACAGGACTGAGTTAAATGTTAAGTAATTCAGTAATTCATGTGCACTGAACTTCATTTAGTTGGTCTGGTGTGTCAGTCAGTGAGCTGGGAGCTGCAGGGCTGTGCAGTACGTACCAAAGGCACGATCCACTCAGAGAAGATGACATTTTCACCATCGTGGATGTAATAAGCCTGACCACTCTGGTAAAGAAGCAGAGAAAAACAGTGATAAAACAGTGTGCACAGGATGGCATTTTCTGGCTCTCTCATACCTACCTACATGTCATGATTTTGTGAGCAACACGCCAGCATGCACAGGGTCAATGTACACAGAGCAAACTGCCTTCACTGTGGTAACCCCACAGTGGTGGTAGAGCTCGTGATGATTAACCATGGTGTAGTGTAGATCAGAGCTCAGTTGCCCCCTGTAGTAGCCCAGCTGTTGGAGCATTATGTTCTTCATTCTGTGCAGGGCACAGAATTACCTTTGTGAGTCCAACAGAAGGGGCAGCACTGATGGCATTTAACAAACACAGCTCTGAGGTCAAGTTCCAGCTGTGCTCTGGATGAGGAGTCTGCCCAGCTCTGAGTACCAGGAACACCTGAGCACCCAAGCAAACCTGGGACTCCGGGAATGATATCAATCTAAAACAGCTGCGTGGCTTCCAAGCACTGAACTAATTGAGAACACACATAGAGATGTTCACCTGTGTCTACCTGTTGTCTGTATGTTCCTGCCAATGTAAATGAATCTGGTACCTTCAAGAACTGTGAATGCAGCAGCTGCTGCAACGTTGTCAGTCCTGTAGTGCTTCACAGTCCTCAGATTGCTGTTGCAATTATGACCAGTAGAACAAAAAGAAAAACCTTTTAAAATTGTCCATTAATTTTGTACCTCTCTTTTTGGAATTTTGAACTCTAAAAATTCAACTGGAATGCCTCAGAACAGTTGCTCTAAATTTTATGCATCTAGGATCAGAACCTATTTTCAAGAGAACAGGATATATAGATTTGTGTAATGGTGAATGTATTAAGCTAGTTAAATACAGTTTCCTCCAGTAACCCAGGAAATTATGTCTTTTCAAACCAAACAAAAACATCATCAAGATATGAGCAAAATGTATTTGCATTTGCACTGTCTGTGTGCTTGTGGAGCCACAGACTGTTTTAGAGAATTTAGCATATGACTTTTTGGAGACTCTTTGATCTCAAAACATCAAAAATTGAACTTGTTTGAGAACTCAAGCTGCTGGGGCACAATGATTATATGGTTTACTTACAGCTACGTAGCCCTTCTCAGAGGTGAGAGCCTCAGCAGCCAGTAAATGAGCTTGCACGAGATTTCCTATGTGAACCCAGTTCATCTGAACTTTGTGATTCCCAAATTTGAAGTTAAAAAGTCTCCGCTGGATATTTATCTGTAGAAACAGAAAATATGACATAACTACATTATTCCTTTATTATGCAGTATAACATTGATTTTGTCTCAACCCAAATACTTGGAATTTGCTGTATTTGTGTACAATTGCAACACAAGAAGGGTGTCACAAGAAAAAACCCAACTAGTGGGTGGTTTTGTAAATCAAAGATGGTTGCACTGATAGGCAGTGGCAAAATATAGTGACATTATATTGTTTAGCAGAAACTAAAGTGCATATTTAAAAGACAATATTTCCATTAGACAATAGGGATGCAAACCTACTTCTTTTACCATGGCATTTCAGCCTCCCATTTTCTCTTTCCACTGAAAAGCCCAGCTTGATCCTGGCCCGCAGTGCTGGTTTCCTGCTATTTGTTACCCTGCACCACATCACCTGTCCCTGAGCTTTCACCACATTCCTGCAGGAATGGGTAAGAACTGCAGTCAAGGTGCTCCCACTTGTGTTATGCCCTTACAACTACTTGTGGTGTCCTCCAGAGCTGACTACAAAACACATACGGCTGCTCGAGGCAGGTGCTGCTGCTCTTCTGGTCCGTAGATGCCCGGTGGGCGAAGCACACACGTGTGGAGCTTGTCCCCTCCTTGGAGAGAGAGCAACAGGTGACTGTCAGACAGCTCTGATAGCAACATAGGCCTGACACATACTGTCTGAATTTTACACTAGCAAAATTAAGGCTCAGTCTGACCATTCTGTGTGGTTCAGCTTCCTGGGATACTTGATTTCATTTCTGTGTAAAACTGAATTCAGTAGCAGTGACAGACCTGAGCTTAGCAGCCTGGAAAACCAAATCCCACAAGAGTTTGAATAGGAACAGGATAAACCAAACTTTCCTCCTGCTTGATTGACTTTTGCTGTTTATTACAGAGGGAAGTTTACAACTTATATTTGCCTACTCTAGACACGTGCAATACTGGAAACAGATCACTCAATTTGCTATATCCAGACTCCTTGCTTGCTTTCAGCTCAAGGATACCATAAAGGAATAGAAGAGGTCTCCTAAACAGAGGCTTTCAAATGAGTTTGAATATTTAAAATCAAAATGAATACTCTAAGACTGACATGTGAATGAGTAACCAGACTCCTCTGACTCCTGAAAATAGGCACAATGACACCTTTCATATGGCCAAGAATATCAGGTCATAGGCATTTGCTCAGTAGTTAATCAAGGATGCTAAAATTGAATCCCCACCTAACTTACATTTGCCAACTTTTCTGTTAAGAGAAATCAGTAGGAATAGCAAAATATGTATCTAAAAGCAAAGAGAAATATTTCCCATGCCATGTTCAGATAGATTTTTAGCCACAACTATTCATGCAGGCGTGACTTTAGACATCAACATGCCCCTGATATTACCAATCTCTTTAAGAAACTGGGACTATTATTCCCCAGACACTTGTGAGCCATGGGATTACAAATAGGACCCCATTGGACAGTGCTTACAGATTGGTATTATCAGAACAGCTAATTATCCACCAAAAAGAGGAGTAGAAACAAATAAATCCTTATTTCAGTTAAAGTATCCTATTGATAAATGAGCAGCCAGAGAAAGGAATGCCCATTAGCACTCCTAATGATAGAAAAACCCCAAATGCTTTATATGTACCTTTTAGTAAAGTTCCATTAGCAGCAAGAACCATTTGGTCTGCAATTGCCTTGGTTCTAGAATAATGATTAAATTGCTATAAAGAAAGCAGAATAAGATAATTATTGAATCCGTAAAGGCAAACTTACTGTTTATGACTGACATTTCAATCTAGCCAGCTCACAGGTATCAGCTGAGCAAAACAAAACTAGAAATAATAAGATTTAGTAAATATATAGTTTGTTTATGACAAAAAACTTCACAGACTTAAAATTTAGTGGCACAGGCTTAGCTTCAGAGTGAATTTAAGTCCATTAGTATTTATTTAATTCACTTTTTGAGCTGAATGTACTGAGAACATCTACAGTAAAACAAGTTTTGCCCTCAGAACAATTTGGAGCACAGTAAATGCCACACCATCCCATGAACAAAGTACCTTTTCCAGTGGAAAATATGGTACAGTTTCTTCATCTCCTTCTTCAATAGGATTCCCTCCAAACACCACATTCACTGTACTGGTGTATATCAGTCTAGGGATATTTCTTTGTTTGCAGACTACAATGATACACAAAATAAATTATTTTAAAACAAAAATAAAGAGGGAGAAATAACTGAACTGGCAGATTTTCTTTTTGAAAAGAAACATTATAATGTTTATAGAAAAAAGTATTATTTTAATTTTAACATTACCTTATCATTTAATATAATATTATCTTCCATTCAGCTGGAATTTTTCATCCCAAATATCTTCTATATGAATACTACACCTTGTGCTCACCAAATGTTTCATGATCAGATACCTGTAACTATCATGTCACTGGTTTGCAGTCATCAGCTGGACAGAGGAATTATCTTTGTGGGGGAAAAATTCCTCCTTGAGAAACCTTTCTTTAAACACGTTCATTTTACAAATGGAATAAAAAGGATATGAGTAAGAACATTTGTTGTGGGACAGCCCTTGGGGCAGTGCTGTGGGGAGCAGCCACTCCAAGGCTCAGCCCTGGGTCCCGTGAGCTGCCTCTTGCACCCCACTTTGATGGAACATGAAGTCACACAGGAGCACAAAACTGCCCTTGTCTCAGTCTGCTCATAAGTGACAAATGATGTGTTAACAGGAAAACATACCCTGCTAGTGTATAATCAGCAGTGCTTCAAGTAAAAAGGAAATTATTGTTATTTGCAAAACAAAGACTTAATTTCAGTCCTGTGTAGCTAAATTCTGCTGCATATATGTCATTGCAAACTTGAATAATGTAAATTTCCTTTTCATTTAACAATATTCCTAAAATTGAAGTGAATTAATATTCAAAGTCAGGAATGTTTAGAATGTACAGAGCAGCCTGTCCAGCTGGTTCATTGGCTCATTTTGAAAATCAGAAATGTTAATTATTGTTGTAAATATTTGGGGGAAAATACAATAATAAGTTGTATTATTAAAATGTAGATGAACAGGTTCATGCTCCTCCCAGCCTCTTGGTTTGCTGGGAGCCTATGGAAATCTGACATGACGTGTTTCTGTGGGTTTGGAGGTTGGGGTAGGAAGAAGGGAAATATGTGGCACCTCTTCCTTTTGACTTGTTTAGAGCTTTACTTGCCTGCTATTCCATTTCTGCATTTTTTCCAGTAATAACACACAGGCAGCATGAAAATTAGTCTAAATAAAAACTGGTTTTGCCATTTTTATGCCTTTTTTTTTCCCCATTTGGTTTTTGAAAGAAAAACAAAGAGAAAGTAGCTTTGGTATTTACAGTACACTCGGAAAACATTCATTCTGGAATTGAATATACTGAAAGAGATCTACTGGCATCTTGCAGAGACAGTAGTTAAAAATCAGTATATAATAAAAAGGGATCACAGACGAGCAGAAAGGATGGAAGGTTTTCTGTATTAATGTGATAAAATAATAGCTAAATATACTTACACTTCTGTGGAGCCTGTTACCAAATGTTTATGACACAACAAACAGTACAACAGCTTTCATGTTATTTCTATGAGGAAAGAGGATAACACTGCTCCTTTACATAGAGTAAAGGGAAAAAAAATAACCAGTACATGGAAGAGAGCTTTAGTTGGACTGCCAAGGAACGAAGTCCACGTTGAAAATCTATCCCCAGTTCAAACCAGTGGCAAGTCTACCAGCTTGGGACCTGCACACCCAGGTTTATACCATGCTCTGACAGGAGGGAGAGAAGAGCCTCCCTCCCCTTTAGTGCCTGATCTTCACAGGAAACATCCAGTTAGAAAGTTTTTTTTAATTCATGGTTTGGATCAGATGCAGAGAAAGAAAATCTAGGTACCTACCATCAATTATTATTTTTGTGCCTCCAACATTTGTGGATTCAATCTGATCTTTCTTTTGAAGCTAGAAATAAAGTTTGCACAAGGTTTAATTAATCAAACAAGTCACATTCACAATATGATGGTTACAATTGCCAGATCTAGGATAGCTGAGGCCTTTTTGTGATATTTGTTACAGTTCTGTCTGACATACAGTGATTTCTGGCAGTTCTTGTGTTTATTGTCTTGTTCAGTGTATGAGTAAACAAAGTTGAAAAAGGAAAGATAAAATGCATCTAAAGGGAAATAGCAATGCTTCAATATTTTGTCACACCCCATAAAATCCATGATAAAGAAACAAGAATTAGAAGCAGGGGATTATGCTCCCTGAAAGCTTTCACAGTTCTTGTTCCAGTGGCAATCTGTCCTGTTCCTAGAAATAAATTAGTAGGTTCATGACTTTTTTGATAACACTTTCTGTGAATATCATTGTTATTCAGCATAACATATTGATTGAGGTCTGTTTCCTCATGACTGAGTTGACAAGAAGAAAATGCATCAGTATTAGTTTTAGAGCAATGCTGTCACTCTTCTTCGGGTCAGAGAAAAAGGCTGAACCTTTTTATCCAAGATCTTAAAACTGTGATCTCATTTTTCTAGAGTATTTTGTAGTACGTTACTTTCACACTTTGACTTCATTATTTAAGGAATACCTCCCTTGTTGCCAGTATGGATGACTTGACCTTTGTAACAACTTCTGTCTGACATAAATACTGTAAAATTACATTCTTTGTTACATGCAGACAATCTTTTTCTTTCTCAAAGTAACCAGAGAACTTTAGGAGAACGGTACTTGCTTGTTCCAATCCTGACATTCCACATGCAGCTACATGGAAAACACAGTCAACCCCTTCACATGCTTTGAACACTGCTTCATAATCCCTCACATCACCCTGTAAAATGAGAAAAGAATGGAGTTTTCACAGGCAGAGCTCCTTACATTCTCTCTAGAACTGTATTAACTATGGCTAGTAAGGAAAATCTAAAGATATTCTGGTCTATTTTTCACAATACTTAACAACAATTAAATAAAGCATTATGAACAGGCAGAAAAATCAATGACTAAGAATTCTGCCAGTATTTTGTTGCAAAACAAAGGTGACTCTTGTTGGCTTTGATTATAATGCGTATTTTCACACTCAGCCCTGCAGCCTCCAGGCTGGCGAAACTTGTTTGACTTGAATGGGAGCAGCAAGGGCTCGAGGGCTGGAGAATCCAGCCCCAGGGACAGTAAATCACAGCAGGAAGGGTTCAGCTGTTTGCCTTGGAATCACCAAAGAAGAGAACCCCACTTCTGCTGGCACCTTGAGACTTGATCTGTGCTGCCTTCACAAATGTCTCTTTTTAAGGTTTATTCTCGGTGCACTGTATGATAACTTTAATTACAGTTTTATACAAGAGTAAAAACCCCAGTACACTCTATATGTATTTAATACTTTATTTAGTGTACATTAGCGTATTACAATCACATTTATGAAATTCCATAGTATTAAATGCTGTGGTGGGGTTAGAATGCTATATTGCGTTTTTGTATACCAGGTAATACTACATTAACAGTACTCCCCATACATACAGATATCAATAAAAATATAGTACCTTTGTGTTCAGAATTCAGATATTTCCAAATATTAGATATTCTATTATTTCCTGTCATGAACTTGTCCTGAAAGGCTTTTCAGTAAATGTTTTAGTCAAAGCTCCTTAAGAGGAACCCTTGACAATGAGCATGAGACACGTCACATACCTTGAAAAAATCCGCTCCGCTTGGAATTTCCCATTTAGGTTTCCGTACATCAAAGAGCACAACAGCAATCCCGGAGCTAACGAGGGCACACCCCAGATTGTATCCCAGGTAGCCTCCGCCTCCTGTCACCATGGTCCTGCTGCTCCTGGCAGCCAGCAGCCCAGCAGGCTCGGCCACTTGGCTCTCACAGGATTGGCTGCTGTGGGGCTCTTCCCTGGATCCCTCTGGCATCACGACTGCAACAGAGAAGATCTCTTGAAAATTCCTGTGTAATGCTCTGAGGTCTGGGTAATTTCAATTACTTTCACATTACAATGCTCCTGTACTAGTTGTATTATTTTAATATGTTTAAAATGTATAAATTCATAATTTCGCTGATGGGCTATGTATAATGTGTGATGAGTCTGAAGAGTTTTATATTCCAAGATTTAGTCTTTTCTCATATTCTATATTCATATTCTATAGAAATTAGGAGAAATTACAGAATTTTAGAGCCATTATAATTACCTAACCTTAACAGCTATGATTGCATTTTTTAATGCTTGGTTTAATCAAACATTTTATCCTTGAAAACTCATTACCTTCTGATATATTAATGCCAAAGAGATGTTATCCTACTAGTCAGGAAAATAAACCAAGACATTAGATAAGGAATATAAGAAAGGATCCAGTCTACTTTTAAAATTCACTTTATTTCACATTTGGGTCTTCAGCAATGATAAAAATTTGTTACCATTTTAAGCTTTTCTGGTTATACATGAAATATATTTCATTTTCTGTCCAGTTCTCACTAACTTTTGACCATATTATTCTCAATAGGGCATTCATAGAGAGCTAAACTGACAAGGGGCAGAAGAGATAAGCCATCTGCCCTGTGGGTTCATCTCCTTGGGAAAACGGATTAGAATATCATTCTAGGGTAACAACTCCATGCGAGTTACCCATCTGTACACCTTGTTCTGTATTGCAAATTAGTTTATTCTACATTAATCACTTCTGTTTAGAAATTCCCTTATATTCTGTACCTAAAATGTCTGGTATTCCAGACCACAATCTTGTCCAAGAAATTGGTCCATTTAATTCTCCCACACAGAGAGCCCCTGTTGTCCTAACTCCATGCTTGGCCTTTGCACATTAGGATCTAGGCTCTTACACCTCCAAACAGAAACCCAGAAGAAATAAATCTGAAATCAGTCATGTCACTGTAAAGTGGGAGCCAAACTGGGTGCCTGCAGGCTGGTACAGGAATATGGACCCAACCTCTGCAGATTATTTTGGTTTTCTCATAGCTGGAGAGGTCCTCATATGAGAGGAACCTCACAGGCAATCACAGCTGGCTCTCAGCCATTTACACCAGGCTTCAGCAGAGCTCAGGCAGAAACTGGGCATGGCTGGCAGCTGGCAGCTCTGTCACTTCCAGGGTGATAAAAAATTCTAGAAAAGTAACACAAAATGCAGCCACAGCACACAAAATTATGGGCTACCTTTGCCGTTGTTTAGCTAATATTTTATAATTTTGTTTGTGATATTTTTCTTTTTTTATATATTGATATTTAGATTTCAGACACAGGAAATGACTGTATTCTCCATGCTGTTGCATGGTTTTAACACCAATGTCAGTTCACTCAGTTCAGTAAACTGAGAGGCATAATAGTGAAAACACAAGCTCCTTATGTTAAAAAAAATCCTGACATTTCAAAAATGAAAAATAATCCACGTTTCCAAACAAAATTGAAACTAGAACTAATATAATACAACTAAAACATGTATGCTGTCTTATTCAAGCAAGGAAACATAAATTTGCACTTCTAGATTATGCTACACAGGAGTCTTAAGCCATATAAAATTCTTTTGCCTTGTCTTCTGAGAAAAAGCTTCTTTTTATACACTGTAAGAAGACCTAAAGTTAAGCTTATCACATTTACTACAAAAAGACATTTGAGAAATGGTATGTATTTGAATACTTGTCATTAATATCTCCTTAAGGTTTAAACAAGCTGGAGGTTGCATAAAAGAGTTTAAAGATTTTTTTTTTTCTAGAATTCTTTCTTAAAAAGCACTAATAGCATTAATATATTAATTTGCTTCATGGAATTAGAAAATTGTTTTCAAATTTCAAATGTAAACAAATTTCTTTAAAAAAACACTTCTTTCCAGAATCAGTAACTTTCTTTTTTTCTCTGAATTTATAGGAGCTATTCTGATTTATTAATGTATTCTGCATGATAAGCATAGTTACATCTCATGCAGCACACATAGTGCGAGTTGCTCTTAGCTCCCCTACTGTCATTTCAAATATCAGAAGTGTTCTAATTACTTCCCATAAAAAGTTAGAGTCAAACATATCAGATATTTAAAAATAGCTAAAGCAGTAGTAAGTACCCGTGGTAGAATGCTGCTGTCAGCGCTGTCCCAGTCCTTCCTGTCCAGGTAAGAGGGTGAGAGGTCTCTTTGCTGGGCAATTCGTGACTCAAGGGCATCAGGTACTCTCAGGCAGACAGAGAAGTTCACGTGTGCTCAGGCCTTTTGCTCTTCCTGCTCCTTTGTAGCTGGTGGTTGGGCTGGGAGCCAAAAAAGGCCAGGGCTTAATTAGTACATAATTTACGTTCCTTTTCAGGAAAAGAAAAAAAATTCTCCACATCAGACCATTCTTAACAGGATGGTACCTCTCACTGAGCTGGCAAAAGTGTCAGACTCTACACAACACAAACAGACCACTGGTATTTTGTTGTTCTGTAGATAAACTGTACTTGAGTTTTTCTGTAGATAGAGATGAACTGTACTAGAGAAGAAACAAAAATCCTGTTTGGCAGTGCTGCACAGCACTTTCATCCTGACTTCTCTATCTCCATCCCCAACCCAATTTTGTATTTGCAGAGGCACAAGGGTTGTTCTCTGGCTTCCAAGATGAATGAAGGCAATAAACTACCTTGAGCACAACAGAACAGGAAAAGGTGATTTACTGTTAAATAATGCATTTTAAATGAATGATGAATTAATGAAATTATTAATAATTATATATGTTCTCTGTCCTAAGATTTTAAAGCACTTTTAAAACACATATGCTTTTGCAAATTAAACAATGAGAAATCAAAGCCAACATTTTAAAATGGGTGTGTCTAACATTAAGTCTCAAAACAGTAGTTAAGATGGTAACGAAACACTCCCACATCTAAATATAAATTACTACAATTTTCAATGTTTGCATGTTAGAAATACCTCAAGTTCATAGGTAACCAATTGCAATTTAAATATAATTTAATGTTCATGTGCTGACAAGAACTCAGACTGACACCTAGGCAAATATATCTTAGCATAACATGTATGTTCCAAAGTCCCTATAGTCGGCATTAGAACCAGAACTTTTGAACCTGTCCAATTAATCTGCACTTCTTGGATTGCTGGGTGAGTGACAAGCTCAGCTCACAGTAAAACCCCCAAGAACACCAAATTCTCTGTTTTGAGCTGCCCACAGCACTGACAGCTTTTACTATTTAATGCAAGAAATAAAGTGCTCATTCTATCCCTGAACTATTCCAGAGCTCCTTCACAAGTCAAAGCAGCTGGTCAGCTTATTCAAAGGTTATCAATCCCTCACTCTTCAGTGAAATTTAACAAAGAGTATTTTAACTTGGCTTTGGTTTCCACCTTGGCAAGAAGGGGACACCTCAGAGGAGTTTTCAGAATTGGTATTTTGTACCTCTCCTGTTATGCTTATTCTCTTATCTTTAGTAAAGAGGGGTGGCCATATTTTATTCAATGCATCCTGCTTAGTATTTCTGATAGAAACAGAAGCTGAAGTTACAAGGAGAAAAGCTGCTGCATTAAGATTGCAACTTGCTTTTGGTCTTGAATCACAACTCCATACTGCCTTTTTCTACTTTTTCTCCTATGACCAGTCATAGTTCATGATGACACATAGAAACAAACAAAACATCCAGTACTTGCAGCAGATGACTATAAAATACAACTGAAAGGTGTCAGGGAGTTTGTCCATTTATTTACACGGAGAAGGTCCCCATTTCTGAAATGCTGTGTTGGCTTATCAAAATGTTACTCACATCCAATGTTGAAATGTAATCACACTGTTTCATAAAGGAACCCAGGTAGCTTGCACAAGTTCATTTCAAATCACATGCTGGGAGAGCCAAGCCTGAACTGAGTAAGGAGGCTCTGGCGTAAGACAGACAAGACAATCTCTGTCTCCAGCATACAAAGCCTGGTCCCTGTGCTAGTTCTGGGCACTGCTGGGCACTGGACCCCAGAGGGGTTTCAAACCATGGCCCAGAAGGCCGATGTGTGAGACCAGGTCTGAGTCCCTGTCACTCAGCAGGTCCTGTGAACTTCCCAGCTCTGCACTCCCAGGCTGCAGAACAGGAGCTGTGTTCCAGCTGTGAGGTAACAGGAACCTGAAGAATGGTTTTCAAGTGTGGAAGATACTATGCAGAAAGGAGCCTTTAACAGATGCAACCAGAGCATGGAGAGCTCAACAGGGACGTGAGTTAAAGATGACAGACAGATATTTGGCGTGAGTCACAGGCAGGATGGGATGTTCTGGAGTGCCCAAGGGCAGAGGAATAGCAGAAAAGCAGAAGAGACTAAGCTCTCTTAAAGTTACTCAAGGACAGGGTTTTGCTGAAATACCTGCAATATAAAAAATACCCTCTCTTCATTTAACTTATTAAACATTTCTGAATCTAAGCCCTAAATTAGTAGAGTTGTCCAAGCTTGCCATGTGTTTGAGCACCTCCTTGTGCACTTGTTCACATGCAGATGCTCCCTCACAGGTACTGACAGTCTGTGAACTCAGACCGGTGAGACTCCTTTGGACAGGGTACCAGAGCACTGATCCCCTCTGCAGCCCCAGAGGAGTCTGGGCAGAGCTGCTGTAGGGTGTAAATACTTCTGACTATGGGTAATTATCTCTTTGTGACTACAGAAACAATCACCCTCATAACAAGGACTGAGTCTGAAACCACAGAAAGCTGTCAGAAGGGAAGTGTCAACAGTAAGATGTTCACTCTTTATGTGAGAGAAGACAGAAAATGTTAAAAAGCATTTAAATCAGGTCTTGCAATGTTAATGGAAAAGAGGAAAAGAATAGAACTCTTCTCTAATTATGTCTAACTGTGCTTGGAATTTTTGGTTGAAAAGAGAAATCATGGGATCTGAATTTGGGGAAGGAAGCTTCAGAATATTTTTCATATAACCAAATGCTAAACATTGGTACTTATCAAATATTTCTAAGGCATGAAGTCATCCTTAAAAAAGTTTACCAACACAATATTAATGCAACAACAAATGTAATAGAATACTCAAAGTGTTATGATAATACAACATTCTTCACATTCCTTGCTAAGTTAGAGGAGTAAGACACAGAGGCAAAGCAACTTACCCATGTCATGCTCTAAGTCCAGGCCAGAAGGGAAAAGAAGATGCAGATCCTTATTCCTCGCTGCAAAGCTAAGAGATCAGGTTCTTCTTAAATCCCTCCATTCTTCATTAACATACATAAATATTCTCACTCTATCCTTCCTTTTTCCAGTTTCTTTGTGTATTTGTGTTACAATTCTGCATATTTCACTATTTCCTCATGGAAGGAATAAAGCACACATAAATACAGCCTTGGAATGTGCCACAGAAAATGCTTTTCAAATGACTTTGTTCTCATTTCCTTTGCATTCGTGGTTACTTTGCATGTTACACAGATTGATTTACAGGTCAAATGAAATGATAACTCTGAACCTGCATTGCCAAGTCAGGATGGAATTACAGGAAGAAACAAAGCAACTTCTCACAGCACCAATGAACAACCCTGTATCAGCCCTTGGGTCTTGTTAAAGAAGAGGAGAGTTTATGCAAAACTGGAAGGGAAGGAATACAAATGCATCATAAATAAAAATACTGCGTTACATTGTACTGAATAAAGGCATGTTTCTATACAATTAGCAGGGAGCACAGCCTGGCCTGCTGCACACAGGAATCACAGAGACAACAAAAGTGCCGAATGAACTATACAGATGCAAGTTTGAAAGAGATTATAACACCACTTCCAACAGGTTTGTTATTTGCTAGTTTTTTCTCTATTTAGAAAAGCCTTGGTACCACATTAGGAGTGGCCAGGGTGACAGAGGCAGCCCATGTCACTGAAAGGATGTAAACTTGTGGCTTACAAGGTCTGCCTAAGCTACTTACCAAATTCTAGGTAGAATTTAAGATTCTAACAGATGAAGTCTCACATGATATGTGTCAGGGATTATCAGTCTCCTTATAAATTACTTCTATACTTAAAACCTAAATGATCATTATTGTAACAAAGACAGGGAAGGAAAAGGGTATTTTCTGATGCTGGCAATTTTCTGGAATTGAATTTTCCCTTCTTCCTCTCTCTTCGTATTATTTATTTTAACTAATTGGCAAGCAAACATCTCATAAGCATCTGTTTGAGATGGTTTCACAGAGGACCAAAGTTCAATGGAATAGAAATCTGATTTAGATGCATTAAAATTATTCAATGAAAATTCCAGTGACTTAATGACACATTTGGGTGCCTAAAGTTTTGGAACTTTATGGTTACAAATCTAGATACATGCTAGTAATAGCAACATGCTTATAGGGCACAGAGAAATTCTTACTGAACAGAATTCTAAAGGACAACACACAGTGCCATTACCTTCCTTTGAAGCAGCATGAACTGCTGGGAGTGACTCAAATTCAGGCACATTTCGATGGAGGAATTTGTTACAGGCCAACCTGTCCCACCCCTCTTCTGGAAGCTGTGCCCTGAAGCAGCTAAAGGCTGAACCATGCACAAAGGAGTTCCTGAGCTGCCAGTCCTTGCTAAGGAACAGTTTGTGAACATCTGCACCAGGTAAACCTAGCTCAGCAGCTGGAAACTGGAAATTACAGCAGTATATGAGCTGCTCCACACGGAAGTTCCCAACTCCTGCTGTGAAAGCAGCACTCTTTTGAAGGGGGTCACGCACACATGTGGAGGTAGCAGGTTTAGCCATTTGTCTTTAATTCATTGCACACCAATCAGCATATTCAGTGAGTCACAGCAATGACATGACTTACAAACGAGCTGGCAGAAAAATATGCATTTGGTCAATTATAAAACTCCTCTTTTATTATGTCTTGAGTACAGTGAGTTGCATTCCAGCAAGCACAAACCAGGAAAGCAAATGACAGAGCTGACAGGTCGACACTGAAGTCACAAATCCAGTATTACTCAGGTCGCCCCCACTGAGGCATCTCCTGAGTGTCTTCCTGGCTGAGCAGCCCTCAGACTGATAGGAGCAGGTAGGATGGGAGTTTCCAGGTAGGTAGGAAGGAGATAGAATCTGTATTTTGAAGGAAGGAGCTGCTCTGAGGAGGTAGCAGGGCTGACCAGCCTGCAAGACCACAAGGCTTCGGCTGCACAGGCTAAACACACGTACAAAAGAAGAGAACTTGGAGGGAGTGCAATCGCTCAATGCTGTAATACCTGACTATTTTACAGCTTCTGTGCTCACACATTCTAACATCAACACTTGCTCCTTACTTTTCATTGCATTTTTCTTGAACAGGAGGCTTAGAAGCCCTTAGCTCACACCACCAGCAAAGAGAAGGCTCCTGGGTTCCCAGCACCTACTTGGAGTGTGGGATCATGCTCAGGAGAACCAGAGAAACGTTCTGTGCTCTGCCCACAGAAACAAACGCCCAGCCCCAGCCAAAACAAACAGCTCTGTGATGAGTATTAATGTAGGCTGTCCCAAATTTAGGGTTACAGATCCACTGACAATCAGCCCATGGAGACACTGTGTAAATGCAACTGTTTTGATAGAGTAAAACCTCTGGACACCAAATACTGCACGGGGGAAAAAGGCTCTAAATGAGAGCTCTGACAATTGCAACCTAACACAACAGACTGAAATATTCTGATGCTTATCCACATTTGCAAAATCCAACATGTTCATTATGATCTTACTTCACAAAGAGCCTGATACTATTTAACACACCTGCATAAGTGTAATTCCTTTTAAGTTCTTTTAAAAGTACTTTTATTGGAATGGAAGAATCTATGCTACAGTACTGTGACATTTCTTAAATCCTGCAAGCAACTAATAAGAAACCCTTTTTGGCAATACAGAAAGCTCATCCTTTCTAGATGGATTTACTGTTTTAACATTTCTGTTAGTACAAATCCTCATTTTATCAGCAATCATCATCTAATATTTTTATACCCCAAACTGAAAAGTAACCAATCCTATTAATTGACAATTAACATTTTCATATCAAATCGTTTCAGCAGTTACACACCTCCACAAACAAAATCACAGAAGGTGATGCATAGCACAAAGCACCAGTTTAACTGCAGTATTCCAGTAAAGGCTGGTACTAACATGGAAGGCCAGAGTCACCTGGTTTAGAGCATGCAACAGTAAAAAGATACATTTATGATAGAAATAATTTTTAATTCTTTATAGAGACAAAAGAGATAAAGGGACAGAAAAGACACCATCTCCCATATCACAGGATATCCAGTCATCCCCATAAACTGGCACTCAGGAGATGCAAATGGCTCCTGAATAAATGCAGATCAAGTATCTGAATTTTGAAGTCTGAATCCATTTTTATTATATTACATATATTCAACACCTGAGATGAATTTCTAACCCTCTAAAAGGCAACAGTGAACATCTACAAAATACTAATGAGCTGTCATTACAGAAATCAGTAAAAAACAAGTATACTTCATAAATCAACTAGCACTGGCAAACGTATTTTAAATCTTTCTAGACAGGAAATATGTAAGAACAGAATTGCTCAGAAGATTGGCAGTGCCTGGTTATACAAACACACCCAGACTACACCTGCAACAGGGTATTACTTTCTTGCACGTCTGATCATTTCTGAATCATCACCTCTGAATCTTTCTTTACTGCCAACATGAAAAGCAAAGAGTCGAAATAATTATTAGCAAAACTTCTCTGCACAAAAACATGAATTACAAGCTTTGTTTGCTGCACTAAGGTTATTTCTTGGACTTTCTATGCAAAACTGGCATAAAGAATTCTCTTCCTAACATCACAGCCATCTGTCCCATCTGTTAGGGATAATAAGCACCAGTAAAGAAATCTCAAACCAACTGACAAAAAAGACAATTTAGGCATACCAGCAACGAATTGAAGGAATTATTAATATGATGAGTAGAAGAGAAACAAAAGTTGTGACCCTGTATAACTACTGATTATTTCAGAAATACATACACTTTTAAAATTTGTATTGGCTATATTGAAAACTATTCTCTACTTATATTTAAACTTTGTAGAGTTCAGGGCTTGATTTACTTTGAATCCTGCAAAATCTGCAAGTGGAGTCAGTGCAGCACTTATCTGCACCTTCTTGTCTTGACAGCAGTTGTGACAACAAAGAATAAATCTTCTCTTTTTCTGCTTGAAGCTGGAAGCTCTGAGCACACTTTGAAAAGAAGCAGGTTAGTGGTATGATTCCAAACCTCTTCAGCATCTTTTCTTCATCTAAAATTTAATCCTACAAGTGAAGCACATAACTACTTTTTAAAATACAACTCAAAATATATAAACTGCATAGGCTCACTACCACCATTGACAAAACAGTAATGGAAAAACAATACAGCAAACTGAAATCAGGTTTCCTCACCTACATGTTTAATGGGGCTACAGTGCTATGCACTCTGGAGTGTTTCAGCAGGAATGCCTTCCTATACACTTCACCAGCAATACAGTTTTCCTTGGAACATTGAAAGACAGATAGTTGTGGAAAAGCAGCCTTAATTTCTGCATGTCTGGGACAACTTCCTTGCTCCCACAGGATGGTTTTATATCTGCTCCCTCTCCAAGCATCTCTCATGAGTGATCAGCCCTTAAATGCTGAATTCTGCACTCTCAGACACACACACTCTTACATGCTCCAACACACCCTTACACACTCACAGTCATACACAATCCTTGATGAATATCTTGGCAGGCCAACATTGTCTCGTGCAACTCTGCAGCTGTCTGTGTGCCCAGTGGTTTTCCTCAAACAGCTCTGTGACAAATGCTTCTGTCTTGTTTAACCCTGAGAAAGTACTTCCACCCAGCAGTTTCTCTTTTCCTGCATTTTCTACCTTGCCAAATTAAAAGCAGCAGGGTGGCTCTGAGAGAGGTTTTGTTTGCCCAGCTGCCTCTCCCACCACTCTGGAGTGACAGTCCCATGTTTGCTGAGGTCGTCTTTGCTGTTAATGGGGTCTTTTTTCAGTCAGCCTTGTTCATTTAACAGATAAATCGTGCAGCCCATGCAGCAGTTGTTATTACAGCTGTTACACCTGGTTCTAACCCTTAATGTGCTTAACTGCTTTCTAGACCATTAATAACTACAAATACACATCTGCCTTGCTCTTTTCACCCCAAACAGTTCTCTTTGAACTGTTCTTTGGTTATATTGGGTTTTACTGTGGACCACCTCAGCTAAGAACTGAAATCACTACAAGTTTTTTCAACTATGGAAAAAGTCATACCTGGAAATGAATACATTTAATAAAATATTACCCTTCTCCTGAAATACATGAACTATACATGAACTACACATAAACTATGATGTAAATGTGGTGACTGTTTACCTGAGCATTTTTCTGAAAGCCAGAACTGTCCTTTTGGTTTGTGTTCCATTTTTCAAGCAATAATCTGTTTGAAAGAAAAACAAACACCAAAGAATTACAGCATTTTTTCACAGAGGCATGGAGTACCTTGGAGTCTTTGTTTAGCCCTGTGCTTGTGGGACCTTTAACGAGTAGGTATAATGCTTTTTAAAGCTTTTGCAGGTACTTTTGCCTGCTATTCCTATTGAATTGGTGCTTTCTGGTTCTGCACTGGCAGTTAGGAAGGATCAATACAATTTAATTGTCCTTCACTCCTATTCCAGACAATTCTCCAGATCCATTTTTTATATAACAGACATTGGGAGTCAGATATTCTTGTCTTCATTCTGTGAAATAACAAATACAAAGATTCTTGATAAATACTCACCTCCAAGATTTTGCCTGCTTTAAGAAACTTCTAGCTTTTGCTACTTCTTTAGTAAGTTTCTTTAAATCATCTCCTTCAAAGTAAGGGAAAACTGGATCCTGAAAACATAGTTAAAATATTTTACTTTACTTGCACCTATTTTTTTCTCTTTCACCAACTTAATTAACTGAGCCTAAGCTCTAAATTTCCCTACTCCTAACTACTTGCAGAGAAGGTCTTGGTCTTACAAGGAGAGAGCAGAGCAAGCCTAGATTGAACCTGGTTCTGTTCAGTAACATTTCCTGCTGTGGCAGTCCCTGAGGCCTCACGCTGGAGAGTTAATGTGCTAAGCACTGTACAAGGGTTTTACAATTAAATGTAACACAAGATGGCAAGGACAAGAAGACACACTAAAAGCTAAAGTTAGCTTAAAACCCACATCCAGACACATGATACATATTTTACTTCTCTTTCTAAATCTATACTGCCCTGTGTATTCCTTTCATGGGCTTGGGCACCTCACCAAGACAGTTAGCAGAAAGGCAAAGACAGATATTAAGATTTCTCCTTTTGGTTTCAATGTGAAATACCTTAGAAGTTTTGTATTATTTTTTCTCATTATTTTTCTTTTTTAAATGAAGTTTCTCTACTGATGAAGAACTAAGTTGCAATGAAACAAAAGAAACTGATTTATTGAACATACATCATCATCATCCAGCCCCTCTGTCAATATTCTGTGTGCTGCTAATTGTCCATCTTCACCTCCAGAACTGCAGTGGAAGCGCCCTCCTGTTAGGGAAGCAAGCTTCTTCAGGAATTCTACAGCTCCTCTGTTAGCACAAAGTAGAAAGCTAATTATGAAAATTATTTCTCCAAAAGCAACAGCAAAAGAATTTCTAAAAACTCCTCCAAAATATGACTTTGAAACAAATAGATTGGAGGACATGATTATAAAGTCCTGTACGAAATGTAGGCCCCCCGTGTGGCAATCATCTGTGTCAGAACAACCTTCCCTATTACCATCCTGGTAGCACAGACTTCTGACAATAAATAAAGTAGTAATTTTAAGAGGTTTTTTTGCTGTTCTTGAAAAGTATCATATACCTGTCTGCACAGCTAAAAGAAATGGTGTGGATTTTAATATCTTGTTTCTTTCTCAATCTTCCAATTTCTTTCAAAATCAGACTGCAGCTGGTGTCTGGTTTTCCATCAGTCAATAGATACAGTGCCTCTACACCTTGGAAACTGAGAGCCTTCTGAAAAGCAGAAGAGAAGCTTAAATAATTGGTACATTGATATGAAAAGTTATACTTCAGAACAAAAATCCAATGATTTAAGATAGTTTTATATTTGCCACATCATTAATCAACTTAGTTTTGTCTTTTCATTTTCACTAATTAGGAAGGAGATCAAAGATATAAATTTGAAAATTTAAGTAGATAATTTGTAGCATAAGACAACATATTTATAAGCAGGGCACTGCCAAAAATTGACTCATTGAAATAAGAAAATTATCTAGTTTAAAAGATTTTTACATCATATTTTATGGGAGTTAAAGATGTTTAATGTCTGAAAATCAGGCTCACTAGGACCTGAATGAATATTATGCAAATTTGCTACAGTAATTGACTCAGTGGACACCTTTGTACTACAGACGTGGCTTACAGCTCTACTGGACTTGATTCATGATGAATGCCATAACATTTATATAGAGATTGTGCAAGGATGTCTGGAAGAAGAATCATTCAGTAAAGGCAACATTTCTGTTTTGATTCCAATTTTAAATCTCACGAAATTGCAAGTTCAGTTTTAAGTTATCATTACTAGTAATTTCTACACTGAGCATTTTTATAGGAGAAAAGTTTCTTCACCTGTTACTGAAGTTCAAGAATTGTTCTCAAAACCCATGAGGTTCCAACAAACACTGCTTATTTAAAATCCTGTTTGGGTCAGAGCAGCATATCACAGCCACAGTTGTATATACACATCATTTTGAGCAACTGGCTATTTTCCCTCTCCAGTATTCTTTGAACACAAATACTAACAAAACTATTGATATTTGACTTTTTTTAAAAAGTTAGTATGAGCAATTAATTCAAGTATCTATAAGCCCTGGGGTCAGAAACAGTGACTTGATTTCTAAACTGTTCAGTGATTTGCATATAAAAATGTTGTACACCTTGACATAACAATTTTTAGAACACTACCAGTCAGGCAGGAGTGTTTTACCACCACAAGACACGCTGTGTTCTCCAAGCTGTGGCACACCAACCTGTAAAGCTGCAAGGATGCAGGAGCTGCCATGAGCATGGCATGTGGAAGCCCACTGCACAGCATCATGGCAGGTTTCATCAGTTGCCTCTACAAGATGCTCTTTCCAACTCTCTGTATTTTCTGCGAATCTCAGCAGGTTAAACCTGAGGAGAAAGATGACCCACAACATCTAACCCTAACCAATGCAATGAGTCACTTTGGATAAGCCAGTTTTGAAATAAGTAAATAAGTAAAATTAAAAAAAAAACAAACACAAATGTAAACCCAACAGTAAAAAACCCAAACCCAATCAGCCCCCCCATCCAAGAGCCTAGTGTTGGATTCAGATCTTCAGAAGAGTCAAAAAGCACATCTTACTTTGCATGAACAGAAAATCTATGGGAATGCTGACCCTAAAAGGGTAAACAGCATCAGCCTGTGGCAGAGGCTCAGATCTTAGAGAATTTAGAACTAAAAACTGGTAAAGCAACAGAAAAAGCAGTTCTTGTCACATGCACATTACACTCTAACATATAATAATTACTTGAATTGTGTCTCAGCGCTGTATTACTGTAATTATTAAGCAATCTGATTACATAATAATGAGTGCAGATTTCAGTCTTTATCAGTCATTCACCGTACCTGACTTCATTTTTTCTCAGCTGTTCCCAGATAAGGGAGGTAAGTTCTTTTGTGATAGGTGGCAAATATGGGTCCATGGAACCAGAGGTATCAATCAAAACACAGACATTTGCTTCTAAAATGGTCCCAAACAATCTTCGGCTTCCTGGGCCAGAACATTGAAACTAAGTAAGAGTTATTACATAGGCTTATTTTATTGAGCATAATGCAAAATCTTCACTTTTTAGGGGTAATTCTGGCCATATTTCTACATAATTAAGTCTAATCTATGTGGCAATTAGGTAGTTAAAAGGTTAATAACAGGAAAGTCTTCTGCCATTTCAAATCCAGCACCATCAAGCATTAATTACTACCTAACTGTGGTAACTCACATTAAATAATTTGTAACTCCTTCACAATCCAGCAAAAAATTAAACTTGTTTCCCAACAAAGATCTTTACGAGCAACAGAGAGATCAAAATAGCCTTCACCAGTAGTGATGCTGAACTTCCAAGCAGGGCACATTCTTAGCACATGCAGAAAAGCTAATTTTGCTTGTGTATGTTACTGTATATATGCTGTTGATAGAAAGCTTCTGCTCTGTATTCATGAACACAAAGAGCAAAAACTGTTTGACAGCAAGCTAGATGTTTATCAGCTGCACAGATGCTGAGTTCTCTTGTATTCACAAAAACAAGTTTTAAAATTTCAACGAAATGCAAGACAGAGAACCTTTATTCATATTGGAGGTTCAGGATTATGTTCAGATCTATTCTACCAGAAACAGCAGACAAGAAGGTTTTGGGTACATTTAAGTTGTGCTTTACAGAAAACCAGAGGCACGCCAATACCTGAGAGAAGCCACTGCAATCTCTGGATGTAGCACTGCAACGCCTTCCCCAGTTGTTCTGTGTAGATTTCCAGTTCTTTGGGGCGAAACTGCAGATGCTTCACAACCCCCTGGAAAAATTCAGTTTGTACAAGAGCATCTTACTTCAGGAAATCTGAGCTCAGCTGCTGGATATGGAATGTTGGCATTAGAAATCAGGGAGATTTTTGTCTTTACAGCTATGAAATAGGGTAAGAAAAATTCTGTGACGCTGTTGCTTGTACTTAACTGTCTGTGCTTCTCTCCAGTCATTACACAAACTGAAACAGTCAAGATCCAACATTTTCCCAGTTTCAAATCACACATGATTTTGAAAAGTTTTACTTAAATTTAAAAAATTATTTTCATACTGTATGAGCAGAGGAGATGCTACACATTCTAAAGAACATGCACTTTGGACTTCAAACATACTCAGTGGTGCTTTGTGGTGAATAAAAGACCTTCTCCAGCTTTCTACTAGAAGTATGATTTAGAAAGAACAGGGAAGAGTGGAGAGAACATCACACTAGAAAGCCAGAAACATCAATCAACATTCACTACACAAAGGCTTTCAATAATGTAGGTACCTGACATCTGCAAAACCTACATTGATTTCTGCACTGGGGAAGATGGAACAGTATTTTGCTGATACTTTCTTGTGCAGAGACGTCACAGTTTTCTTCTGGTGGGTACAGCCTGGACCAAACATCAGTCTGGGCAATTCCAGTTTAAGTTTTTTAATACTGTACTTGCTCAGCCACTTGTAAGACAAACAAATAGAGCAATGGATTGTTGGCAAATATTAGAACAGTTTAAGTAATAAGACATTGTACAGAATCACAATTAATGTTTACATTAATTCAGAGGGATAGCTCCAAAATGGCAATTAATTAATAAGGAGAAAAATACCTCTTTGCTTGAACAGATTTCCTCTTCCTGTGGCAATATGACAGAGGAAACAGATTTTCTTAAGCACTTTGCCTTTGGATACTTCTGATATACTGTACCTATTTAAGGAATGAACAAAGTACCTAAAAAATCACTTATTTTAAAAAATTGTCACCTTCAAAAAACTCCAACCCCAATATTCTGTAATCATCTAAATCATTATCACAGCACTTTTCCTTGGAGCACCTTTCACCAAAAGATCCCAAAGGACTTTACAAAAGAAACAACAAAAAACACGGGCGAAAAGAGCCACCCACCTGCACCCAAACTAAAACTCCTTACCACTATTTGATAAGTGAAACTCTCTTCCACTCACTCTTTAAAGCCCACTGGTGATCAGTGACTTATCATCCTGCCAGTTTTGTAATAAAAGTGCTGATAAGAAAAGGGCTTCACCCATCCCATCCTGATAACACATACCCACACTTCTTCCTTCATCAGTGTAAAATACAGACACAGAAAGCTCTGGCTGCTTCCTTGGTTTGTGCTTTCCTTTGTTCTCAGACTGAGGCCATTCTTTTGTTCTTTGTGCTACAAGTAAGTAACAGATAAAAAAACCCATTAACTTAGTTCAGCTGGATAAAACTCTTACATGAGAAGAACTGAACCCTGTTCTTCTCTTCATATATTCCTATTACCACAATTATAAATGCTTCATTTTCTTAGATACTGATTAAGAAAAATCATATTACAGCATGACTTAGGAGGCTTTCATAGAAATGGAACCAAAACCTTTACAAGTATATAAATTACCATCAGGAAGAATGTCACAGGAGTTAGTCTGAAAAAATTAGGGGTTTGAACAAGCATGATACTTGTTGGAGAAACCAATTTACTTTGTACAGAGCACCTCAGATGCAAATATGAATCCAGATTTGTAAACACTGCTACATATCAACATCAGTAGATTTGAAGACTCAAATTTAATGTAAAGAACAATAAATTGCAGATGTTAGCAAAGATACAAAACAAAAATCAGGAAAATCACAAAAAAATGGAGGAAAAATGAATTGGGCTTTAAGGGATCAACAGTAGCTGAAATCAGTTTAAGAGCTTTTCATATACCAGGAGCAGTTGGAGGAGTCAGCAGTTCAGACAACCTGACACTGGTGTGGTACTTTACCTTCATGACTAGATCATAAATAAACCAAGTGGAACAGCATAATAATTAAAATGGGATCTAACAGAATTAGTGACAATGTATATATTGAACTAATGACATAATAAATCTCTGAATTGCTGAGCCTTATGGCTTCAGGTACGGAACACAGTGGGGTTCTACTTTCCATCACATGCATTTGACATTTCCTGATAAAGGTCAGGTATTCGATCCTAGGACCTGGAAACCATTGTACAGCTGTGCAGAGTTCCTTCCTTGCACAGTGTAGAAGCAAACAAGATCAATTACAGCTAAAACTCATCCCAAAGGAATTCCAAAACAAGCACGATGTTGCCTATAAATCTGATGAAAGATTGCAGTTCCAGGTGCTTCTAAAAACTTAATTTAAATCTCTCATTTAAATACTGTCTTTTAAGCAAAACCCAGAAGAGACTGAAGACAAAAAGCCCCTAATCCATACAGACCTGGTGGAATTCCTGCTTTGGCACTAGGAGGACGCCATGCCAGTACTCTTACAGGAGTATTTCTCTCTGCACCATGGCTGTCTTTAACATCCTTAAGCACCTTCAATATCAAAAAAATAAATGTAAAAAGTGTTTCAGCTGAATCATAACTGCATTATTCTATCCTGGAACTATCCTTCTTTATTCTGTAATTCCTGCTTTACTCTGGCTTTGACAAATCCACAGACTGCCATGACAACACATTAATTTGCAGTTTCTTGCTGGGTTAAGTAACTCTAATTGCTCTGTTTTAATTATCTTGCCAGTATCATCTGCTGCCATAAACCTGAACACTAACATCTACAGGGAGAGGAGTTTGGACCATTTTTGCCAGCAGTCTAGTATGCTAATGGCCTTGCTTTATAGACTACAGTATTTAGTATCTTCCTCAGCATTTTACTGAATATTGGAAATCTAGTGCTGACACCAGTAATTTCTCCTTTAGGTTTGGCTTATCCCTCTAGGGGCTGAGCAGTCTGCTAAACAACACCAGCACTTGTTTAACCCTACTGTAGAATAAGACTTGCTGTGACACTGAGCCTTCAAGCAACTGACATCTAATTTAACATACAGCTCTACTATAAATGTCACCAAACATCTACAGACAACCCTGTACCAGTTTTCTACAAGTTGAATCCCTGCAAAACTGTGCTCTCTTGTCATCTCTGAGTAATTGGTTTCTCCTGCATTTGTGAAGAGGTGTTGAGAGTATGTCACTTTTGATAAAACAGCCTGGAAGACCTACAAAGCCTTTGCAACATTCCCACACCTACATTCCCACATCCACAATGCCATTCCCATTTCAAAGATGAGACCTGAAAACTCCAGTAAGCACTGGAATGCATATTACAGATGTGCACACCTACTCAAAACAGACGTATTCCCAGCCAAAATGAACAAAGAAAACATGGCAAAATCCCAAGGGACTCAGTAGTGTAACTCCATGGAAATAAGCACAGCAGGCAGGAAACCAATCCTGAATCCTGTTCTTGTTTTATGCTGGCTCTCTGTGAGGCCAAAGACATGCTACTGAGCTGCAGCAGTCTCAGTAAACGAGCAGAACACCATAAAATTCAGTACCTTCTAGAAGGACTTGCAAAATAGATGTAATTTGGTAAAGCACATTTCTTCTTTGCCTTTATTTCCATTAAACATTGTTTTTTTAAGGTCAGAGGAAGGATTATTTAGACATTTTCTGACACTACAGTGTGGAGCCATTATAATGAATTACTTAGTAAGATGCACTTTTGGTATATGTAGCATTTTGAATGCAAACACAAATTCAAAGTACTATCACAGTGCTGTTTTTATTCCTTCAGATTTTCAGCTGAGCACTTCTCTCACCAAGAGGAGCATCCAACAGCTGGGTAGGATCTCTAATAAACACACAGCATATTAAAAATGGGACCATTTCAAACCATTCTAGCCAGACTCACAGCTGTGGGTTTAGGAGATGGCACCTTCTGTGGCTTTTTTTTCTCCTTTGTAAGCAAATTTGAGTCTCCTTCTGGTGTAAGGGGTGTCACAGACTGATTCACTGAGCGTTGCTTTAAGGACTCCACTAGGAATGCACACTGAAATAGAACTTCACATTGTTTAGTAACTCATATACACGGAATTTGAATAAATGACATTTCAAAGACAGTATTTCGTATTTACTGCAATCATAAAAGGGTTTTGTCCCATCTCCTAAATTGTCAGCTGAACAAACACTGTTGAAATTTTTTAGGAAGAAACATATAATCTAAAAAGTTCTATGTAATTCATACCTTTTGAGAATAGTTCTTTGCTTTTTCCATTTCAGATATAATACTGGCAATATCATCACTTTCAAAAATACCTGATAATCAAGTAGATGCCAATTAGCATGGGTTTTTTTAAAGTGTACAAAGTAAGTATTTTTAAAAATGCATAACAATTTGTAGAACATGCTAAATACCAATGCAAAGAATCAAAAAGCCTTTGTTTCCTGCAAGCCTGACCATCTGGACCTTCTATATTAGAACTCGTATTTTAAATGAGCATCTTTAAAAAATTAAACAGAAAGTGGTGAATGCAAATAGAAAATAAACCCCAAACAAATTCCTTCATTAAGGCTGCATTATAATATTCTGCAATGTGATTGAAAGTCTCAATAAAACTATAACCTGTGTTTATATCTCAGTGCTAGCACAGCATTAGCATATCCTAAAAAAAGTAAACTACTTGATTTGGGAGTAAAAAAGCATTAATAAATATTTTTTCATTAATGAAAAAGAAGTATGTGCTGACTTTCCTTTTCTCATACCTGCTTCTCCAAACCAATGAAACCTCCCGTTGGCTGCCTGTACAATTTCTTTAAAAGCACTGGCAGTTTCCCTTGGGTTGGCGTAGCGGGCTGCAATGATCCCGCTGGAGTCAGTGCCCTTCACTGCACTGAACAGACACACATGGAGCTGCAAATCACAACCTGTGCAAACCTCAGCCACATAAGCACTGATGGTGTGCTGTGAGACAGAAAAAACAAACATCAGTGGTGAGCCTCTAGCTCAGACAAGCTTCCATTGACTCCACTGGTTCCTGACTGATGTACAAATCCTCCCCATCGGAGCAATTCAGCACAGGAACACACCCTGAGCAGCCCAATGCCTCCCCCAGCCTTGCAGATACACAACCATTGTCACTGCTGCTGCTTACAGTGGCAACAGCTCTACTGCAGGCAAGAGGCTGGGGTAGATTTGGGAACCAAAGACAGAGATCATGGACATCAAGTCAGCCGTGCACTGAAGCGAAGGAGGGAAGAAACTGTCCATTTGTCCCTCGTTTTCTTGTCAGACATATGGGCTTCAATGATTTCTTAGGTCTGCCCAGAATTTCCAGAGGTTTGGCAACAAAAGCAGGAGACACCCCACTGCACACATGTAGAAACTCAAGGCCCCGGAGTGCACACACTACAAACATGGATCCAAGCAAGGGATTACTGGGATAAAAGTAATCTTGTGCTACGGAGTTCCACTGGAAAATTATGTCTTTGTTCCCATGAGTCGTAAGAAAATAATAAAATACAAACAATCAGCTTGTTCAAACTCAGAAATCTGCAGGGAAATGATGTCCAGAACTGGAGTGGGAAAGGAATCCTAAAAGCATGTCTTGAATTTTCTATAATTCACACATAATTAATAATTGCTACCTCCTAGCAATTGTTCCTAGCAAACACATGACTAGAAGTTGCAGAAATGGAAGTTTGGGATCCTGGCAGTTGTGCTGCCTTAGGTATGTAAAGGAAGAATATTCTGCCAATGAACTGTGATGACTAGCCACAAGGAAAATAAAGAGAAAAATAAAGCTGAGATTAGCTGTGATAGGAACTTAGAGAAGAGCTGCCTATGATGACACTCACTGTTTCCTGATCAGGTATTCCAGTAGTCAGCAGGTAGAGTCCCTGTGATTTGTGTTTATCTTTGTCTTTGAAGTCAACTTCCACAGCTCTCCTGAGTGCACTCAAGAAATTTCTACTGCCCTTGCACTCCAAGCTCAACACCCACCTAAACCAAGATGTTTACAGTTCAAAGAATGAAGAAACAAAAGCTCTTTTTTTCTGCTTAAAGTAATAAATAGCACTAAGTATCTTAAATAACACTGCACTGGAGTCTAAAACTTTTGAAAATGACAGAAGGCAAAACCAGATTATATAACGGCCCAAATTATTTGTTCTGGTTTCTACAGTGCCAGCATGACAAACTAGTTTTTAAAGTAAGATACAGAGCATAAAGAAGAAAGAATTCTCTCTTAATTTTACATGGAAAAGTATTAATATAATAGAACTTACAAAAACAGAAATGAAACCAGAAGTACAATGAAAACACTGAGGGTGTGACTCCACAGAAACCTTTTTTCCAAAGCATATGGGAAAAACCCCATAGTTTAGCACTCACATCCCAGATGTATTTGAAGCAGTTTTCAATTCTTCATGTAACCTGTTCATTTTTCACAGACACTTCTGTATCTGTGTACATATATATAATGTACACATATGAAATACAAAGTCACCAAGGCACATTAACCTTTACAATGGTGTTTTCACAGCAAACCACCATGAACAATCAGTGTAGAACATGGCAGCTGATTTTTATAGTATGAGAAACTTATAATTTTTTTAAATTGTTCACAATTTTTCTCTGTTCTATCTAATTTCAAGGTACCTGTGAAATTCACATACAGGGGATAATTATTTGGTCCTACCTCCAAGCCTTTTCTAAGTTTTCTGGTTGGGAAGGAAGCAGTTCCTGCTGCCAAGGCACAACATCACTCCCAAATCTTTTACAGAAAGATAACAGCAATTAGTTTTCAGATTATGGTTTAGAACAAGAAAAAGATAGAAGAAATTCACTGAAAAAGAAAAATCTCATTTGGGGTATTACAGACATAAAATTTCCCGATGCCAACGATTTTCTCTTTCAAACCATTTAATTATCCACATTTATCCATCACCCAAGGTTTGGCTGATTTTCTTTCCTGCAGGATCCTACATGAGCTGGGAAGAGCTCAGTGCAAGGCTTGTGAAAAAGGAACTCCAACCCTCAGATGCTGCCTGTATCTCTCGTGAGGTAAGGGCTCTGTTCTCACACCATGTTTGGAACTCCATGAGCTGCTGGCTCTTACTTTTACCTGCCAGACACCTGCCCAGCAGCTGCTTAGCAGTTGTACCACATTTCTGCCTACCAGAGCTGAGTACAGAATTTTAGCAGTGTAATATATGAAACAGTATTGGAGTCACTGTAAAATGTAAAGGGTGCTCTCAGTTATGGTACCTGAGACATCAAAATCCTCTTCCTACGTATGTTTCTGACAGGTGAATGAATACTGTTATGAACAATATAGCAGGATGAGTGTTTGTTACAGGTATGATGCAATCAGTTCCAGTGAGCCTCACCCAAAACAGTGATTTCTAATTACTAATCTGATCTCCAAACATCTGATCCATGCACTCAGCCAATAAGGACAAATCAGTGCTAGTCTTGCAATTACTTCACTAAAAAAAATTAAATAAAATTAAAAATCTAAAACATGTCCATTAGTAACTACAATCTCTCAGCATACTTCTTCCATTGTAATGCATTACAATTATTTTAAAAGACTCTTAAATAGTTACTTACGCTATAATATTGAAGTAATCCTTGTTTGACATTTGTTCTTCAAGTAAAAGTCGCAAAGAATATTGGATATGAGAGATGTAGGTAGAGTTTGTCACTGATATATCAACAAGTATAACCACCCTGTATAAAAAATATGTTTTTCATTTAAAAAAAGAAAAGTCTTATTTAATTATGTATTCTTATCTTCAGTGCACTCTAACTTGTCTGGGAAAGTATATTCTACCTATGTATCAAAATGTATAAACACTGACTCTATATTTTAAAAACATTCTGCAAAACCTTAGGTGAGATTTAAAAAATAAAAAAAGTAACAGTAATGGAAACTTCTATCTTTGCTAAACTATGGAATAATCATGGCACTGGTGACTTGTAGTGCCATAATGGCTGCTGAACCCCAAACAGGTCCTCCTCCTTCTCTGTCCTTGAGTATCTAAAACCCTCCTGGACTGCGTGGATGTTTGCCAGCAAGGAGAGTTGTTGGATAGCTCACTGTCCTTTCCCCAGCCATCACTCCAGGAACATATGGAATATTACTCCAGAGACAAATGGTGAAGCTTTCTCTCAGCATGTCAGTGCCAGAGGGGTTGCTCAGGCATAGACTGACTGATGTTACCTAGCACATCACTTGTTTGGAGAAAAGTGCTAATGATGAGATTCTCAGCACGGCCAGTTTTAATGACAATGCAGGATGGTCAGATAATGGACAGGGGATAATTTGGGAGCAGTAGCATTGAAAAGACCCACAGATGAGATGGACAGTCAGTGGGATGTGAGTTCCCAGCACAATACAGTGGCCAGATGGGCTAATTCAATCCTTAACCAATGAGCACGAAAATCTCTAGTAACTGGGGCCTCAGCAACCTTCCTTTTGTCTGAGACTTCATATTCAAGGTTTGTAAACAGGAAAAAGAGCAAATGTGCATTTGAGGTTGAGTAAGGCCTCAGACAAAACACAAATAAACATTGTTCTCAAACACATTAAGGCTTCAAACCTCACCAAAAAAATACAATACCTTCTTTCACAGACACTTCCCCATATTCTTCTGCTGGCAACAGATAGCCAGTCAATTCGTTTCTCATAGACTCTTACCATTTTAGCAAGGATTTTCTATGCACAAATAAAGAAAATTTATGTTAAAAATAAAAAGTTCAAGTCTTTTATTGCCAAATGCTTAATACAGAAATACCATATCACCATAGTAGTGAAAAAATTAAAAAGACTTTCATTCATTTAGACAGTGACATTTCATTTTTAGTACAGATATGAGAACACAGTCCATGAAAAAAACATAGTGATAAAAAAGCAACAAAGAATCCAAAGGTCTGTATCTCCACTTCACTTTTCTTCTTGCTAGCACATCCAAAACAGTGGTCAGGCATATCAAGAAAAGAAAAAAAAAGCGTTAAAAATATAGTTTTTGCAAGCTTACCCTTTCTTCAATAGCATTTTTAGGCAGTGTTCATAACAAAACACATCATTTAACATAAACACAATATTCTCAAACACATGTAATTCTTTAACACAGTACCAATTTGATATTAAGGTAATTTGTCCAAACTCTATACACCATGACCTTTCCAAGTATATGTAGGCATTATATGAGGGCATTCAAGCTAGAAAAGGGCACTGAACTCAGAAAAAAAGCTATAATTCAACATGCTTTTGGAGCACAAAACAATCATCTACCAGTGAGCAAGGAACCACAGAAGCTGCTTTCATTTCAGCCACCTCACCACTCTCCTTTTGGTCTGGCTGTAGAGTTCCACAGACTTCTCATCACTCCCACTTTAATGAATTATTTGCCCTGCCTGGAAACATTCCCACAGCCCTTTGTCAGGACTGCTGGTGAAGCAGGAAAGAAAAAGGACTGACAGACCTATAGAGCAAACCCTGGTTGCAAATATCCCCAAACAGCTTCTCTTTTATTAAACTTGTCCCACTCTCTGATGATCTGCATTCTGATCTAGAAGGAAATCCTCAAGAATCACTGCTTCCTGTAAGAATTCCAGTGGCTGCAGACTTTCATGGACAGCTGTCTGCACATGAATCCCCGCAGTACTGAGCTAACGAGACAATTTATGAGGAATAATTAGATGGTAGTCTAGCCCTGACAAGGCCACATCATGACAGACAACTCACCTGATAGTTGTACAATAGTGGCAGGTCAACATGGATATTTTTCACAGTTCCATCATACCATTCAAACTGCATCATCACTTTCTAGGAGGATAAATAGTGTTAACTGTTTAACAGAACCCAACATAAGATGGACTAACATGGAATTTCTTGTTGAGCCATTCTTAAGAATAACAGAAGTATTTAATTTCAATCTATGACTCAAATTTCAGCCTGTAAAATTTCAGCTACCTTATAAAGTACTGATTGTAAAATGTAGCAATAGAAAGAAAAAAACCCCATAAATCCAGGAAAAAAATTCCTCATCACTTGCCTCATGTAGAGTTGATGATACTGTTTTTTTAAGAATAGGTACAAAATCTTCCACAGGAGAGAAAGCATTGGGAGCCAAAACTTGATAAAGGTCTAACTTTTTAGCTATAGGAAGAAACAAATACATTAAATAAAACACATACTCTGTCTTTAATTCATGTTTCATACCTTTTAAGCTTTTCTTTCTGTGCTACCTTTCAATCCATATGTCTTTAACCAGTCTGCTGAGGTTTTGGCCAGGATGCCTGGTGTTTGAATAACTAATGGTCCTTTGTGCTTTGGAGGCTTTGGGAAGAAGCTGGAAGGTGCTGTATTTGCAAATGCTGTGGAAACCTAAAATGGATTTCAAGAAAAGCTCTTGCAAGTGTTAGGATAATTTAAGTTTGAAGTAGATTTAAATGTCCATCTAAATCACATGGGAGTAAGTATCTTTTCACCAATTTAAAGGACTGTTGGAACTTCATTTAAATGACCATGCATAGTGTTAGGCTAGAGATCCTCTTAGATTCCCAATATGATCACAGGACAATGTTCTTTTCATGCATTTTGGAGACAGGTTAGCAAAATGTCTTCTTTACCAATTTTGTTCTTACTTTGCTCTTACAGGAGATGTTCAATACAGAATATTCAAAGTTCACGTATGAAAATACCTGATTAATCATACAATTTTTTTTCATATTGTGAACACTTAAAATTTCTAACCCTGATTACTCAAAGTACATCTGAAAATAAAAAGATACATACAGCTATTGTTTTACTACTAAGCAAGCCACCAACTCTTCTTTGAAAAGTCTGCTTGATGCTCTTGAGTAGGTCCTTAGCCTTCTGGGATTCCTGAAGTAGCAGATGAAAATCACTGCTATCAAAATTCTGCAATTATAAAAACAAATGGGGAAAAATAAGTTAACTATTGTTCAAACACCAACTGAAACCAGCTTTCATACTTTACTGTGCAAACATCAATGACAAGACAGCCTGGCATAGCAGAATTGGGTGTAAATGGATCTAATGCACTGCATATGAATTAGTAATAATTTATAAACAAGATATTGCTTTATTACTTTGAATCATTCTACAGTAAGCCACTGTTTTTATCAGCTATGGCACAGTAAACAATAACTGCAGAATTTATTGCACTTTTAGGAAACATTTTCAGTTGCAGAAAGAATTAACCACAGGTTTATTGACCACATCCTCAGTATTTCTGTGACCGAGACTTTCAGCACCAAGTCCTACTATCAACTTCTACTCAGGTGATAATTATTTCACCTTCTCAAAGTGAAGAATCATCAAAAAGAGAGAAAAGTGCTTTGTGCCTCTGCCTGTCACCTACCTCTCCCTTGGAAGAGTAGCAATGGTAACGGCCTCTTAGGGCTTCTGCAAGGTTCTTTAGAACTGCCTACACACAAAAATAGGAAGAGAAACAGTTACTTTGATTTGGTGGTCTCTTTTGATAATGTGTGTTGCTGGTATTCAGTTCTCAGCAGAGACAGAAAAAGAATCTTTGAGGTACATGTAGTGAGAAAGCTGAAATAATTGTTTCCATCATTTGCTTACCAGTCTTCTTTTAATATGGCTGAAAAACTAACTCAGTAGTTACAAGATGATGCTCCAAACAATTTTTTCATGTGTGCAAATCTGCTCTGAAGAGAATACAACACTAATTCAAGAACTCTAATGACTAGGTTAGCTTCCCAACAAGTTTCTGAGAAAAGGCATTACAGCTGAATAGGAAAAAAAATGGCAGGGCACTTAAGGAAGTTAAGTATTAACACAATTACTTACAAGAGAAGCAGGGTTGCTGCAATCATATGTAACAGTGTGAATCTGCAGTTTTCTCCCCAGCATACACTGCTGAGCATAATCACATAATATTTCAAAAGACTGATCAGGGCTGATTAAAAAAAGTAAAAAAAAAATATATTAACAATGGCAGTAATCAAATGGGAAAAAAAGGCCATACTGAAGAAGACATGGAAAAAAACCTGGGAAAGAAATACTAAATCATGGGAAATATTTAGTTATTTAGCACTACCATGCTTTTGGAGGGACCTTCTCTCCCTTTTTCAACCTGAGGTGTCACTTCTGGAGTTTGGTTCTGTCCCGAAACCCTGAATCATAACAAACACACCAAGATTCTATTCCCATTCATAACAGCTTGTGAATGAAACATTCTGAAGAATTCTCTGCTAGCCCGGGAAGCTAAAAACCAGGAGTTGTGGCTTTGGCCCCTGTGAGAGAAAACCTTTCAACTCTGGTATGTAAGGATGTCCTCTGTTTCCAAAGGCACCAAAAAAGTCAAACTTTGTCTCATGTTTAGAACTTAGTGGCCCACACAGCTTTCATTTCCTGAGTTCTGATGGCTAGTAAAAACCTTTCCTTCCAGCTACACTTCTGCCAGGGACAGAAATTAAGGACTTTTCCACAGTATAAACTTCTGTTTTCTGTTCAGAGCAGACCTAAGCAAAACTTGGAACCTTTTAATCAATACTGTGTGTTCAGTAAGTTACCTGAAATTTAAGTTCTATTGCCCTAAGTATCAATCTTGCCAAGCTTACAACAACCCTTTTGGCACATTTAAAATAAAATACAATTAGTGAACTAGGAGTAAGGTAACACTCCCAGAATCCTTACTGTAGTCCTTTTCTTGTAATCCCAACTCCAATATTGCAGTTTTCAAATTATGACAGTAGAACTGTAGAATTTAAGTGCATAACTTACATAACCTCATCTGGTCATTTATTTAATCGGACATTTTAAGTTCTCCATCAGCACTAAGATTACAGAGAGAACACAATCTTTGAATGCTCAATGGTATTTTACAGCAAAATCTATTTTATCCTCTAATCTTCCCAGAGGTGTGGACTCTTTCAGTGACATCCTTAATGACATTTAATTGATGCAAAATTATAGCTAGTAGGCTCTCAATAGATCACTGTGATAAGTAATCTTCAAAGGAAAAACATAGCTTCATACCAGAAAAGAGTAGATTAATAAATAGTAAAAAAGGGAAGAAACAAAGGCATTCAAAGGTGTAAACTAAAAATAGGTAAAACTTGGATCTTAAATTTTCTATTTATTTTTGTATCAAGTTCAGTTTCTTGTACCAATCCTGTATCCAAGTTAAATCTGGTTGTTAAGACACATAATGAACTTACCAGCTTCCTACAATAAGAACCAAGGAATTCAGTTCTTTCATTGTGAGGACATGCCTTAAGGCTTTCAGCAAACTGCAGCCTTGACCAGGCTCCAGCTCTTGTATCCACTGTCTTGCTTCATGTAGCCTAGGAGAGGGAAAAAAAGAAAAAGAATATGTGCAGGTGCTAAATAAGATAAGATCACAAAGATTACTACAAACCACAGGAGCATAAGGTATTTTATAAATGAAAACCACCTTGAAACCACTGACCACATGTCAAATTCACTGCTTTTCTCCCCTCTTAAAATCACTGCAGGCACAAGATGAAAACCACTATTACCTACAATACTAGAGATTGCTCAAATTTAATGGAGACCTTGTTTGAAATACCTTTATTTTTCAGAGAAATTAACTTACACATGAACATTGATGGTTTTTGGACTCTCCCACAGCGGTGAAATTTCTGTACTGAATGAGAGGCAGTACAATTGCTTCTTATAACAAAGCTGTTCATCCATTAAGCACTAATAAATAAAAAAATCATGAATGCATTACTATCCACGCTGCTTCTGGTAGGGTTGTCATGTAAAAGACTAAAAATAGTAATTTCCTAAAAATAGTTACAGCAATTTTTTCATCTGCCACTAAAAAAAGCTTCCAAGAAAAACTCATAGAGATTCAACTATTTGCTAAGGATAGAGACAAAACCTGCAAACTTATGGCATTCCAACTAATTTGCTAATGGGGCAGGAGGCAGGGGTATTTGTTGTACTGGCATCAGTTTTTCTCTTCAGTTGATGACCACATGAAACAGCAGTGATCTAGAATGCACATATTCACCCACCAAGCAATTTCTAAAAAATGGGTAGCACGTAATCATGGATAGGGCTAAACAACAGTTCAGATATTCAGGCTAAGCAAACCAGACTGAGTTTGTGCAAACTGAGTTTTCTTGAAGGAGTTTTTTTATTTGAAACACACAAAAGAAAAACACAAATAATATAAATTGATGGTGCATAATTCCTGAATGTGGGAAATTGAATTGTACCAAGCGTCAAATTTAGACAGTAAATTATATTACATTGTATCTTCCTTCCTTACTACAAAAGTTTTCTAAAAACAAAGAGCACAGTAAAGGACAAGTTTCTTCTGAGAAAATGATTAATTCACTGACAAAAATTGTGAAGTGGGCCTTACTGTGACAAAATGTAAAGTTAAAGGAAACTATATTTACTATAAATAGCTCTATGTACAACTTGGCTCTACCTCTTACAGCTGCTTTTGTTCAGCAACTTTATTCCATAGAGAATGCTGACAGAATTGAGAAACTTTAACAATAACACTTCCCTTAATATTTTGAAGTATATACTGGATTTGTTTTGATCTGGACATTAACAAATACTACATTTTCAAAGACATTTGGAGCATACTTTGCTACAACAGAAAATTTCTATTCTAGTGTACATTAGGACTTTAAGCAGATTTTTTTCTATTTGGTTCCTGGCTTCTAGTTCCACAAAAGCTTGATCAGTATGTTAAAATTGGCAAAATTTGCTTTATTATTACTTACCAAAAGGTTCTTCTGAAAATCCAGTAGTCTAGGACCATAAGTCAAATGAGACACATCAACCAGAAGTCCAACTTTAGTTCCTTTTATAACGCCGAACACCTTAAAAGAGAAAGGTCACTGTAAATATGAGCTTATCTACAGTTTAATAATTTTACTGTTTATGCTGTACAACACCATTTTTAAATAAAGTATTAGGATTTATTTTAATTTTAAACTTTTTAGTACAAAGATGACACAGTGACAAAGTCAAGGAGGGGAAAAAAAAGAAAAAAGAGAGTCCTACTGGCTCCCAGTTAAAACTTACCAGTGAATCATATTACCTCCTTCCAAGACAACTTATCCATTAATTGAGAGGATAAACAAAAAATAACTTTGTCTACAGCATCTCCTTCAGGCTAAATCAAGCAACTTTGTGGAAACCAGATTTTGGAATGCTGCTCCTTTCTCTATTCCCTTTGAGAAGGGGTTACATCCTGAGCATTAGCACGGCCAGGCACAGTGTGATGAACCAGCTGTTCAAGACTGGGCACAGTGAACTACACGACAGCTCCACTCCAGGCACAGGTTAAGCTCAGCATTGTCTGCTCCCATTTAAATTGTGCTGAGAGGACCTGATGACTAAGACTGCAAAGGGAAAGACTAAATCTAGAAAGCAGAAAACTGCATACCAATGAAAGATCAGGAAACACAATCCACTGTCAATATCACTGCATATGATGTGGAGCTTGTAGTAAATAAAGAAAATACAAAGGCTTTCTGGAAGCCACTTTTCACTAGTATTCAAAAGTTAATTTATTCTTTAATGCCATATAGAGTTCTGTTCTAAAAATATACTGCAAAGTTCAAGTTACCTTTCTGCTGTCCTGCAACAGCCACTGAATTCGGTGCTCATAGAGTTCAATCACTCTGACAAAAGGCAGAGCACACATTTAGCTACAGCATCCTCTCACACTGGGTTTCAATGTAACAATCAACCATCTGTCTTCATCACATTCCTTTTCTCACAGATTCAAAATCTGTGAGAAACAGATATTTTAAAATATGTTAAATATGCCCTTATACAACTGGTGGTTGCAGGGCTAACCAGTTAAATACTTCTTCCCCTAAAGCAGCATGTCCAACAGTTTAATATCAAAATAGTTATAGCCTGAGGTGAAGCTAAGTGCTTCCTGTCCTCTAAAATTGTTTTACTTTAACCAACTTATTTTTAATTCCATGCACATAGTGTTTACAAGTTGGCAAAGTTTAAACCAACATTATGAAGGGGAAAAGCCTTTTTGCTTTTTCAAAACAGAAAAGTTGCTTCTGTTTTATAAAAACCTGGCACAGTGAGGTATGCTGAAATGCCAGCACTCCTATCAATTGTGAAGACCAGCAAAAATATAATGATTATTCTACAGCTTATTCAATCTATAAATTAAATTATTTAAGCATCCTTAATTTTATACATTTAAAATTCACTTAGAAAACTTTCAAACTTCCACATCATGACTGCATCCACGACTTGAAACTAATCCAAGTTACACTAAGTATAACCCCCAACTACACAGTGTTACATATGGAAACCTGACCATTCACTGGCTGCCTTTCTAAAATGAGCAAACTGCTTCACATCAACACCTGGTTGATAAGGATCTTCCTTAAAAAACCCCAAACCTCAGTTGTAGTGACATACAATTATCCCTTACTCTAAATCTCAGCAGAAAGGATTTAATGTTGAGATACTCTGAGGCACCCAGAGATAAAAAATTAAGGTTTAAGGCAGTGCCTGCAGTAATGGAGATACAGAATCAGTTACACATCAAAATAGTAAATGGGATGGATGCTTACTCAGAAATTCTGGATTCAAAATCGGTAACGGTCTCCTCTGTAAACTCCATCTCTTCAACACCATTTCCTGAATTCCTGGAGCACTATGCATGGTTAACATCAGAGATGCACACAAGTTACGACTGACTAGAGAAACGGCAGTGTTGTACTTAGAAAATAATTCATTTACCAGATACTCTAATGTTAATTGCAAGGATTCCAAACTGTAGTTTCTTATCCATTCTTCTGTTGTTTGCACCTTTTGAGACTGTGTTTTCTTCATTTGTCCTCTCTACAGATCAAGAGAGAAAAAATTACATGCAGTATGAGAAATTACATGCGCTGCTTAAATGTGACAGAAGTGTAAGTCCTAAGGAAAGCTGCTGCTAAGCAGTGCATGTCCAAGAACAAAATTTTATGTTCTGGAATACTCTTTTGAATGTGGGATACAAAGGAAAAGAAGCTTTGACAATACCCCCAGATTGTGAGTTAAAGGAAGGGGAAAAAAAAAGCTTAGTGGAGAGCAGAAAGGAATTAAAACAATAAAGAGGAGAGTTCAATAAAAGAATTAAAATAAATAACCCAGTGATTTACCAGAGAGGAACAAAAATAAGCATTTCCCAAACACGACTCAGAGTTTGAAGTGATATATATTGGCTTCTGCCTTTCTGAAGAAAAATGCAGTATCAACAGTTGATCTCATTTATTGTTTTACCTCATTTGTTCACAGACTGATTCATCTCTGCAGGGAAACTACATGTAGTTTCATGACATCAGTAATTACGTCTATCAAATTGTCTGTGTGTATATGCAAATGTATGTAAGGAAGCATATTAATTGTCTATCAGTTTATTTATTTCCCACTCTGAATTTACAGTGGGGATGCATTACTGTACTAGTTGCTCCATTCTGTAGGAAAAGCCACCTACCAGCACATCATGTGTCTTGCTGGTATGTTTTCCCAGCAATCCATTATCTGGTCCTAGATGAGGCACAGCAAAATCTTGCCACGGTGGACAATCACCCTGTCGATGGAATTCTGTCAACCTAAAAGACAATAATTTTATGAGAGCAATTCATTACTTATAATAGTCCTGTACTGTCATAAAGTAATTCCAAGTTTTTTCTGTAGGAACTGTTTTATACTTTGACAGTTGTTTAAGCATTAATTTAATATAGGATGTTTTGAAGGGACATAGTACATAGTTTATAAGAACTATAATTTATTGTCTATCTACATATAAAGCCCCAACTAGATTCTGTAACAGTTTCCTCACCCAGTTTTTTCCAAATATTGATCATTGTCCAACAACCACGCCACTTTCCTGACATGTGTATCCATTATATGAATAGACTTAGCCTTGTTAAAAATAAAAGTAAAAAGAAAGCATTAGACCAAAAATGTTAAAATACTCAGGAATAAACACTATTTAAAAGGTATTAACGTTGTCAGCAACTTAAATGATAATTCATATTGTATGTGGGACAACAGTAAACTAAAAAATAAAGACAAGTTACAATTATCCATTTATAGAAAACACATTTAGGAACTATTCTGCAGGAGCTGCTTGTTAGGGGATTTTATGCAGTTAATTATATGTGTGCACAGCTGCTGGGAGACCGGCTACAGAGCTCAACCAGAAAAAGAGATTAATCACAGCAAACCCCAGAGCGGCGGCGGGAGCTGAGCCAGCCGGGCTGGCAGCGGGTGGGCGAGCTGCCCTCGGGTTTGGGTGCGGTACGAGTCAAGCAAAACCGTAAAATCCCGGGTTTCCCTTGGCCGGGCTCCACCGCCTCACCCCGCCCCGGGCCACCTTCGGCTCACAGCGGGTGTCAGCGCAGCCCGTCCCCGAAACCCTCCTCACCTCACGGGGGAAAGAACCCCGGGTTCCCCGACCCCGCGCTGTCCCGTGCCCGACACTCACCTCACCGGGGAGAGACCCCTCGGCTCCTCCGACCCCGCGCCGCCTCGTCCCGTCCGCTGAGACTCACCTGACGGGGGGAAAGGCTCTCCCGTGCCCCGTGACAGGGGCCCCCCAAACCCTCCCGGCACCGCCCCGACTCTTCCCTTGTGCGGGACCCCGGGAGCGGAGGGGCCCAGCCCGGTACCCGCCCGCTGTTGCGGCGTTGCCGGTGGAGACGGGGCCGGCCCCGGCGCGCCGCTTCCCGCCGCCTGAGGGCGCTGGTGGGAAGGAGGCGAGAAGGAAGGGGAGCGTGAGGGGGGGACAGCTGAGGGGAGACACCTGAGGGGGGACACCTGAGGGGGGACCTGTGTGCGGGGCGGGGCCGGTTCCAGTCAGTGCAGCCGGGGCCAGTCGCTTTCGTAGACAATTTATTTTGATAAACTTGCTCAATAACAAAAATACAAGTGAAGAAAATTATGTTCATTTTATACAGTTTGTATTAACATTTGTTCGGAAATCATTAATTGAAAAAATGCTCTAACCAATTAGAAAACAACCCTCAGTAAAGGCCGCGGGGCGCAGGCGGCGGGCCCGGCCTCGAGCCCAGGCGGGACAGCCCGTCTGCAGACACCATTTCCTTCATTATGTTCATCCTTCACAAAGGTTTTAAAGGACAGCTTTCATTCTCCTGTGTGTGTGTGTCGGGGCAAACAGGAACCTACAGTTGTGTTCTGGAGTGGTCAAACAAGGTCTCGGAAACACAGGGACGGCAGGAGGGCCCGGCTCTGGCGGCATCACCTCAGCCCGAGGCCGGGATCGGCGGTGCGGCACACTGCCCGTGTCTGTGGGACACCGGCAGCGCTCTCCAGCACGATTAACAGCGGGGAAAACCACGTTAAAGGCTTAGGCTGCTGTGTTCAGGGAAGCACACCCTCCCCAGGTCTGAGCCAAACAGCTCCCAGGCAATTATTTCAGCTGAGCTCAATGATAAGATTTATACAGACAAATTTACTAGTTTTCCTTCTGAAAGTAGTTTCAGTTTCCAATCTTACATTTTGTTAGCCAAATAAATGACAAAGTGTGCACAAATTACGTTATGATGGGGCATCAAACCTTTGGGAGGATTTAGAAGCAAAAGAATAAATGGAATTCTCTAGTAATGTATGAAATGAGCTGTCCTTCAAAAAGTTAAAAAATAATGGCTGGCAGAATCAGAAAAGTTTATGTAAACACTCAACACAAATATGGGATTACCTTTGGAGAAGATTCATATGGAAACATTTGCTTTTCATGAACTGAAAAAGTCTACAGATGTTTAGGCATGTTCAATACGAACTTCCTGTAGTTCAAAACAAAACCTTGTGCAAATAAAACCTATAAATAGTCTTCAGCAGATTTTACAGTGATGCTCTTAGGTATGAAAAGAATGCACACAACTTTAAAACAAAAGTAACAGACATAAGTTTGACAAATGATTGCACCATAAAACAGTGTTTTATATACAGTTTACAAGATATGATTTTCTGCTATAAATTAATACTGTACTATATAGTACTTAGTGACCTTATTAAAAGCAACTGTTGACAGCTGTCTCTTCAATTACTGGGTCGGGTTTTTTTACGTGCATTTGGCTGCATCTATTTCTGGACTTGAAATGCTCAAATATTTAATAAATCTATTTGTTAAACCTTTGCTAACATTTAATAATTCATAGCAATAGCACTGGCAGATCAGATAAATTTCCAGTCAGCCAACCACAGTCTGGATATGCTCCAAGGTAAGTGTTTCTTTTTTTTTTTTTTTATGATGACAATCCATTTAATCAAAGCCTAAATCCACATGATGTTACAATAACTGAAATAAGTAAGTTGGAGGGGCAGGAAGGGAAAGAAATCTTAGCAGCTGAGAAACTCTCCCCACCCCCCAGCTGTGTTCCAGTTACAAAAATCTCGAACTATTTACAAGTGAAACATTTCTGGAAACATAATTTATAATCCCATTTTTAGTGAATACTTTATCTTAGGACACAGTAGTGATAACACCAACATTTTAACACATACCAAGCAGTTGAACCCTGCCTTTTACCTCCACTGGTAGGGGCCTCAGACTGCCCATGCAGAGGAAGGCTTAAATTAGGAACCAAATTATACTTAAACCATGACTTCCAAGGAAGTGCTTGGCTGTATTTACAGATTAGTACACTTTAGAAAAATTTAGTGATCCATAAAAACTCCATTCTACCTGTGAATGAGCTGACTGGAAAAAAAATTACTTAGAAACCAGTGGCAATAATTTAAAAAAAAATACATCAACGAATAACCTTTTTGTATTAAAATACCTTGGGAGGGGGAGAGGGAAGAGATGGAGAAAACAGGGACCCACTACGGTCTGAATGGCACAGAGTTTAAAATAATTGTGCAAATTGTGTTATTTTTAAACACTCCATCTTATCTGGTAAGTGATTATTTTGGAAACTGCTGATTTTATTTTAACAAAGGCCTCATTCTAAAATGAGTGTCTATTCATTAATGCAGTTCCTCTAGAAAGCTCAATGAAACAGTGATCAAAACAGACAATTTTTTTCGTTTTCAGAATGAATCTCAGGTAAACTATGTATTAACTGGAAAACAAATACTGATAGTGCAGGCAGCTTCCCTGGCACACCAACTTAATAGTGAATTAAGATGTCTGTGGATTCAATGGTTTATCCTTGTGTTGAGAAATAAAACTACTTTTAGTGAGGAATATTTACTCCAAATTTGGGTGGCCATTAAATCTACATTTAAAATTACAACTTTACTAAACAAGGCATACATTTTTAAACAATTATATTGCTCATTTTTTTCAGCAAAGATGAATTAATACTCAGGTAAAATAAGTTCATCCATCTTTGCAGTGGAACAGTGTTTGCATTACTTTAAACATTGCATTTTATATGTGCTAGAGAAATGCTTACCTATGGTAAAATGCTGTGCTTGAACATGTATGAATGCTAATGTAACAAAGCAGTAGAAAAAGAGATTTCCGTACAACAGTTGCTAATAATTTAAATAGTGTCAGTTTCCCAAAATTAGGATTTTAAGGTATGACATGATCTCACCTTCTACCCTCATATACAAATAAATTACCATAAAAAGAATTTTAGCTTAACTTAAAATTGCACCTAGGAAGGCATGGGATCGTTTGTACCTATTACAAAAAACTGTTAAAATCAAGGGCTGCTACAAAGAATGAGGTAAACTGAAGACTCTCAGCTATGTGGCCTTCAGAAAAATGGCTTTTTTCTATTGAGTTCTAGTTTTGCACACCACAGTGTTTTGCTAGCAAAGCATTCTGAGTTCTTTTCCAGGAACCATTTGTGTGTATATACATATATATATATACATATGTGTATATACACACACACACACATACACACACACTGTATACTGCATCAGCAAAATATATATATATTTATATATATATTTATATAAATATAAGGACGAAATCCCCCTCTAAAATGTTCCTTAGTGTTTCCTAGAGCTTATGGGGGAGGAGGGGATGTATGTCTTTTTGCTGTTACATACATTGAGAACATGTTTTGATCTATCGGCTTCTTGGTGCAGTAATGCAAGATTGATCCACATTGGTGCCAAAGGCTCTGCTCATCAGAAGGAAGATGTAAAATACTAATCTCCTAAACAGCGAGGCCAGCCTCACTTGAATTCTTCCCAAACCCTCTGGTCTACCACAAGGTTCATAAATACTTTGACTTCCAAACTGTGAGACGTTAAAAACAGGAACAGTCCAGTAACATGGGGCATTATGCTTCTCAGTGTAAAGCATTCTTCATTAGTTCCTATCACAGTGCAGACCTGACTGCATTAAAGTATGCTCAGGAGATTAGTCAACGTGGTCTGTATTTGGTTATGGGAAAGGCTCTCCTTTTTTTCATCCAAAGTGCATAGTGAGAACAAGTCAAAGCATTCCTCTTTTCAGTCAGTGTTTGATAGTCTGATTTAGGCATCCTCCTGAGAATGCAATTCTGATGTCTTGCTCTTTTCCAAAACAAAGTCCTGCAGTCCAGACATTCATCAGCCAGGTAAACAAACTTTGCCAGCAAATAGAAGTCCCACTATTGTAAAGAAAATGGATAAGACAAACAGTACATATGAAGACCCAACCACTGTGTTATTGGGTAATTTATACGGTTGACCTCCAACTTCATTGATGTAAAATCCTATTGGAAATATTAGGGCTGCCATACAGAATAGAATCACTGCAAAGAAAAGAGAAAAGAAAAAAACAGTCAGTGCTGTGTTAAAGTGAAAATATTTACCCGTTCACAGAGCACTCCAGAAAAACAAGCAAAATATCCTGACTGAGCTGAAGAGCTGAGATCAGAGCTATCTGAGCTGATAACTTGCTTGAAACGACTGAGTAGGCTTTATGTCACTTTCAAAACATCCCTCATCTACTCCCAAGAAAGACTAAACGTTCCCAATTTTGACTGTAATTTCAGTTCTGCTCGCTAGATCATGAACTCTCTTTACAGAATAAAAAATTGGTAGATATACTTCTATCACCATTTCAAAGTTTAGTCATTTCTTCTCCAGTTACTTCAGAGTCATTTTGCCCAGTTAAGATGAAGCAACATTCGACATTGAAGAAACTTTTTCTATTATCAGTTGTATTTTTCAACTGTAGTTGCCCTCTCCCAGTCTTCACACATTCTTTTGCTGTAAAAGTTTTGCTAAAAATGGAAAACACTCAGATTGTCATTACCATTTCTTTCACGATTAGAAGATACCAGTTTCCTGAAGTTATATGAATGTTTCCTTAGATAATGAAATAGCCTTAGAATTTCCCATTGGAATACAATGAAATGAAAGTTTTCTGATTCAGTTTAATCCAAGCTTCTCAGTGAAAAACTAAATCCAGACTCTGTGAACAAAGAGACCAAGCAATAAGGGTTTTCATTTCACCTCTAAGTTAGACTTATGCATATGTTTTGCTTTTGCAACTGACTCAACAAAAGTGCAAGAAATCCAGAACTCCTGTTAAAGAATTACATTATGGATTTCAGAGATCTTCAAGTATCAATAGTGGCCAAGATTCCTCACAGCACATTTCAATACCCTGATCAAATCCAGGAGAGAACACCCAGTGTTGTTTCCCAGATGACAACTTCAGTGTTCCTGTAACACACCTTTGGAAAAGTAACCCTGTTTAGTTTGGATGTGGCTGTGCAGGACTCTACTTTCTCAACCAAGAAATGACTTCCAAATATGGCTCCTCTGAGAGGCAACATATTCTTCACAATAAAAAGGATTAGCTTTTGAATTGGTTTGACTGCATATGCAAGAACATACAATTGGGGTTTTTAAATCAGTATTAGAATAAAACAGAATTTTATCTGATTCTACCAGTTCAGTCAAGTATTAGTGCTTTACTCTTATTTCACTTCTATGAATTTCAGCGTTGTTTCACACATTATTTACTGTGAGTGGAACATGGCACTTGCAATATCTGTTATTCAACCACATCTAATTAGATCTGGGGGGAGAGAGGAGCTGAACCTGCTCTGTTTTCTCACCAACCCCACAAATCCACATACCAGCATCTTCTAACATGAAGCACAGCTCACACTGAAGCCTCTCCTAGTCCACAAACTTTGCCTATAGCCTGGCCACACAAAGGAGAAAATTCAAGCCAAGTTATAATGCTCCTGCCTAAACAAAGTGCATTATATGCTGATTTTTTCAGCTTTCTCTAGTTAATACAGGCTGCTGCTTTTAGTTTGTTAGCAAAGGACACAGGTGCTGACCTTGTCTCCCCTTTCTCTTCTCCAGCACTACAAGACAGAAGAAACCCTGGGGATGCTGTTCCTTACTTGAGCCTCCTTACAAGTCAAACAAGCAACATTAAAAACCACTGGCAACGAGCTTAATCACTGGCTCCCCTGCAAGTCAGAAGTGCTGCAGCTGCTTTTGTTCCAAAGATATGTAAAATAAAATAGGAGCTTGCCTGTCCCCTTTGGCCTCACCAGGACAAAGTTTCTAGTCTTTACAAATGAGGAAACGATCGGCTGGAGCAGCATCAATAGTTTTTAATGTAGCTTCACTACTGCTCTTCCTCCCTAAATACAGATGCTCCAGTTTATCCAGCTACAGTGCCCACACGAAAACCATTTTTAATGGACTCTATGTTTATCCAAGACAAACAGTTTATCACATATTTTAAACCTTAGCACTTATCATTTCCATAGCACAGGTCTCAGCTTTGAGGAAAGAACATTCATATTCTAGAAGATACTGGTTGTGGGCATGATGAATCTGAATTCAGAGTGTCCAAGTAGGACCTGGGCATAAACAAGAAGGATGCTTTCATAAAGCATGATCCACATCAGAACATCAGCTGCTCCTTGCCTTCCAACACACACAGAGCAGCTTTCACAACACCTTGAGCCAAGAGCAGCCAGCACCAGGATCACTCCTTCGGCTGCCAGTGCCGAGCAGGAGAACCCAGATGTTCCACTGGAGGGGGCTCGTGTCTCGCTCGCACTGTGCCCGCACCGTCGGGTTATTCTTCAAAGGGGAAGGGAAAGAGCACAAACAGAAAACATCTGGCGACTGCAGTTACCACATTCCTGCTCAGTGCCACTTCGTTATGCCATTTATTAGAACAGAACCAAAGACCCAGCAACCAGACGTTAAATATTAAACAATCAGGAAAGTTTTAATCTACATGATTATTGGTCCATGTAATTCCATGCTGCACAATCTAATCCTTAAAGAATGCTTCCTTGTTTTCTATTGTATCTCAAACATCCAAGTCCATCTGAGGAAAGCACGGGTATGTGTTTCTTGAGCAGATCTATGTAAGCACAGAAGAGCTTTCTAGTCTGCCTTTGAATGGTGCCTGTAAAACCAATTAGTTCTTGTAATTCTTTAGCTTGAAATTGTTTTGAGCATCTAATGACAACTTCAAAGAAATCCAGTCTTAGAAAAAGGTCTAGTCTTCAGAGGGCTCATGGTAATATCTGCTTGCCTCTTTAGAGGCATGTAACATAGAAAGCAGCACCTGGTACAAATCTTTAATAACTCAAGAAGCACTTCATGCACTGGGGAACACCAGACGTTCACAGGATAGCTACTGTTAGTTAAGGATGTGATTATCCTGCCCCATTTACACTTGCATTCCAAAAAGCACTCCATTATTGCTCATGAACTTTTAAATCCTCAGGAAAAAAACCCCAAACTAAATCCAGGCTATCTGGTAACTGCTGAAAAAAAGGTAGAAATACGATTTTTCTGTCTAGTATCTTCTCCCTTGATACATCTCAGAGAAGCACCTCATTCAGTAGTAGCAAACACAGAATTAATTCCCTTTCTAGTTGCAGCAGATGGTAAGAGACCTGAATCTGTAAGATGTAAACAGATCTTGAGGGTGCTCTGTGAATTCCTGCAACAGCCAAAATTGCAATAACATACATGAGATCACCTGTGTGGCCTCCACAGGGAATAAGCTCTGGACTTAACAGTATTTGTCTGAAGGACCACAAAAACGACAACATTTGAGATTTCCACACCTTCACCACATCCTATCTTTTCAACTGAAGGTAGAAAACAAGCACCGTGAAAAGGCAAGAGATTTACATAAATCTGAGGTAGAGGTAGCAAAGTAACAGCAGTGTCAGAGACATGTGGAATAATACCAAAACCAGGTTACTTTCTGGCTACCAACTTGTGTCACTATGTCCCAGGGCACAGGTAGTGATGAGATGGTAGAGAAGCTGGGATGGCAAAAGGCAGTTCTGATACACAAGCAATGGAACAGCTGATCAGAGCTTTGCCTGCTACCAACACACCAGGCACAGCTATGGGTTTGTAACTCCCTGTTCCAAAGGAACACACAAAACCTAGGCAGTGCACAGATCAGGAACCCACTCTCCATCACACTGTATGAATGTGGTACTACTGGAACATCAGTGACAGTTTTGACAGTATCTATGCCCAGAGTGACAACACCTATCACATCAGTAGGAATACTGATTCCTGAAAGACTCTTCTCTACAAAAAATGAAGGAGAACATTCACATTTACCTTTACAAGACTTTTGTCATGCAGTATGACCTGGAGGACAGCAATCTCTCTCCTCTCCACAAAGCCGTTTGCAGAGACGTCAGAAGGGTAAGTTTCTGTGCAGTAAACCCACCAACAACTGGGGAATGAGGCAAATGCTGTGCTTGTAAATACCCTCTGGGGTGTATCCCTTCAGAAAAGGAAGTATACAGGATACAGGAAAGTATACAGTATACAGGAAAGAGAACTGACAGATCAAACTTCTGTCTTCTGCATTTCTCTTAGCTGAACACGACAGACAAGGCCTCTTTCAGCAATACTTCATACTTATAGGTATGTAGTTGAAAAAATCTGAATATAGGTATGACTCAAAAAGATCTGGAGTCATCCAAGATGACAAGATTACAAGCAAAAATTCCATTAAAAATATAAGTTATACCATTATAAATAAATTCCAGCATGAACTGGGCAAAACTGACCTCTTACCAGGCTTTCCTTGCTGCTCTCAGAGTTGCAAGAGAAGGCGTGAGCTAGAGGATTCCTTTGCCCTCAGATATTTACTCCAGAACCCCTTGCATTCGAAGGAATGGAGCTGCCAGTCCCAGAGCTTCCCCTGGAAGCCCCAACAGACTTCCCTGCCTGCCCAGGATAGATGTCCTGAGTTGTGTTCAGAAAGTTCTGTGAGAAGAGTATCTGCTAGCAGCCTGCAGGAGGCCACTGAGTCTTGAAATCACTTGCAGATGAGATGTAATACAAATATGAAGTTTTCCCTACCCCCTTCTAACACATGTTTTCATCTAAACAGCACTGGCACTTCCCAGGAAGGACCTGCTCGTGGTATTCCACGTTGATTCCACGTGGCTGCATATTTCCTATTACTAACCTACAAATAGGTTACTAATGTGTGTTGCATCCAATGAACCACAGAAGTCACTCTCAACAACTTATTGAAAAATCCAGAATTCTTCTTTTCCATTCACTTCTATTTTTCAAAATTAATTTTCTTAACAAGTGAGTTCACAGATAAAATTCCCCATCTTCTTTGTTAACAGGAATGCAAAGGTCACAGACTTGTATGTACTGGAGAAGAATACCAGAGACATTGAATTTTATAATTTCAGCAATGCAGCAATCATATCTTAATAGAATTATGAATAATTGACTTGCAAAAGAACAAATTAGTGTGTTTCATTATTAAACATCTCATACCAAGAAGACAAGTGCTGAAATAAAAATGTCCTTTTATACTGAGACATCTAATAATGAACCTGTTGCAAGCCTAAAGAAATCTCCAGAGAAAAAACCCAAACCAAAACAGCTTTAGGGTACTTTTTGGCTGAACTAATCGTCACACCTGTAGAAAACTAAAGCTGCAGGGATGGGATGATTTGAGATATTAAAGAAAAACACTGATAGCTAGAACTCAAACCCCTCTCTTTATCTAAGAGCTTTGACTCCAGCTTACTGTAAGCATCTTAACTTTATATGGCATTTTGGCTTTAACTCCCCCCCATATATTAGATATACATGAAATATGTCTAGATAAGCAGGTGCACTGGAAAAGTTGGGATGGAATATTCAGTAATATTCAGGTCTGCTATTTTAATTATTCACCGGAAAATAAATGAAAGTCAATCACAACAGATACAGCATTTCAATAGCTCCATTGTCTGCAAGAGCTGCACTATTAATTTAATATGCTGTGTAGCAACGTTGTCAGAAAGATGGCTTTGATTGTACAAGTGCCTCAGTGAAGTACCTTTGTTGAAGCTGAGCACTTTTTAATACTATTGCCTTCCCAAAAACAAGGTTAAATCTTACTCGTATCAGATATCATTAGATGTCACAGAGTTCCATTAAACCTTATTTATGCCCATGTAAACCACAAACTTGCATTTTCTAGTTAGTGTTCACACTACCTTTAGTGGTTTGTCATAATTCAAGTCAATTTAAAAGCCCTCAGGTTTTGAGTTTTTTCATGTTGTCATCCCCACCATTAAGGCACCATTTCACAGTTGGGCTAAGCCTGTAACACACACCAAGAAAAGGAAGTTTGAAAGTTATTCCCCTTGCTCATTACAACTGTTTTTCTTTTGCACTGAAGTAGCCATAGGATATGTTTCCCTGTGTGCAAACACAGGGCTGGAGAAGGCTCTGCTGTGAGCAGTTACATGGGTGCTCATGCAGAGCAGAATGAGGGGAGGCAGAAAAGCACTGGTACTCCTCCCTCCAGCTAAAGCACGGCTGCAGGTCACTTCTGGAAGCAGAAGTCTGTGCTGTGAAGCACAGCAGATGCTCTGCAGTGGGCAATCCTCCTGCATAGCCAATTAGGATGCAGATACTCTGAATAAAGCAGCTGCTGTGAGCATGAAGCAGGACTGAACCAGCCTCAACCCTGAACGAGGTATTCACGAGACACCTGAGTAAGGGACAGGCTACCTCAGATGTACCAACTGCCTCCTCTGCCTCAGAGAGGGAATTTTCAGTAACTGCATGCTGCTAGGATTAAGTCCTGGATATATGGGAGTGGGGAAGTATGAAATACTACAGCCACTCAAGTCAGGACCGACCTCTTCTATCCCTGCTCATTTTCTTAGCTCAATTAATGGCACTGCCCAAGGAAGGCAAAGGGGTCAGGCCTTCCTTTCTTTGACACCATTATTCCCTCTCAGTTGCAGTCACTTAAGATACCAACCCCTTTATTTCTGAAGACTGATTTTTTTCCTCAGATGTGATATTTAAAGAGAAGGAGTGTTTTGCATAGCAGGAGCCCTAAGCACTTGCTCCTTTCCAACACTGTGGTGTTATTTCAGACTCCACCAGTTTATCCTGCATACAGGTCAACTGTGCAGTTGAGGTCACTTACTTCCAGTGAAAGCTATCCAGCGGGCATATTTAGTAGCTTCTCTTCGCCAGTGGGAAGCCACCAGCAAACCACATGTGACAGTTAGTGAAATGATTCCCATTATGATGAAAAATAACGTAGTGACCCACTCGGGAGGCAGCCGTGGAGGAATACAGGTCCTGTCACGTCCATGGATGGTTTGACACTGTCGCACAAGGCCAACTGTGAGAGCACCTGAAAACACATAGCAGAGAGGCAAGTAAACTTTCAAAATCCTCTCTGAGGGGCGCTCAATTGCAAACCACAGCTCAGAATTGCCCCAAAGTAAGGGATCCTTCCTTTGATGAACCTTAGTAAGCCTTTCAAACACGGAGGATGGGGGGTATGCTATAAACATCTGTCTTCATGTTCCTTCATCACATGCTTGCACAAGCTGAAGTGAGATGGCTGCAAGCTGTATCTGGTTCCTGAGTGGTAATCAAGGTCTAATCAAAGGGATAAAGCACTCATAATAAAGCCAGTATCTGCTAATGTGGTAGCTGAGTTGCACAGAGGATCACTCCCTCATCTGTGCAAGATGAAATACTTTTACAGTCTAACAAAATGAGTTGTAGCCCCCTAAAATGCCTTTAATTGTCTAATATCTTTTCCCCTCATCTGTAAATACAGCTTTAAGCCTCTGAGCCTTGCAGCAGAAACTGCATTTGATTCACGTATGATTTAAAAAACATTAAAAAAAACCCCCACTTCTTGACAATAACTCATCAAAAAGAGTCCCTCCATGCAAGACTGATCAATCCTTTTGATTGTTAACAAGAGTTACTGCACCCAGAAACTGGGATATCTACACAAAAGATCTATCAAAAAGATCCTAGAAAAAGGCTAAGATTGGTACAGGAACCATAAAGATTTAACCAAAATGAGGTATTTTCTGTTAAATTATAATAAAAAAAAAATCTTTTAAATCCAAGTCAGTGCTTTTGAGACTCATAAAGAAGCTTTTAGTGAGCTTTAAGAGTGAAGTTATCTTTCTAACCCCAATTTAACTTGCAAGATTAAGATCCATTTCTTCCAATGTCTCTTAAACATTAAGTTCTAGATTTGTCAATTTTATCCTTTCTTCTGAACTACTGTCCTAAATAATCACAATTATTCTTTATCTACATTAGGAGAAAAACCCAACAGTGGACAGCATTAGAGTCAACATCTTTCTCCACAAATTACTTCAAGTAAATATTGTTTTAGTTGACCTGTTTCAAATAAAAAGAGGGCAACTTAGACACAATTACAGTAAGACTGGGAAGCTTAGGTTTAGCATGTACTTTGGAGGGAGAAACATCTGTCATAATTTGTAGCCTCTTTGCCTCTTTTTGGGGAAAAAAAAAGCACAAAACAAAGGAGAAAGCCAATAGTCATAAGGGTAACCAGTCCTAGCATGCACCTCCTGGCACCCGGGAGCAAATTTCTACAGATCCTCTCTGCTCACACCTCAGCAATGACTACCAGCAGAATCAGCTTCTGAGCTTAGAATTGTTGGCTTAGGAGGCAGCATATCATGTTTTATTAGATGTCTAGAGTTTTATTAGATGTACTGCTTTACATCCCAGGAGGATGAGAAGAACCAAGACCATTATCAGTTCTGTTGATGTATTCTTGCAGCATTTGTTTAGACTACAAAATTTCAGTCTTATTCGAATATATCCTTTTAATTACACATCCATCAACTGAAAGATTCAGGGATGAATTTTCAGCTACAAATTGAACAACTACAAACCCAATAAAGTTGGCATTTTCTACCCCAGATACACAGCAATCACACCATTGCTGTGCACCAGGATCCCACAAAGCTGAGCCAGGGTTACACAAGCAATCCTGCACAGCTCCACACCTGCACAGAACAGTTCTGCATGAACAGCTTCTCTTCCATAGCTTGCAATGTTTTCATTGCACATCAGCTGCTGGGGCAGAGGGGAGATGTGCCTGTGTCCTTAAAAGTCAAGCTCCCTGGAACACACACACTGCAGAACCTCATACAAAACACGGAGCAGTTTCCTGTAGTTTGGGGATAAAGAGGCTATTCACTGCAGCATCATAGAACAGGAAATTAATCCCAATCACTCTGCAAGACTAGGACTTAACAACAATTTCACTATCCTTACAGCAGAAGTCAGTTTTTTCTAAACTGCAATTCTAATCAAAGAATGACTTCATAAAAATGACATCATACACTCAATAGACGTTTTCTGAATTCAAAGACCTCTCCTGACTTCAGTGGCAATAATTTAGTGCATTTTTAACTTTGGCAAAAGCAACGGTGATAGGCGTGACTCTGCTGGACTTGGTTCCATTTTGTGTCTTAACTGAAACTGAAAAACAGCTGCTGGAGATGAGCATGTATTAGCAAGAGACAACTATTTCATCTTGTAAATGCAATTTGCAGTTTACATTGAAGATATTTTTCAATTAACAAGAGCACATTTAACATGTCAGATTCAGAGAGAACTGAAGCTAAGCCCAGTAGTGCCATATCTAGAGGAAACAGAAGAGAACTTAATCTTGAACTATTATTTTTCAATGCATTTTTTCTTACTATCAACATTTACTACTCCAAAAGGTGATTTTCTCAAAATAAACCCTCCCAAACCAAAAAACCCAGAACTGAAAATGAAGAAAAGGAGAATAAAAATCTCTGAATTGTGAGTACCAGAGTAGCATTCCTTAATACACAAGGATAGCTGCAAGAAACTATTCAGAGGATGGTTTCCTAAACATCACTTCTGGTGCCCAAGTGTATTGTTTCACTCTGGTGGGGTTTTTTTGGTTTTGTTTTTGGGTGGTTTTTTGTTTGTTTTGGTTTTTTTTTTAAATCAGTTTTAAAGTGTCAGAATTAAATTTCAGAATCTGACATTTTGGAGGAAATATACTGAACTTTATGGCTAAAACCTTGCTAGCATACACACAGTAATTTTTCCTAACTCTGCTTTATGGATTATGGATCTGAAGTAGATATACTCCATATTCAAGGTTTTGAACCTTGAGTGTGCAGACTCTAGGGAGACAAATGGAGGCCAAGAGGTCTGTAAACCATTTCACAAAGGTAACTGGAAAAATCAACCCCATTATGTACTCATAAATTCAGTTCAAGTTCAAGTTTAAGTTGACTATCCATGAATACCTCATTTGTGTTCATAAACTGGGCACGAGGAAATGAAACCTCAGGGCTCATCCCATAGTGACAAATCTGTTGAATTCTGACTTCAAAAGAAGTCTCTGGTGTGGAAAAACAGTATTTATTTGCCATGAAATTCAAAAGAAGAGCGTGCTTATATGGTATTTTATTCTCTTGGTCCCATTCTAAAGCAATCAAGCAAACAGTTGCCAGGCAGCTGCAAACAAACTAACTTGTTACAGAAAATCTTGTTTCACCTTCTCTAGCCTATCACTGAAAAGAGGGACAGAGATATGAAATTGCAGAGTCCTTCTGCCTGTAGTTAAAAACCTCAAACCAATCACCAAGTTCCACTGATCCGTAAGTAAAAGGTTTTTAAGTCATCCTCTCAGAACTACTTCAGCATAATTGCTGAAAATCTAAGCACCTCACGCAGGTATGGAACAAACAGCACAGCTAATGCCAGGAGATGAGGCAGCTGAAAGATGGATCCAGCCCTAAACGTGTGCAGTGGAGCAAACACAGCTGCCCACCCACCCACCTCCCCCTGCCCGCACGGCTCAGCCCTCGGCAGCCACAGCCACAGCCCCGAGGTGCAGGGGCTGCTCCCCTGCTCTCATCTGCCTCTCTCCCCAGAGCTTCCCAGACTGGCATTATTCAGGTCAGTACAGCTACAGCAGGAGGTGGTTAGGATAGATATGCTAATTAGTAAAAATGAAATTCGACCTTTATCAAATCAGAGAATGCTGCACTGAGCAAATGTTACTGAAGTGGTCCTTAGTCTTTTCCAGTAAATGTATTCCCTGAAGTGCCAAAGCATTTCAAACACATTAAACAGCCTCTCAGTAGTGACAGTCTACGAACAACCAGGGCTCCAGTTAATTTCAGAGAAAGATTCTGTGATCACCCAACTCCTCCAAACCACCAGTAATGCTCATTTTCCAACACAGCATATTTTTACTAAAATCAATGATAAAAAGACTCTTCAACAAATAGACCAACGCTGGGGAGCATCACCTATTTAACAATTAAGTTTCACAAAACCATTGTGGAAAAGAGGGGGAAAGGCACCAAACCAAGGTAAGGCAAGCCCTCATTTTCCCCCCTGGTGCAGATGTGCAGCTGCCAGGGAGCCGACCCCTAAGTTCCACTCCAGCCCCGCGGTGCTCTGCCATCCCTCTCCTGTTTCCCTGGTAACTACAGAGCCACCAAGGAGGAATCACATACAGAGAGAAACAAAGATTGCTGCAGCCCTTTAACTCCCCCTCCTCTACATCACTTCTGAATTACTAAAAGTGGCACAGCGATAGCACGGCTGGAAAGCAGCAGCATAATAATGGCCATTCAGATGTTCACTGTTCATCTGTCAGTTGAGTGCCAGGACACGTGGGACCAAGCGTGCCAGATGGACACAGGAGAGGTGCTACTGTCATGAGGAGCTTACCACAGCACAAGAAACAACTAACAGGGTAAAAGCAAGATGCAGTGAATGAGGTGGGGCTCAAATGTTAGAAGGTCCCAGAGCTCAGCAGCTATGCTGGCACACGAACATCCAAGGCACAAACCCTCAGAACTGCTCTTGCTCAGCCTGGGGTACCTGCTCCTCCTCTGTACTCCCCCACTGTCCCAAGCTGAAAATGTGTTTACTCTTTCCTATCATTTTAGAGAAAATGCTCTTCCTTGGGTTTAAATGCATCTGCAACCCTTTCTATTTCTTGACAACAGCTTCCTTATTTCTACCTCCCATACATCAACCACATCCTTAGCAAAATGCTCAATACTAACATTAAATAAATATTATGGGCCAATATGCCTTGTGAGGGGGTTAAAACATGGAACTGCCCTCAGAGAGCCACCTGCTCTCCTTCCCTCATTGTCCTGATGAGATGGGGTGGTGCTGCTGGAAATGCCAGAAGTTTCTGCTCAAAGGAGATACTTTTCTTTAGTGTACTGCGGACTTGTTAAACCATCTTTGCTAAGTGGCAAGCACAGTTTAGAGGTTTCTTAATGAGGTGCTGGTGACATAAATCTTAGAGCACCGCCAGTGTGGCAAGGACATTGCTAAGTTTTATGTATTAGTAATGAGCACAGTACATGGAGCTGTGTTATTTGGGCCCACTAAAACATTCACTGCTGCTGGTTAGGTAACAGTCACATGCCAGGGAATGACGTATGTGAAGTTAAGGGCAGCTCAGTTAAGCCATTCCCTGTAACTTTCACGGAGCCACAGACAAGGACAGCTTGGTTTTGGAAAAATTTCTAAGTTCTATTAAGCTGATAAACTTGAATGGAAAAAGGTGCAGATCCATCTAAGAGGAACAGGCTGCAGCAATGAGCACAGCTGTAGCTTGTTGCCAATCCAAGTGGAAGCTTGAAAGGTCTAAAGAAAACACAGTGATTTGGTCATGGCAGATTAATTCCACACACCAATGTTAAGGATAGCCATCAAGTTGGCTTTGGCCACCCTGCCTTTAACATGTTTGCTGCTCCTTGCCTGCAACCAAGCTCTCTGACAGAAGACTGCTTACAAAGCAAGCGAAGCGTAGCCGAGGAATTTCTGAGAGGAAAAAACAACACAGCACGGAAAGAATAGTTCCAATGCACCTACCCGTAACAGCAAACAAGGAGGAGGGACTTCCAAGAAGAAAATTTTCAAAGTCATCAAAGGAATTTGGCAGTTGAAGTGGGATGTTTCCCATTCTTACATATGGAATTTATTTTCCTGCAAGAGGCACTTGAAGTGATGTTGCTATACAAAGGGGGAAGAGAGAACGACTTATTTAGGTTTATTTATATGTATTTTGTTTTGGGCAAAATTTCTATGAATTCTATAGTCTAGGTACTAGTTCCTTGGAAACAGAGGACTCTCTCCCTTCTGCCTTTCCCAAAATCCAGGGAAAAGCTATGCCTTTGTAGGATAAGCACCACCTCTGGTGTGAAGGGGAAAAAGATAACAGCATCCTGCTGGTTTGCAAAACCAAGGAGGAAGAAAGAATTAACAATGCTGGGGAAGACCACTTGATCCTGTAAGGCAAGGCCCACATTGTAAAAGTCATACAGAATCATGGGGTCTCTGTATGTCAGGTCCCACTGAACGAGGCCCAGAGGCACAGCTCCCAGAATCGCTTTGTATCTGTAACTGCTCACAGTTATAGCCTTGTTAGTTATAGTCCTCATCTCAATTTTCAACCTTGACCCACTAAAGCAATTTTTAAAAGTTTACAGCCTCAAATAACATCATATCAGAGCATTTTTTAAAACAGCACATACACATAATTAACTGCAGCTAAGTAACTATGAGCAAGTTGAACACCCTGTCTTCACATTTGTGCTTCAGTCGTTGTAGGACAACACAGTAACTGAGTTATACCTAAATAGCTATAAAGGGAATATAAAAGAATCAAAATGTAAGGTAAGATCAACTGCCAGTTTCTAATCAAGTATGAGAATATAATGTCTGGTACAGTTCTTACATAAATAATTACTGCTTCTGTGAGGGATGGAGGTAGTTTGAGTAGATGCTCTTTAGCACTTATGCTGCTAAAATAGCTTTGAGGTTACCATGCAAGTACAGTATTCAGGATGTAGCAGAACAGATTGATTCTTTCACTGCGGATGTTCCAGTACGTTGTTCAGGTAGCAGATTAACAGAAAACCAAGACTCACTAAATAAGAATTATGAATGTTAAAGGATGATCTACAGGAAGGCTGAAAAGAATAAAAAAGGATCAGCTGCAAAGGCACAGAATATAGAAGAGTTCAAAACAAACAGATTATAAATTATCTTTCCTGCCTTTTGTATGCCAAATCTTATGCTTTTGGCCTTCACTCCAATTTGTCTCTCAATCTAACAGGTGTCATAACCCTGGGAAAAAAGCTTTGGAGTTTCTCATTTTGAAGAAGACCAGATACAAGATCAATTCATGCACCCACTGGATTTCCACTGGTATGAAACAAACACCTAAAAAATATTTATACAGTGTTAAAAAGTCAGTTTTCAATACAGACCTAGATTTACTGGCAAAGTCCCTGCTATATATTGGGGACCTCTTTTAAGAACCTTGTTGTAAGAGTCCTTGCTGTAAGATTATGTTATAAAATCTGTTATTTCTCTTCTACACCATTTATCCCCGCCTCTCAAATCTGATGCTCTCTTCCTTCCAAACCAGCTTTGAAATGCATCATCCTTCTTGCTCCAGATATGTAAAGGATGTTTACTTGCTTCAGGAACGAAGTATTCTTAAAAATATTCATACAGGTGAGGTAATACCCCTGGCTTCAAACCCAGCTTATGTCAGCTATGAGGAACCTACCAATTTAATTACATTTAATAATCTTAATTTCCAGATAATTGAACTTATTAGGTACCATTTTTGGCATTCCTTAGAAATCTTACTGACTTTTAAAGAGAAGAATTCCAAGTTTTAAAGTCTAAAGCCAATGTTAAAAGAGTTGTGGTATATTAGCAGAAAAGCCTGCCTTGCTGCTGAAGAACATCTGGTGCCAAGTTGCCTCAAAATTTTTCAATTCTGTGCTTGTATCATGCCTAATGCAAACCAAATCTCCCCTCCACAAAACCCACAGTCTTCTCCCTCCCTCTTCCTTTCCCAAAGAGAAAAAAAATCAGGGGCCATCTATTGGGAAAGACTTACATATATTAGAAAAGTTTATTACTACAGATGACAATCATTATGGTATATTAGTTCTAAGGGATGCTTAAATTGCAGACATTTGGACCAATAAAAAGTGAGTTTATTTCTGAATTCTAGTAACTTCCAGTGCCCTGCTGCTTGTGTATTTGGTTCATTTAATGTTGTTTTTTTTTCTTTTGCAACCCCTCTTTTTAATTTTTTTTTTTGAGATGGACCACCAGACTCTCTAAGAGCTACCCTCAGGCACTAATGCAGGAACAACTCTCCTGACACAACAAAGGCTGTGTGTCCTCACATATCAGAGCCAAGAAATCTGCCTGTGCTGAAGGTATTCTTTCCTTCAGAAGAAGGTATTCATTCCTACTTCAGAAGACAACATTAATTAAATGTTGGTAAAAAGGATCTCTAATAAGCTGTACCCTTCTGGTTGTTTATTTTCTAACACCAGAAGCATTTTCCACAATGGAACAGTTTTGTCAGTGACTAGAATCTTTACAGTTTCTGAAGAGGTAAGGGCCTGGAAAAAAATAGACAACTTTCCTAAAATAAGAAAGCAATGTTTTATTTAGTTTAAAACACAAACAAACAATCTAGTTATTTCCATTTTTCCTCCAACCAAAGTAGAGCTAGTCAAAGTTGACAAAATTCACTGCCTAAAAAAAGAAAGATCAAAGGCAGTGTCAATATTTAAAAGTGATTTTTGTAGTCAGCTACACCATTTTATGCCATATGTTCAGTTGAAAGTCACAAGCTATGACACCTACAGCTGTTCTGCCATTTAACATCTGATGAGCTTGTGTTCTTTTTAACAGTTAGTTAAATTTGGCTTCAGACAGAGCTGTAAAATGATACCTCTTTATCCAATACACCACACGACCCCACCCCAACCTTGTCAGAAATGGTCTGCTCAGCACCTCACAACTGCATGGCTGATGTGCAGCTCTCTAAGGCTGCATCATCACCAGGAGCCAGTGACATGAGGTGGCCAGGCTGGGGCAGTAATGGCAGCACCAGAATTTGCCACGTGGTACAAACACAACCAGAACAACACAGAAATTCTGGATCTCACAGTGCACTAGATCACCTTCCACACAGGTGTCTTATAAGATGGTCTCTTCAGAGGCTGGCAGTAACTGGACTTCAGAACCCTCCATTTTTAACTCCTGCATATCCAAAAGCATCATTTCATCAAGTTAACTGAGTTTCAAACTTATTAGATATGCTCAAGCAGATCAGGATGGATACACCAAAAGTCCCAAACCACCCCAAGTAAAGTACCCTATTGTTCTCCTTCTTTTTATTCATGGAGAGGAAGTATCAACCTTTCTGGTTACAACCTAAAGCAATTTCTCTAACCTACTGACAAAGGTAGGGGGAAAAACTCAGGTCCTGGCTCTGCCTTCAAGATTGCTTATGCATTTTAACAAATTAAATTCGTGAGGAATAAGGATCATCTTCCTCTGTCAGATACAACTGTTGTGCTTTGCACTGATCTCAGCTTGCATCAGACCTGCTCCAAGGACACTCACTGATCTGGCTCCTCCATGGCCTCATGAATCACCCAGTGGTGAAGGTGAAAAGAGAAATGTTGAAATGCCTTTTGGCATTTATATGGTTAGAAACACATTTGCAGAGTTTAGGTGTCTGTTCTGCAAACACTCAGCCTAAATACACCTTATGTGCTTGGATGTTTGCCTACACCTGAGCATAACTTTCTCTTGGTCCACTACTGACAGAATATTTTAGGCCCAGATTGCCTGAAAGGACAACAGACAGACCATGCTAAATAAAGAACAAAACATTCAAAACCCAAACCAAATGTACTAACAATCGTGGCAGTTTCTTTACATCACATAACTGATGGCAGGATTGTATTTATAGCAATGAGGACATGAGAAGGGAGGTTTGCAGGTAGAAGTAATCCTTCGTTAGAACTGCTAGAAAAATTGGAAAGATTAAGCATATTTCTGGTCTTGCAAGTCCTTCCCTGGACACACAGGTTAGCACCACTGTATTAACTGGGGATATAAAAGAGCCTGTCTCTGCCTACTAGAGCTGCTTTTTTCATATGGCACTTTTATTGACTGAAGAACAGCACCTATTTGCCCAAAGATGTATTTCACTGCAACTAGAGTAATATTTCAAGCAAACTAAAACTTAACCTTAGTTTTTATTCCTAAAGGCACTTTTTAACTGTTGCCAAATCTGTGTATGATTGTTGCTTGTAACAACTGGGAATACAGGTTAAACTGCACTTCAAGTAGGGATTAGGTACAGGGCCAAGATTTTATTATCTACAAGTAACACTTGATGTGCTGAAAGAGACTGAGATATAGCTTAACTACATTCAGGACTGCTGGGACACAGTTTCCTGGCTAATTAACATTTTAAGCCCCCACCAATGTAAAAGGCAAACTGGAAAATAAACTGAACCAAACCAAACCCCAACCTTCTTCTGCAGTAATAATCCTCAAATTTAGGCATTTACTTGCTGTTCCCATCACAACAAAAACACTAAAACCAAAGAAGGATAGGAATGCAGGAAACATATTCAGGATTTATCCCAAAGTATATATTTTCTTACTGCTTTTGCTAGGGCAAGTCCTTGTTTTAGAAGCCTGCATAATTTAAGCCTGAATTATTTAGGCAATTAACAGGTGCTGTCTGTGTGGTGGTAACACTTTCTCCCTTATCACAAATTGGCATCTACAAAAATAGACTGTTAGAGTCTGGAGAGTTCTCTTTTATTTTTTTTACTAGTATAAGAGAAGACAGACCGTTCCTGAACAGTTAAATTTGCACTTTACTGAAATAAAATAGGACTTTATTGGAACAGCAAGGCTCAGTCCTTTCTGAGCAAGTAGGACTATTCTTAAAAAGCAGCCAGATGTTATATAGTGCTCCAAAGAACATACCTGTTAACAAATGTTTACACATTTGTTATACTGACACTCTGAAACAGATTCACTCTAATTTTAGATTTTATATAAACAACCAAGAGATCTCTGTCCTTATCACCAACTTCATCTTACTGAACCTCTACTTACAGAGAACATTTACTTCAGATTACACTGGGCATAAGTCAACAGACCTGTGTTTGTAAAACAGCAACTGCTACTTCTGGCCTTCACTCTCTTTATTTCACCATTTTTCATGTATTGAGCTTCAGGTGCTTCTTGAAATTGTTGAGTGACCCCGTAATACTCCACTGAAAGAATTTATGGGACCACATCAGAAATTCTTGGCCTTTCAATCTTTTCAGGTTTCCTGTACAATCTTGTTGCATAGTTTTTAAATCGAATTAAGTGGGGGTTTAAAAAACAAAGTGAAACATGCTTCTTCCCACGAGTTTCTACAATGGAGAGCACATCATTAACGCATGAATTTAGGTGCACAATTCGTTTCAGAATGCAATTCAACCTAAGGAAAATAAAAAAATTCTTTCTTCACCCTTGTGACTTCTCTTCCCCCACAGCATGAAACGCCTACAATGCTCCTCACATCAACAGGCACAGAGGAAGCAGCAGTGCATTTTCTCCCCTACAAGAAAGGAAATCAGAATCTTCCACTGTTGCAATTCTGGAGCTGACACTTCCACTGGCCGTGGGAATACTGTTGGATTACTGTCTATGATTGAGAAAAGGTATCTCTTAATGCTCAGTGTAGAGTATTTCTATTTTGTATAGAGAAGACTGAACATCAAAGCAAATTTTCAAGTCAAACAAGTCACCCACTATACAAAAGCCATCCTTCAGGAAACTTGAAGCCCATGACAACCCTTTTGGAGTTTTCTTCGCTTTACTTTGGTATAAAGACATTACAATTAAAAGTTGTTAACATTTGATAGATTAAGCTCACACTGATGAAGTTACAGATGAAACCATTCCCCCTTTACTTGTACATTTGCCCTGCCTATCAACAAAGTCAGGATCCCTCTCATTTCAGATGTATACAAAGATTTTATTGCAGAAAGCAAGCAGTTTCACTAAGATATCCTAATAACATTAATATATATGCCATCCATTTGAGAAAAGTAGAAAGAATTTAGGTTCAAAGCAGCCCTTCGGAAGTATTCATAGCAAAGCAGTTCTGAGGTACACTGAATGATCAGTTGTCCTGTTCTGATCCCATACCTATTCCTTAAATAACAGCTAGATTACATTGCTGCCAATAGCAGAAAGTAGTCACAGCAAGAGAAGTGGAAACCACACAAGAACAAGCTGGGCAAAAGAATGGGAAGCCCAGAAGTAAGAACTGCAAGAATACAAATTGGGAAGCTGGCTCCATGATGAGCACTACAGAAATAAACTACTTGACTTTACTGTCTATGAACACTGTCATTTGATTATTAAATTCTTGGACGTACCAAGCTCAGAGACAGCCCAGCCCTGTTAATGCAGTGTGCAAACAATGGCACAAAGAATTGCTCACCATCAAGCAAGTTCAAGGCCTAATGAGAACTGTCCTCAACTGGACAAGTATTTAAACATCCAAGTGCGGTATTAATCACTACACCTTGAGAGACTGTCATCCTTAATGATCCCAAAGTGCTTTGTAATTTATGGCACAGAACTGCAGCTCCCATGAGGTTCTTGGGTAGCAGCCAACTGTTGCCTTTTGCACTGTGTTGTGCTGGCTCTGAATACTGCAGTGAATCGCTGGGAGGCTTTTGATGCCCTCACAAGGGAGCATTTTAGTTCATCCCAAGGACCCAGATGTAATAGACTGAGTATGTTTTGCTCAAGGACAGGAACCAGGCTCTATAGACTCTATGAATTTTGAACCTCAAACTCTCAGCAGCAAGTATTTCCTACTGGATTAGCCCATCCCACAGAAAAACCATCACAATCAGATGTTTCCTAGGGTACCCAAGAGAGTTCAAACTCCTGTCATCAACTCTATCTACAAAATTTAAAATATATATACACAAGACAACACATCAGACAGAAAATAAAATATGATGTCATAGGAAGAACCCAAAAGCTTCACACTGAGAATGGATATAACCTATGACCATTGATTCCATATAGATCCCTATAGGATCAGGCCAATATAACTCCTTTGCCAGTCTTTGCTTTGCTTGCTTCCCTTCTCCTTAAAATAGACACGTACCCTGCACAGATCCTCTTCTTGGCCATATCTCCAGTTTTTCAGATCTGTGTATATCTCCATCAGTCAGAGGCTTGTGGAAGAAAAGTGAAATTGAGGAAAGCAGCTGGAACGTACAGAAGGGGATCGCTGCAAAATTACCAAAGAACTTTTCTCCTGCATATAGCCCTCACTAATAAAAAAACTGTCAATTACTAAATTTGTAGGCACTCTGAATTACAATTATAACAACTTACAACTAGGTAATAAGAAAATTATTTTTAAATTTAAAATTTTATAAACTCAAAAATGTAAATAATTTTATAGTTTTCCCAAATTACTTTGCAGAAGAATAAAACAGCCTCCATATTGTATTTGTTCCACCACACTACAAACATCATTTTGTATCTGTTTCTAAAATAAATAGCAGCATTTATTCTCTGTGAAGTTCAATGTACTTCCTCATCCATGAGTCACTCTAGTTACATTTTTTTGAAATACACAGGCCTCAACCACTGCTGGAAAAGGATTCAAGAACGAGGTGAAGAGCTCCTGCCTAAGATGAAAATCCTACACACTGCACTGCACTGCATGAAAATAAATGGGAAAAAGTTGAGCTGTTGTGAGGAACCTATGAAAAAAAAAGTAGGTCAAGCTTAAAAGTTTGACCTACTGATCTTCTTTGCTTTGGCAAAAGTACAAATGGAGTTTACATAATGCTGCTCACATGTAAGTGCTGGCTGGAAACTAAACGATACAAATGTTTTTAATAAGCCCCAGCCATTAACAGGATTCTTTTTTTTTATTATTTCAGACAATTTTAAATCTTTGTTCTGCAGTGCACACTATTGAATCCTTGCTTTTAAGGCTCAATACATTTACGTTACTCTTGTGTTCATTCCAGTGTTAAATTTGCAGCAACAAATGTAATACGCATTCCTCAAATCAGGTCTAAGTTGATTTAAAAAACCAGATCAAACTCAGGTAACTTCCTGAAGCTACAAAGCTGAAATCTGAACAATGCACCTTTCCCATAGACAAACCATCTGTGTATAAAGCAGCTTTACAGTTACACACTTCTTGAGTACAGCACAGGATGGACAGAAAACAAATCTGTATCTGCACATACTGAATAGGATTTAATTCTGTAGGAACTGTGCACACTGCTGGTAAGTAAATAAAGACAAAAAAGGTTATTCCAAATATCTGAAACTCAAGTACTTTATCCAAAGCACCTACTATTAGAAAAGACAAATGAAATGCCTGTTATTCTGTGATTTCCCCCCTCAGTTTAATAAAGTAAAACCGTGACAGGAAACAAAAGTTGAAAAAAAACCCCAACAAAACGAAATTAAAGCTTTGCTGCTAATGCTAACAGAATTTACTGTGATAAAGACACCACCTCTGTTTTACAGAGGAAGAAACTGGGGTACTACCACAGTAACTTGCCAACCTCCAAAGTCAGCTGTGCCAGATGCTAGATTTGAAAGTTACTGGCTCCCAGATCTGTACTCTATAATCAGGTATTTCTTACCCAACTTTAACACTAATTAGAGAGTGAGGAATTCAACAGGATTTGGTGGAAGGCAAACAAATAATTTTGTACCTTCACACGCTACAGAGAAAACAAAATGTGCACCTAAGAGGAGCAGCATTAATTTGTATTTGTTAAAAGCAGATGTAAAACATCAGTTCCTCTATGGACAAAAACAATTGGCTCTCTCATGTCTTCTCTGGCAGGCTCAAATAACCAGGCTGACACAGCTCTCTTTCATGAGACTCTTCCTACACATAAAATAGTTCCATATGTTTAAATGCTGAGTGGTTGAGTAAAATTAAAATTAATTCATTACAACAATGCCTTTCTATTGATTTTTCTTGTGCCTTAAGGCCTGGTCGATTACAGAACCCAAGCACAATTCAAACACTCTGCTTTGTCACATTTTTACATCCACTTGAAAGACACCTACAAACACAAAGTGGAATGGAAATGTTCATTTTAAAGATGGCACTGACCCTCCCAGTCCAGGCAGACCTATTACCAGGCCACTCTTGTTAGAGTATTCAGATTATATGGGGGTCAGAATCTTGTTCTTGTTTGGGTTTTGTACTGTTGTTTTTAAGGCATTGGCAAGATCTCTGAAATGCAAGTGTTGCTGGCAGGGCCTGCATCTCAGGACCAGCAGGTCCTAATCCCTCACTGTGGGGATCAGCAACCCATCACAACCCACCACCACCTTTCCCTCCTTCCTCCCACACCTGGGAGCATCCATCAAAGAAATGTGTTTTCCTGAAAATTATGTCCCAGAATCTAATTTTAACACTCTGATGTTCAGATGGCTTTGGAGATTGCTTTTCAGCACTCACCTCTAGGACCTGATGGTACATAAATCTTCATTCTCTGTATCATCCTCCTTTTTTTTTGTATTCTCAGCATGCAATCCAAACAGGTTCATGAAAGGGCAAATAACTTCTCCTGTCACAGTCACTACATGATAGCACAAAAAACATTAGGAAAAAGTAATTTCGTAGAATTGCTTCCTATCATGTCCCATCACTCGCTGCCGAGAAGAGCTGGAAGATGCATACTGTGTTTTGAGTATACTGCAAGGTGCTTAACAAATGATCACCAGAACCCTTTTACAGACAGTTTTTGAAAAGCCAACCATCCACACATCACAAAAACCAAACACTATCTCCTTCAGAGGACAGCACAATGGCTGCTCTATACCATGACTTGTCCACAGGGGAGCATTGTACATGAACAGTTTCTCAGCACAGGCCCTAAAGGGCAGAAGTCACTGGTAATAAGCCATACTGATTTTTACATATCACTACTTTTTGAGCAGACAGCTTCATTTAGAACAATAATGCCACTGGAACTCAAGTTTACACCCTCTTCAAGTTGTGGATACCTTATCTACTTTACCTATTCTATTCTATTTAGAAGTACTGTTTCATTTGACCACCTTCATGTGCTCTTGGGTTTATTCCATGTATAATCAGTGCTCCAATTAGAGAAAAGTATTTCAGTGGTCTCAAGCTCAGCAGAAGCCAGGAATCACTGCTTGGTCACACCACCTGTGATAGTTCATTAAGCTGATCCCAACAAAGCTATAGTTCCTGTTGGGACTGTGAAGCAAAATTCCTCAGGAAGAGCTATGACATGCAGAGGAATAACACTGAACATCAGTAATTTTCCGCTAAGTACTACCACAACTTATTCCACAGGAGCAGGGAGCTAACTGCCTCAGGAGGAATGGCCTGCTGCACAGAGCCTGCTGTTCTGTAAGACCACTGCACCTGAAATCATACTTCACAAATAAAAATGCAACTGAGTATGCAAACCCCAAGAACTACACATAACACTTCAGAAGGTACATAGAAAGGCAGCATTGGAAAACAGACCATTTAAAATAAGTGTCATATTTTAGATTCACAATTCACTCTCGCACTGTTACTGCACAGCAAGATACAGAAGGCAGTTTAAATGAAAAGTATAATTCCTAACACAAGTGACCTTGATACTTTTGTCACAGAAGCAAGATGAAATTGGAAGCTCTGCTGAACATAAGTATGGCCCAGGTCAGCTCTGCTGGGCCTATGCTGAGTGGCCTGGCCATAACATCCTACTGTGTGTTCCCTGGTGACCTATGCATCAGCACAGGAGGATGTGAGATATCCTTGCTTTAGGAGTTACCCATCTGTTAAGCACCCCTAAATCCTGACATCCATGTTAACTTAACAACTGCTATAAAAAGGGTACACGTTGTTCTGTAAATTGGAATCAAATGAACAATCATGCTACATAGGAAGGGATGACTAAGCCACATAAACAAACTGATAGCTTAGCTTTCTGAAGGGAAATTCTACTTGATTAAATTATTCTCTTGACTTACTTGACCTATCCTAAACCCTATAAAAACCATTTCAAATTGTCAACCCCCCGACATGTACAGCTTTTAACATCTCTAATTTCAACTGTGCAGACTATTCATACCCTTTTTCCTACAAAAGGGTTGAGAGCTGAAGCTAGAGTTGCTTCTATCCCCCTTCCTCTCCTACTGAAGACAAAATATCAAAATCATTAAAGACCCTCCCACACAAAGAAAGGAACATATGGAGACAAAACTATCAGCATATAAAGTTCTTTGCAGAAGCGTAGAGATACAGGAGCAAAATTCCTTCCTACTGAAATCAGTGGCACTTTAGGCATTGGCTTAAATTAAAGCCAACTCTGTCCTTATTTCTCACAGAGTGTCAGTTTGATAAGAAGAGGCAGTCAGTGCAAGAATACTGAGCAGCCACTGGTTTCCAGATTGGAGTTATCAGCGTTCTGTACTTGCACAGCACGAATAACAAAACCTCACTGAGAACTCACTGCAAGAAAAATCCATTTAATTTTCATCTTTCCTTTACCATCTTAAAGATGTATGAAATATCTGAAACCAAGTTAATGAACAATTCTTACAAAACTACATAAAGAAAAAGTGCCCAACAGAGACTTGGACCTATGTCCACAAAGGTGTAGTTCGTCTGGCCTAAGGACAGATAAGCATCTGAGACCTTTAATAATCTCAGTTGCAATCCTTTGCTGATAATTACTAGGGAGAAATTTTTATAGCCAACATTTTACAAGTGGCTGTAAAACTTATCTTTAAGAGTAAGATTTAGGAGACTAATCAGCCCTTTTATATTGATTTAAAAAAATACTGAAAACTATCTAGATTTTCCAGAGAAGTATTAAATCCAGTGATTTATTTTGCTATCCAATTTAGTTGAAACTCATCACTATCTCTGGAGTAAGAGGTACAGCATCCAAATCAGAACAGATTTTTTTTTTCCTGAAACATAAGCCCAGGTTCCCAACCTTAGTGGCTGCAAACAGCTCTGAATGAGCCAATGCAGTGCTGCCTTCCCAGGTTTGCCAAGACCTCTGCTCTCTGCCATCCTCAAACAGCTGCAGTATTGAGGAGACCAGGCTGTTCCACGCTGCCTTTCAGAACCCCCAGGACAGCAGCCAAGCAGAGAAACACTACTACTCCCCTTCCTCCTTGCTACTAGGCTGATTTGTAGGAGCAGAATTTAGAATAATTCCCACAGGAGACAAACCTAAGAACGCAGAGATAAAGCAAAGAAATACTTTCTTTCACCAAATAGTTCCTTTCACTAGCTGAGCGCAGGATGCTCCAAAAACACCCTGCTTCTTAGTGGCACATATGGAAGCTGGATGCCTTGGATGTGCTCCAAGCACAGTAGTCTGCTGAGGGTCCCTGAATGTCACCAGCAGCTGGGACAGGTTTTACCATCAGGGCTGTGCCCTCCTGTGCTGTATCTCTCCCCAGCAGTCTCTGGGTAATGAATGGCACTCATAAAAGCGTTCACCTCATAATTCAATACTACAGGAAGTCCTTGGTTCAATGGGCATCTCCACACTTCCTTTCTTTACAGTTTGGGCAAACAGCTCAGTTAGAAGCACCAGAAATATACATTTGTATTGCTTTTAAGCACAAGTCTTATAATAATGCTTTGAATCCTGTATCAGTAAAAACCTACAGAAGAGTCATTAAGGGTGGCAGCTAGCTCTCCTTTATGGTTTTACCAAGACAACAATTTGTTTGGCTTCAAAATAGAGCAAAGAAAAAAAAAGGCTTAGGTCTGTCAAAACATTCTTTGACTGGTGTAGTCCTTCAAAAAAATCCATACAGATTTTGTGTTTGTCAATCTAATTAAAACTGTTCGTTGCACCTCAGAAATGGCAGATGATTCTTAAGTAATCATCCACTAAGTAACTAATAGTGATTGCTGCTTAAAATATTTTAGGGAAAAAAATTGTATTACAAAGAGATATAAAACACTTTTCTTTAGGAAAGAACCTAATGGACTGTGCTTAATTCCCAAAGGACCGTTTTTTCCATGAGCACTTTTTTCAAAATAGTTTTTGTTATCTCATTTCTATACACACAGAATCCAACATCCTACACATTGCACAGGATCTGCTAACGTGAGGCAGGACTTCAGAAAGACATATTTAAATATTTGAAATTAATACTATTTTATTTGACTTTAAGCCCCTGAAGAAGGGCTCATTACTGCAGCACTGCTGTTAGGTGGAATTCTAAGAGGAAAGAACCAACTATTTCATCTAGCCATAGGCAGGAAGATCATCACAATTAGCTACAGGAGGAATGGTGAAGTCACCCAGGGAGCTCCTGAAGGCTGCACTTGGGGAAGGGACTCATTCCTCTCCTCTGAACCATGTAGGAAAGTCTGGGTTCTAGACTAGGTAATTAAAAGCAAATCAAATAAGCCATAAGTACAGTCTGGTACAGGGGACAGTCACCAATCCCTAATAGCCAGTGTTTTTAATACTCTACTTCATTAGAATAAAGGAAATATGACACAATTTGAACCAGTGCAATCCATTCACATGCAGTGAATATTAGGCATGGACGATGCAAGTCAGATGAAGAAAATTTTTTAAACCCTCTGCAAGAATTTATGACAGAAGTCTTTACAGCCAGACCAGTTCTCTCTATACTAACCTGTGGTTTGCTTGGAAATGTTAAGTTTAGGGAAAGTCACAGAATCTCCTGAGCTGAAAGGGACCTAGAGGGATCATCAAGTCCAAGTCCTAGTTCTGCACAGGACAGCCCCAAAAATCACAGTGTGCCTGCGAGCATTGTCCAAACACTTCTTGAACACACACAGGCTTGATGCTGTGACCACTGCCCTGGGGAGCCTGTTCAGTTCCCAACCACCCCCTAATACCCAACCTAAAGCTCCCCTGACACAGCTTCATGCTGTTCCCTCGGTACTGTGGCCGTTCAAAGTGGTTAGGTTAGTTTAATCTGTTTGCAGTAAGGATGGCTTCCTTTCCTGACAGGGAGCTCTGGGTTCCTCTGGGACATGAGATCAAAGAGCTGTCCTCCTCCTCCTGTTCTCTCTCCCTGCTCCACTGATCACAACATGCAGGTCTTTATCAACAGACTGAAATAAATTGTTCGCAGAAACAATTACATCATTAGTAAAAAGACAGATGCACAAATCCTTGTTCTTTTGAAGATAACAATGTCACACTCTAAAATAAAAAACACATGGGATCTCGGCTTAAAAGCTGATAAAAATGCAGGAAATATTCTGGGAAAAAAAAAATATGAAGGAAAGCAAGAACTTCCCTGCAACAAAGGAAACGTCAGCGTAGTATGAAACACTCCAAACCTGCCGCAAACTAAGCAGAGACAAATCTCAATTCCCTGTCCAAGGTGACGGCACCTGGGAGGCACAGGCAGGGATGCTGCCCTGGCCCTTGGCTTCCCAGAGTCAGAGCCGGCTCGGGGGCTTTGCAGGACCCCTCGGGAGACCGGGCTCCCCCGAGGCGGCCGGGAGGCACCGCCGGGGGCTCTGCCCGGGGCTGGGGTCTCACCAGATCCCCTCGCCCGCTTCACTCGCCGCCGCCCCGGTGGAGCGGCCCCGGGAGCCCCCGGAACCCGGCCCAGCTGCCCTCCGGCCCCGCGGCCAGCAGCCCCCCGGCTGGCCTCCCCATGGCACCTCACGCCGGCCCCCCCGCCGCCCCGGGCCCCGCACCCCGCCCGGCC
>VXAD01004428.1:183339-199540 GCA_013399195.1 Dicrurus megarhynchus | reverse complement strand
GGGAGGGGCGGGGCGTGTGGTGAGGGTGGGGTGGGCGGTGCCCCTGGGCGGGTCCGTCGTGAGGGGCGGGCGGTGCCCGCGGACCCCGGCGCGTCCGGTCCGCGACCGGCTCCGGCCCGGGGAGCCCCAGCAGTTGCCCTGCCTCCTGGGCCTTCGCGGCCCTCGTGCATCGCGATCCCCAGAGGTGTTTTGGAACCGAGAATGAGCCGCTTGGTCAGTACCAAGGGCTGGGGAACGATCACAGGTCTGTGTTCACCACAAAAACTGCCTTTTGTTTCTCGAGTGACTGCTCTCTATCCCTTTGCAAGATTGGGCATGAGGTGAAATTCCAGAGCTACTTCTGTAGCACTGATGAGAACAGGGGAAGTGGAACGACTGAGGTTTGGCGGCTGTGGAGCCCCTCAGAAGCTCTACACGGCGTTGTGTCTGTGCTGTGTCTTTGGAAGAAAACGTAATTAATTGTGACTGGAAATTTTACCCAAATACAGCCATTTTTGATGGCATGCTTTTCCACGGATTCAGCTATACAGAACTGTGGGGAATCTGTAGCCAATAAATGAACAATGCACCAAATGTGGGAAACCAGCCCGGTTTTGGCCACAACAGCTCTGTGCCTTTGATACTGTCATTCTGGTATGGGAATGCTGAAGTAAATGAACCAAACAGTCCCCACATCTACAGGTACTTGGAAAACATCTAATTGCTTGCGTAATTTTTTTCCTTCCAACAGTGAACACCCACCTGTTTTTTTCCAGAGCAGCACAACTGGTCTATACGGAACATACTGGGAAGCCAAGTGGGTGACTGTCTGTGCTGTTTATTTTTATCTAGGTATTTTGTGTAGATGGCAGACTATACAAACAAAATGGAGAAATCAGGGAAGTAAGCTTAAAGTGTTCACCAGCAATCAGTAGGATTTGTTATTTGGAGGACAAGCCCTGTACTTACCTCCCATTGAGATTGCCTATACTTGACAAATTTTCTTAAGAGTGGAGAAAATATAAGGCTTTTGATGAAAAATAGCTGAAATTATTCCCTTTAAACCAGAAAGAATTGGTGCATGGAAGAAATAGTGATTTGAAAAATCCATTTGCTATAGGCATGCAGTATTTTCTTGAAGTCAATAGCTGGAAACTCCTCTGTTCTATTATTTTTTGCCCTGTTCCCTACCTTCCCTGAATATATTGCCGTTAGTAATGAATACTTAAGTAACAGCACTATCGCTCCTTCTCTTGGCAAAATGCGTGACTTTTTAAGAAATAAGTTTCTAAGTAAAAGTACTTTCAGTGTATTTATTTGCAGAAAGCAAGTTTATGGAGTCTTTGGCAGCAACTCAGCACACAATGCCAGTCTAAAGAAGTAACTAAGGATGAGAGGCTTAACTGTTTGGACACTTATGAATGGGGACAGCCCATGCTCAAATGTCTCCTTAAACCTTTTATTGAAGCATGATATCACACTTTCAGCTAGTAAAGTTTTCCTCTCACTTTTCAAAGGGCAGTTGACAGCGCTGGAAAACTTCTGTCAGCACACACAGATTGCAGCATTGATGGCAGATATTAGGATGGATGAACAAGGATTAGCTCTCACAATGGTACGGGATGGGCCTTATCTCCAGATAACAAGCCTTGTTGAAAAAAAGCTCTGCAGCTAATGATGGAAAGCTGAAACCAGGTAAAAAGAACCAATAGTGATATTAAAATTTAATAGCATTGAAAATATCCTTGTTCTGCATTTATGCTTTGAGCCTGTCTCTTATTTACACTTACACAGATCAAAACAAACTCAGTTTAAAATCACATGGAAAAGAAACTAGCACAAACTGTATAAAGCTGAGTGCCAGAATTCCACTGTGATGAAATACCTGTGATCTTAAAATAGCTGATATGGTGACTGTTCCATAATCAGATCACGATTTAAGCCTATACATTGTTCTCCAGCAAAAACAGATTTCCTATTCACCAACAGATTTTTCCAAAAAATATTTTGACTATTACCTTTATGTAGCGACTAAACTTGAATAATACTATTCTTTATTCAGTGCATTATTGTTCAAGTAATTTCACTCTACAAGTAACAAATCTTCCCAAGGCTTGAAATTAATTTGCCTTCGTGTTTGCTTTTTATTTCTCTTTATTACACACAGTAGTTACAAAGTGGCAATGGACTAATCTCAGTGCTTTAACAATCCACACAGGTGTTCATTTGCTAAATGTTTAAACAAAATGAACCATATCAGCACTAGCAGACTATTACCAGTTATTAAAGGTTTCTTGTGGAACATCTGACACCTGTATTAAACTTGAAATTGAAAGCTCTGTAAATGTGAGTGCTTCACATGGGTCCCCAGCCCAATTACATTAAACTCATGAACTACAGTTTGGGGATGATGCTGTGCTATGGTAATTCCCAGCATGAAATTGTCTCTAACATTGAAATCTGTGAAGCGAAGACTGGAGCGTAATGAACTAATTTAGAAATTTACTGGCTGTACAGTGAAAATGCATATCTTTAAATTAGAACAATTTTCCTAGCAGTGCCTTTATAGTTTGGGCAGTCCTTTCTTCAGAACTGCAAGTGCCATGAAAAAATATCTACTTGCTTGATGAAATAAAAACCATCAAGTGGAGTTCTTAGCCTCTTCTTAGAAAAAAGGATTTTCACTTTTGATCTGAGTATAAAAATCAGTGGAAAAATCTAGAGCATAAATTTGAACTTATTTTATTATTATTTTCTTAGGACATGATAGCTCATCCATTCCCTGAAAAAAACCCCTTCGATATACAAAAGTATATATATGATACTGATTTGGTTGTTGGTTTGTTTGGGTTTTTTTCCATCTATAATTAGAATACTAATCATTGAATATTAAGAATATGCATCACTGAAACGAAATAGTTCTATTTGCAACAATTTGAAGAAGGCAAGCTCCAAAAGCATTTTCAATAAAGGCTACAAGGAGTCAAATTATTTACAGCATGGGATGTGTTTGATTTACTGCAGCAAGTACGGAAAGATTTAAAGCGGGTTGAGGACTTGTAACAAGTAAGATGCACAAATGCACTATTTGGGAGCTTTTCTTGCAGTGAATGAGATTTTATCTTTATGGACTTTTTTCCCCCAGTTGATTAAGGTGAGTATAATCTGTAAAGTTTCAAACGGGAACCTAAAAGAAGAGTTTTATTACTGCTTGTAGCTTGAAGGAGCTGGTGCCACTCTGCTGACTGTAAGAGGAGGAAGAAATTAACAGAAGTAGTGGGAGGTACTAATATCTTAAAATCCTACAGTTACTCACCAAACTGTCCTATTCTCCATGCCAGCAAGAAGAAACAGGGCTGCATAGCATGTGCATCTCCTCAAAATAACTTCTTGCACCATTGAAGGTATCTCCATAAAAATCTTCAGTGGCTGCTTTCTGCTGGAATGCCTCAGCTCTTGCAGGCACCTCCTGCTTAGCCCCTGGCCTCTCTTGACAGGGTCTTGCAAGGTGCCCATGTGTTGGTTGTTTTGACATTCCGCTTCCTGCCTCCTCTGTGAGCATAAATTCTGGGTAGCAATAAAGCCCCTGAAGTCAAAGAGGCCATGTCCACTTGTAATGGCCACACATCAAGACAATTACAAGCAGCTGATGATACCAAGATGAAGCTCTTGTTACAATCCTCTAAAAAGCTTATCTGTTTCTTCATCAGTTGAACTCCTGACAGTGACTAAAGATTAGGACTTTTAAAATTAAACAGGAAAAATAAGGACTTTTAGTGAGAGCCATGGCATACAGCTTTTAACAATACATTTCTGTCAGTGCTAAGGGTGGTCCCTGCAGTAAGCAGAATTAGTTTAGGTGGGTTACAAGGCAGTTCCAAGTTTTCCCAAGGCACAAAGTTTTAACAGAAATAAGCCTTGGTGGTGGGGGAAGAAGTATTAAAATGAGATAATTAGGCTAGAACAGCAGAAAGGAAGCTCACACAGCAAGGGGCTTTCCAAGAGATTAAACCTTTAAGCTTACATTTTAATAAATCATTCGCTACGCTGAAGGAGCAGAAAAAGAAGAGCTGCAACTTAGCTACTGGAGACCAAAGGAAATGGTATACAAAGGACTATGGACAGTAGAATTAGTTTGATACTAGAGGAGCTTCAGAACTAAAGAAACTTGTCCTTAGAACAAGTGTTTGGAAAAAAAAGATTACACACGTTTCTTCATTTAATTGATGTAAGGATGGTAGAGACAATCTATCAAGAACTTTCCCTGAATATACAAGAATACATGGATAACTAGTGGTAATTACAGCATTTGTCTTCACTGCAGTGATCATTTTTTCTATATTTTTACACTGACCAAAACTCACCTTGTTTTCACACTGTAGTTTTAACCTCCAGGGTACAGAGCCAGACCTATCAGCCTTTTATATACCATTTTCAGTGAAAAAAAGGTCTACACAAAATGTATGAACTCAGCACTTTATTTGATGAGTGCAAGCCCACAATTACTCCAGATTAATTTTCTGAAAGAACTGAATTCATAAATAACAAGTTTGTAGTAATTCATTTAGAACATAGGTGATTTAGAGCTCCGGTCCATCTTGAATCAAATCCATCCCAGATTTTTTTTTACAACTCATCAAGAAAAGGAGTATTTCCCAAATTCCCTGTAGCTGCCATTGATTTCTTCCCACTGATGAACTTCTTTGCAGCCTGAAGATAAATCAGGAAAGTGGATATGAGGAAATATTCACTACAACTGAGTTGATGCTACTCATAGCATCAGCTTCAAGTTACTAAAACAAAGAACAAATCCTGGCACTACTATAATATACCATAATGTAAACAATCCTCCTAATTGCTCCTAATGCAGCTGCTCATTACTTTACAATCTAAACAGAAATGGCAGATTGACAGTTGGATATAAAAGGCGTAAACTCTAAAAATGGTTATTCCTCAAATAATGATTACACCATAAAATACAGTGTATCTCATTACTACTAAAGCTAGTAGTAATAGTCATTACTACTAAAGCTAGTTGCTGCTGCAATACAAATAAGCAACGACTGTGAAAAAACAAATTTTGTATCTCAGAACTTCTCTTTATGATGGATTTTTAGAAATTTGCTTCATGTATAAGCAACAAGGTAATGTGCAGCAGCAACAAAGTTACATCAATTTGTCACCGAAAGCCTAATTGTTTTAATAAACACACCCATTATTCCAGACTAAGGAATCCTAAAAACCTTGACAGAGAATCACCTGCACTAGAAGTAATATGAAGTTTTCCATGAATATTAGTTAGCAGTTTTGGTAAATTTAAGTGAAAAGGATGAGAATTTTACATAATTCCCAGCTACACTAGTTTTACGGTGTATTGGATTAAAGAGTCTTCTGTTAATAAAGTAAATGAAGACATCAAAAGATATCCAGCTGGGATTTGTAAATGAGCTGCCTTTTCTATTTTTATAGATAGTATATGTGTGTGTTTATAAACACACAGAAATGAGCATCAGTTTTCCATAAAAAACCTGACACAGTGATTAAGGAACACCTGTAGATGCTGACACATACTTACATTCACAACATCAGCAGTGGATACAGAGTCGATTTTTTGAGCAGCAACAGATGGGGATGTGTGTGTGCCAGAAACCAGGGACTCGGAGCCAATTTCATTCAGTAACCCTTTTGAGGTCTCCACTGACATCAAATAGTTGGCTTTCAGCTGATTTCTGCCACCAAACAAAGCATCAAGAATGAGCAAGCTTGTAAGTCCTGCTATTACCTTCCCCACCACCCCATAAATACAGTGAGGTTTTGGTCCTTTTAAACTCTCAAGACTCCATTTTGAAAGGTTTCCCTTTCCTAACAGAGAAGGATTCCGTGATTAGGAAAGAGGCACCATGAACAGACCAAGCATTAAATGATAGATACTTGAACACCTACTGTCTCCCCACACAGTCAGAAGATCTCTAGCTCGGGATTTGTTTCTGTCTGAAGTAATTAATGCAGTCAGACAAACTATCAAGTTTAAACCTAATTTTCTTGTCAAAAACACATGCGTGCAGAGCAATTTTGTCCTAAGTGACAAAGAAGCAGTGAATGTAAATGGTCAGGCTCCTCCTGTAATAGTTCCATGTTTTGTTGAAAGACAGTGAGTTTATGTTTCTTTTGTTTCTTGCAGAATCACTGTTACATATGAAAACCTTATTTTTATAAGCCAGTCCTTCTATTCTGAAGACAAAAAGATAGAAAACAATTTATTCCAATAGCGCATTAAGTAGCTTGGTATTTCTGAATGAATTGCCAGACTCTGCAAATAGAGCTGATTGAGTTTGGGGTTTTTCTTTTTCAATAAAGGAAAAAGAGGAACATAGGAAATATATTAAGCCATTCCAGAAGGGAAACGCCTAAAAAAAAAAAAAAAAAAGACAAATAGCCACAGCAGCACTGTGTGTAACTCCCTAATACCAGGCAGCTTTCTTTAAAAAAAAAAAAGAACAAAACAAAAAACCACAAAACCCACAACACACAAAACAAATAATGCCCAGTATAAAAGTCCAGAATCCACCATTTAGCTACTAGTAACTAAGGCAGAACCAATTATGCCTAGGCTATCGTATTTTGTGTAATTATGCTTTACATGGAGTCTTTGTAAGTATTTTATACATACAACAGATGATGTTTTCGTTTTGCTACTTGAGTCTGTACTATATTGTTGTATTGCACAACTGCAGTTTTAAAAGCTCAATGCAGTTTAACAGCACTTGGAGACCCCCTCCCCCAAATACTCCTAGGGGCATGTATTTCAAACACTTGGTGTAACATCACTAATTCAGTGCTTTACACTTGCAGACCCTCATTACTCTTTTTCTTTGAAGATGGCACAGATTGCTTATTATAATTGTTTAGGGAATTGCTCAGTGTAACTGTAAAGGGAATTACTTAAATAATGCAATTTAGGATTCTAATTCAAATACATCTTAATACAACAGAGTATGATTAAAACGACAGCATCTGCTGGCACTTGCTAATTTCTTACATTGAAACAGTCTTCAGAAAATATTCACACTTCTCTAACCAGTTTTTATTAGGAAGTAACACTACTGGAGAATCAGTACAGCTTTGTAAAAGAGTATTGACAGGGGGTCAGTTTTAATGCAGGACTGTGAGCAGTTCCCCACGGAAATAATTACAGGATAAGCTCTGCTGTACAGAACAGTCCGAGTGTTTGACAAGTAGCTGCACGTTAAGAAACTTCTCTTTACAGCACACAAGAGTTCTTTACACACTTACTTTGCTGTTGTGACATCGGCATCGGTGACACCACCCTGAGCAACTGCCTTTACCTGGTTCAAAGCAGCTTTAATGACCTGAGGAAAATTAAATCATTTAAGATTTCTTCCCACATTAAATTTCAACACGTTATTTCTACTATCTGACATCTTGGAAACTTCAAGGGAAGAGCAGCTGACAGCGTGAGGATTATGTGCCCGAACACGATTATGAGCAGTTTTATAAAAAAACTAAAACCAGTGTAATGAATGCCCAAAAATGCACAGAAACCAGCATGGATTTCAACTGCACCATAGCATTACTTTATATGGTCTCACCATTTTTCATGAAAGTGTTCAGTTCTGCCAGCTTCAAGAGACAGCATGTTCTTCATCATGTACTTAGGCTTAGAAATGTAAATCAGCAATTACAGTCAGCAGTTCAAGGCATTTTACTAACCCCAGTTCATATTATGTATCTGTCTTTCCCATAAAGCAAGTCTCATTCCCAGCTTACAGAGCTAAGTCATAACTGAACATGCAGCATTCCTATACAAGAAATCAGATGAATTTCCTTTTTATTTTTTTTTAAGATGAATCAGTCACTATCTCAAATCAAAACACTACTTTGAAGGTCATGTTGTTAATACTTAAATTTTAATCAGCAACTCACCTCCCCAGCATTTGGAGCCTGGGATATGGTATAAATCCCAAAGAGCCCAGAATCAGAGTAATTAACATTAAATGCGGAAACCTGCAAAACAAACATTATCATCAACTGTTTCAAGTATCAGAGTAATTCAGCATCAAGCACAGGAAAATAATTACTATTAGGATCTAAAATACCATAATTCAAGAAGCTAAACTCCATCTGTGCTGAGGAAAGATCAGACTGGAAGCCCTTCACTGATACACTGTAATGTGTGCAAGAACGAACTAACTAAGATTCTAGCTGAGGGTAGTAACCTCTGAAAGAAAATACACATTTTACTTCAAAATCAGAATACAGTAATCCTTTGAACTTACATCAAACGGCTGGCTGGTTGCTTTAGCAACACCCTGGGTCAATTTGCTGGTAACACTGCTTCCCCTCTTGACAAGGGGCCCAGCACCTAACACATACTGAAGGACACTGAAGGCATTTGCTTCTGTGCTCCCAACAACAGCTCCTTCTGTTACAATAGCAGCATGGACAAGGCTATCACCGGTCTGTTTCCTGATTTCTCCTAAAATAAAAAGTAATGCAGTGTTGAATTAGAAACTACTGTACATTCAGAGACATGGAAAAGAAATATTTCCCTTTAATGAGAGAGAAGCCAGGGCCTGAAGTTACTGCATGTCCACTCAGGAAGGCAGCATGAGGCTGCAGGTAATTTTAAAAGGTCCTTTACATTCAAAATTTTTCTTGCTAACACAAAACCCAGTACCTTACTATACCTTATTTGAACCTGACCCTAAACCATACAGAGTGTGGGATGATAAAACTCCACATAACAAATACCCAGAAAAATAGTGTACCTTCTGTTCATAATATTTATGCTGGCTTATAGAAACGGAAGTCATTCCAGTCAAATATTACATGTTGGAAAATTTCTTTTTCCCCTTCATGTCTTTACAGAGACATCTGATACTCCAACTAAACAATATCTGTTGGTAATGGTACAAGACACTGCTCTGAAAGAGCTAAGCCTTGTTTTGACTTACCACATTTAACACATCTTCCCTAAATAGAAATCCTACCTCCACTTCCTGACAGCCCTTAATCTACTCTTAGAGGAATCTTACCAAAACTGCCAAGAGAAACCATATGCCAGCTTGTTTTTCACTTTATAGAGAAAATGATGTCGCAGGTACAACTTTGTTGAAGAGCTGGGTTCAGTTTTATCCCAGAACTTTCAATGGTGGAAACTTCTGCTTATTTAAACAGGATATCCATCTGAACTGTCACTTCCAACGCCCAGCATTTAGTGCAGCTGTATAGTTTTCAGTTGTAACTTTGAATACTACTACATTTATAAACACAAAACCAGTCACTCAGAATAGATACAAGAAACATCCTTACCCCCTCTATAAACAGCCTTTGCACCAGGAGCACCAGCTCCACTTCGGATATTTAGGAATTGCTCTGCAACTTGCTTTAAGGTAGAGTGCTTTATACCTGCAACACAGCAATTACTTTGAGTAATGCAATGACATTGAAAAGCCACAGCAGTTAAATAAAAGTGTTTGAAGCCTATGGTAACATTTTACTTCTACAGAGAACTCAGATTTCTCCAGCAGTTTTCCCACATGACCTGCAGTGTTCATTCAGGAACATACATACCTATTCCTACGAGAGCCATTCTTGAACTTGTGAAATTGTTCTGTACAAAATGGTGAAGCTGCAACAGTAAATTTGTATTTTAGGGTATTTTGTTTAAAGAACAGAAATTGTTTGTGTTTCTGACATAGCCCCTTACACTTCTTAAAGCAAATTCCAAAGCTTCCAAAAGGAACTGTCTATAGAATGTCATTTTATTGCATTCCCCAGTGACAACTACAAAACCCTTTTGTACAAGAACACCTGCATTTCGCTGACAGCCTTAATGTCAACAGAAAGCCACTGACATTAACTATCTAAATGTGAACATGAGTTCTGTACCCAATACTAAAAGCTGCATGGAAATAAATTATGTTAACACCAGATCAATAAGGTAGTAAATACTGACTGTATATATACTAAATTAATTTTCTCTCACAAGTGCCACCATCCATTCCTGACAAAAAACTGAAACAGATATGTAACACAATAAAAATAACCCTACCTGCTCAGAAGTAATTTTTCCAACTCTGTAGTCTGGACAATACAAGGGGTTTGCCAAAGCATTTTTATAAGCTGCAGCATGCAAGTTTTCCAGCACTCCTGAGAGGAACAAAGTTTCAGGTGATTAACGTAAGAGCCACATGTAATGAAGATTATGAATGAAACTAAATGGAGGAGAGCTGTGGTCCACTTTAAGGACCATAAGATCTGCAAAAGCAGGTATGGAATAATCCAATTCACATGGAAGTTTCATCCAAACCCTTGGGCTGGAGCAATCTGGCCTGAGGCCTTCTATTCCTCTGCAACTTATTAGAAGGAAACCAAAACAAACTAGTAACTTGTATATGCTCAACAGTTTTTGGCTTAAACAGCAAGTTATAAATGCAACCAGTGTTTGGAAGAAGGGGAGAAGCAGAAAACAAAACCACACCCCAATATCCTTTTAATTAGTTTCATAATCATCTTCACTGTAGGCATCCTTTGTTCTTGAGAAAGAACAGGCTCTCTAAAATACTATTTGTAGCTTTGTGAGGTATTTCATCTATCTCCCAACTGAGATAAAGGATGCTAATTCCCTTCTCATTAGTGGTTTTTTTTTGCATTCCAATCGCATTCTAGTAATTCCTGTTTGATATTCTCCTTGTATTTTGTATATACTTTTTCCTCAAGAGAAAGATTCCTTTCTTCATAGTTCTGTTTCTGAACTGTACCTGAAAATACTGCATTACTATGAAAACCAACCTGCAGTTGATGTAAGTTAAAGAAAAAAAAAGATTGTGACTAATTTAATAAAATAGTAGCACTTCAGTATAAGCCAGAGATTCTTCCAACATTACACTGTCACTCACCTTCAATGGGTTACAAAGATAAACATGCTTCAGAGTGGTACAAATTACGTTTATTGTGTAGAACTACCTGGGTGATCTTGCATGATGAGAGTTAGTAACACAAGATATACTGGATTAGGCTTGATCTGACTGAGGCTTTGTGTTGTGTTTCCTCTTTGTTTTTCCTTAAACACAGAAATCTAAATTTACAATCCTAAAGCTGGAACCCATTTTCAGTGGGATGAAAATACATATTGTTTTTATACCAAAATAACCATACAAATTCAATACAAGTCTTTTGTAGGATACTGTTTTCACACCAATAATACCTAAATACGGTTTTCAGAACACAAGCTTCTGCAAATACATTGTCAACAAGAGTCATGACCTGCACATTCTTTGGTTGTACTCGAAAAGAACTAAAAATGTAAAATGGAAGCTGTCAAAGAGAACAGTGTAAGCTGTCTTCAGCATGTTACTTGCTAAATGTTATCATAGGCTGGAAAAACCTGTGTATTAAAAAAAGTTCCAAAACAACAGAAAGACCATACCTATCAACAAGCTGAAAAATTAAATGGTCATGTGACAGCAAAAGGGAAACTATTTTTTCTACTTTTTTTCATTTTGTAGGAACTCCCACAGAGCCAATACGGTGAATCAGAAAATACACTTACCAACTTGGGGATTCTGAAATGCAATTGCTTTATCAACTTTTAATTTTGGCTGAAGATCAGCTACTTCCCATGGTCTGAACTCTGGTGCTGTGGTGACATTCAGAAGATACTCCATTACGGTATCACTAGATAAAAAACATTACAAAGGCATTAAACACAAATAATGTGTACTACTTCTGCATTTGAAAGCAATTCAGACTAATCTGTAAGCAATGCATTAGCAACAAAATGCATCACTCCAGCCAGAGCAGTTATTAGCACTGCTGTACAAAGTAGGGTAACAGGACACAGAAGTTGAATATTAAGATAGTAATTTACTGATTTATTACAAAAGCATAAGAATAGACATTCCTCCCACCCTGTAAAATGACAAGTCTTCACTACCAAGCAGTTTGTAAAGAAGGCAGTAATTCCCTTTATAGGCCATCCAGATACCTACACATAGTCTCGCAGACATTCAACGGAGTAAGCCATTTTCTCTCTTGTTGCATGCACACTACATGAGAAAAAAAACCAAAATCCATTTCGGCAAAGAACACAGAAGTGAATTTTCACACATATTCCCCATTGATCAAATTCATGAGCAAGATGCAGACTGGAATAACTACTTAACCTTAAATCTGTTTGGGATGACTGTTTAAAGAAGTGATAAACACACACACAGTAGAAACAGGCATAATTAAAACCCACATCTTCGGTATTCAAGTAATAATAAGTGTCTTGTGACCATCAGAATTTAAGATGCCACAATAATTTAAGGTAAAATAAGCAAATAAGGATGAATAGCAAAATCGAAGAAAAATGTGTGTACGTATTAAACAAAGCAATTTAGAAATTACTCTCTTTGGGCAGAAAACACAGTTATCATGTCCTTTTACTTCAACATATTTATTATTGATAGGACCAGAAAAGGGTAGAGTCTCAAGTCATAAAACCCTATTTTTAACCAAATTCTAGATAAAAAGATCTTACTGGATGATTTCAAGGTACACTGGAAGAAAGCGGGCACAGTGAGATCCCTCTTTTATTTCTCTTACTATTGTTTTCTAGGCTTAAAACCCTCAAATCACAAAAGCCAGCTACTGGCTGTACTGTTCCCAAGGTTGCAGTATGAGTAGTATCTATTCACAAAAAATGAAAAAAAACCCCAAACTACTGACTTTAGGAAGTTTATTCTCAAAATCTGAAAAGGCAGAAAGAAAATTAAGCTTTCTAGACAAATTATATTTCTTCCATGTGCACAATATTTATATTTTGTTTACTGAAAAGTGTTTTTAAAATACAAATCATGAGTGCACCCTTGAAGCTTAACAGAACAAAAAGTACAAGGTGTTCCTTGACCACGTTCAGTATTCAAGTACCACTTCCACGCTGAGCTTACCCACCTACACATTGTTGTGCTTATTGTCTTATGTTTCCTTTAGTCACAGAGCTCATTTGCATCTCACTAACACAGATTATCTTTCTATGTGGTTACAAACCTCAGGCTGCCCCCAACAGCTTCAATGCCACGAGTGATCCGGAAAGAGGAAGCTCCTTTAGTAGTCTATTAAAACAAACATAAAAAAAAAAGGCAACTTACAATTCTAGCTATTTAAAAAACAGATTTTGTGTTGATGGCAGCAATAAGAAAAACTACTCAGAAATATTCCCCACATGAATAAAACTGAGTTTGTATCAGCCACCTAAACTAATTTTTACTGCAGCTTAAATAAAATGAGTTATTGCGCATAACTGAATATAGATATACTACATATACCTAGTTTAAGACACCAGAGGAGAGCATAATTATAAATAAATATTACTTCCCATCTTCCAGGAAGCAGTAACATTTCTCTTGCACTGAACCACATAACCAAGTACCACTGTATATTGTTATCCACTTTGTAAGATCTCTTACATTAAATTTTACCGTACCAGTTATTTTTGCAATAATAAAATCTTTGACCATTTCACCAACTGTCAACATAATAACAAAGGCAATAAACACCTACCAAATTAGATGCAAGACGAAGGAGGTGAGCAGTTCCCAGGTTACTGGTGGTTTCATATCTGCTGCCTGTTTTGATAAACACACCAATTCTTGAAGTTGGAGAGAAGTTTTCCAGAGATGCAATAACTAAGCCATTTGGTAATTTTGTGATCTGTATTAAAAACAAAAAAAAAGCTTTGTTTTCACTCAGTATAAGTACTATCACAGCTCTACTTTGACTGAGTTTTAAAAAAATAAATTAAAGGAGAGGGGAAAAAAGCCAACCCTGTATTTTTATACTGACCTCAAAATCCTGAGACTCTGGAGATAATTTCACTTTTGCTGCAGTTGCTGAGGGTGCAACTTTAGGAGCTACTTTAAGTGAGTAAAATCTCTTCTAGAGGAGAAAGCATAAAAGAATGGATTTCCTTAATTAGTTCATCACATTGTTTCTTATATACTGAAAAAGAAACTAATTTTAAATTAGAAATACAGTGAAGGACTTCAAACAATGGAATAAAAACAGTGATTCCCTTGTAATTCCTCTGATTATTTTTTACATCAGCCAGGACCTGTGCTATGACTTACACAAGGACTTGGGAATTTCAAGAAATAGCACTGTAAGAATGCTTTCCTCCCCTCCTCTCTTTGCGCTGTACAGCGGGAATCTCTCAATCCTACACAGTCTGTAGGACACCTGCAGAGCCATTAACTGAACCAAGAGCCACAGCAATGCACATATGCAGCACAACACCTTGGAGGTAACCTTAAATTCCTTTAATTCCTTTAAATTCAGCTCCTGGAGTCAGCTCAGAGCTCCAACCTGTCTGCACTGACTGCTGCATACAAAGAGGACACGTAGGCAAGTCCCCAGACTGCAGTTTGGATGTGCCAAAATGGGTCCAGAGGAGGCCGTGAAGATGATCAAAGGACTGGAGCACCTCTGCTACACAGGCTGAGAGAGCTGGGGGAGTTCAGCCTGGAGAAGAGAAGGCTCTGGGGAGACCTCATTCCAACCTCGCAGGACCTAAAAGGGGCTTTTAAAAGAGATGGAGAGGGACTTTTTATACAGGCAGATAGTGACAGGACAAAGGGCATTGATTTTAAACTGTCAGAGAGTTTAAATTAGATTTCAGGAAGAAATTCTTCCCTGTGAGTGTGGTGAGGCACTGGAAAAGTTTCCCAGAGAAACTGTGGATGCTTCATCCCTGGAAATATTCAAGGCCAGGTTGGATGGGGCCTGGAACAACCTGGTCTAGTGAAAGGTGTCCCTGCCCATGGCAGGGGTCTGGAATGAGATGATCTCTCAGGTCCATTCCAACCCAAACCATTCCATGATTCTAGGGTTATAATAAGCAGAAGTAGTCCTTCACATGAAAGAGGTGAATATCACAAAAGCCCTGCCTTCAGCAGCTGGCAACAGAAATGACAAGACTATTGATTTAAAATCTGAAAAGCTATTACTTTCCACTCACTTTAGAAGTTGCATATTTACATATTACTCGTTTTCATATTAAAAAATAACTTAATTCCCATGTATCTCAAGATGAAAGCCGAGTGACAGAAACACCACTGCACTCGGCTGTAAGGATGCCAGTGATGTAATTCCCATTGCTTTACCAGAAATTGTCCAGTGTACGAGTCTAGGAAAAACTCCTGTCTTCCCCCTCCAAGGATTTGGTAAGACACCTAGTTTTAAGCTCTAAGTCTAGTTATTTATGAACTACCACTGCGTATCTAAAACTGACCCACAAACACGCTGTCACTCAGAGATCATTCTCCATCCCACTCAAGCGCATTTTGCAGGGAGGATCCAACACAGGTTCTACCCCAGCTGTCCGCCGGCTCCACGAGAGCCTTTGAGCAGGACAAGCCCTCTGCCTCCTGCCCGCCTCCGGGACACGCCAAGCCCCAATGCCAAGGGCACCACCTTGTCCCAAGCAGCTGAAGCTTCTCCAGCGCGACTCTGGCAACGCCTCGGGCGCCGCTCGCTGCGCGGCGCCCCGGGCCCGGCCCGCGGCCTGTCTGACCTTCAGCCGCCGTCCCGCTCNGGCGGCGGTCCCTCGGGAATGTGCCCCGGGAATGTCCCTCAGGGTCGTGCCACGGGGCGCGGGTCCCGGTGGCGGCTGTCCCTCGGTCTGTCCCTCGGGGCGCGGGGTCCCGGGACGGCTGTGCCCAACCTATGCCAGGGCCATTCCGTGGCGTTCGCAGCCTCCTTCCCCCGAGCGCTGTCTGGGTGAGGCGGGACACCGCCGTAGCCTGCGGGTGCGGCAGCTCCCCGGGCGNGACACCGCCGTAGCCTGCGGGTGCGGCAGCTCCCGGGGCGCCGGAGCTCCTCTCGAGCAGGACTTCAGTGGGGACACAGCGGAGTGTCCGCCGCGCCCGTGATGGGCGTGGGGCGCGGAGGCGGAGCCGGGAGCGGCGGGGCGGTTCCGCGGGGCGGTTCCGCGGCGGGGCCGGCGGCAGCGGGGCCGCCTCGGCGAGTTCTTAGCGGCGGTGCGGGCGGTGCGCGGTGTCGCAGTCTCGGAGTCCCCTCGTCCCGTCCCGTCCCGTCCTGTGCCGTCCACCCGGTTCTCGCCATGGGCTCGACTCCGCCCGTGTTCATCGGCGCCGAGGAGGTGGAGAAGCACCTGCACCGGGCCAGCCTCCTGCTGCCGGCGCTGGAGGCCGCCCTG
>VXAD01004428.1:165333-179278 GCA_013399195.1 Dicrurus megarhynchus | reverse complement strand
CAGCGCGGGGAGCGGACTCGCGGCGGGGAAGGGGCCGGGTGGGCGGATTTGGAGCATCAGAAAAGGCCCTTGGTACCGAGTTACCGATTCACCGGCCGGTGGCGGCGTGACGGTCACAGCCCGCTGGCTGCGAGCTCCCGGGATAGCGGTGCGTGAGTAACGCGGGTAATTCTCCCCCCCGAGGTACCTGGGAGTCATGCCCGCGTACAGTGCTGCAGACGATGCGCTGACAACCAAGTTGGTGACTTTCTACGAGCACCTGAAGGACTCCTCTGTGCCTTCTCACCAAGCGACTGTCCTCTTATTTGACCCCAGCAATGGCACTCTGAAAGCTGTAAGTCGCGTGTGTCCTCCTGCATTCTTCTCCGCTCGTGCTGTCAGTTCTCACTTCTGCTTCTTGGAAGCTGGAGTTGGTGTAAATTGGCCTGAGTTTACCAACATCATCAATGTGTTTGTGTCAAATCAGGATTTGGCCTAAAGCTGCCTATGTTTCATTTGTGTTAAACTGTATTCACCGTTCCATTTACTGCTGCTTGTGATTTGAATCTGATAGCTCAGAGGGAAACTGGAAGAGAGAAATGATCAGGAAAAATTTATCTTGCATTTGAAGGCAAAAATACCCCTCACCTTGTGGATAAAGAGTGGATCCTGAACCATCTTAAGTCTCAAATTGAAAGAGATTTACAATTTGCATTGCAGGGAATAGTATTCAGAGTCTGATTACTTTATTTAAAGAATTTAAGAATTTTTTTTTAAGAACAGTGATGATTTGCATTGCACTTTATAATAATGATTTATTAAAGGGCCAGAACTGGTCAAGAAAACTATCTTGGGTTTTTCTACCAAACGTGTGGGGTTTTTAATTATTATTATAATATAATTAATATGTAATATTAATTATATTATAGTATATGCAGTAGCTAATGCACATTGAAGCAGGAATGTCCCATGTGTGATACACATTTAAGGAATTCCGTGGTTCCCTGTGACCCCTCTGTACAGACCAAGACAGTGCAGGCTGGGGAACCACTGCCAGCTTGCCCTGGTCCCTGGTCTTACTGGAGTGCAGAGCATTGGAGTCATATCCATCTATTCCCTGCGCTGGAGAGCCAGGGAAGTGCAGGGAACATCAGGAGTTGGGTGAGTTAGAGGTGGCTCTTCTCTGACCATTTTCACTCCTTTTGTGCTGATGGAATGACAGGGAAGAACTGGAATAAACAGAGAATCTGCCCAGTTTGAACGTGACTCTGTATGGTTTGTGGTTGCTGTAATAATAATGGCCAACTTTTACATGTGTATATCTTTTATATCTGTAATATCACACCATTCACAAATTGGATGAAAATGTTTGGCATTTGTTCATATTTTCAGTGTTCACATCAGTCTGTTTGAATTTTTTTGAAGGTCCTGGATGGCAGTGTCATTACAGCAAAACGAACAGCTGCAGTTTCTGCCATCGCTACCAAGGTGTGTCTTCTGTTCTCTCATGTGGGGCTTGCAGTTAGAAAATAACAAGAAGGAATTCTTCAAATGGCTTTTCATCCAATACAGCTTTAAGTTAGATTTATGATAACATATGTACTTTCAGGGAAAACTTAAGCTCACTGTTTTGAGTCAGTCATGTCTGCCTTTAACACTTTGTGTGTGATTGGAGAAGGAACCTGAGTTATATTTTTGTGGCTTCTATTGCACACTCTTCTAGGAATTTACTGAGCTCTGTTTCTCTGTAATTTTCTTTCTTTTGTGTTTGTCTTAACATGCCCCTTTGTGGCTTTGGGTGATGTAGTTGAGGTGATACATTGAATTTTATTTAGATAGATGCCTTCTGCTGTCAGGACAGGACAGGTGGGTTGCATTGGACCTGTAAAAAGAGGAAAAAAGCACATTTCCGTTTCTGTTAAGATAGATGATGCCCAGTATAGATGGATAACTTGTCCAGAGGTGTCTGTCTGTCTGTCAGTGTCTCTGTTGTCACTGGAAGATATCCAGATGACTGTCCCTGACCATGGCCATAAACTTCAGTGTCTGAAGACAGTTGAGGTGTATCTGGCTGTGTGTTGCTTTACATCACCTCAGTTTCAGTGGGAAATTGTTGGGTTGGAATTCTTTTTTAAAAGCTGTGTTTGGTTGGGCTGCTAACAGCAGGAAGAGAGCAAGTGACCATGCATTGCACAGCTGGGTTTTTGCCTTCACCTCAAAGGGTGAGGCAGTAAGAAGAGGGCCAGAGCTGAAAAATGCTGTTGTTTGTCACTGCTCAGCTTTGCATCAGAATGAAGGCTGATCTCACTGCTTTGTGAGGGGCAGTCTTCATGCCAGGGTGACTCTATCCATGGCAATGGAGCTACACTGGCATAAAATTGGGTGAAGGACCTGTCCCCAAGAGCTTCTCCTGAACCAAAGGACAGAATGATTTACAATGACCTCCTTGGACAGGAGGTTACAGGACCTCATTCATTTTGGCCATTCTTTATTGGGTCAGTTCTGATGGTTTTTATGCAGTCCATGCTGGCTTCAAAGGAGCCTGGCTGCTGAAGGTACTTCAAGATCAGATCCTTCATCTGTTGTTTTGGGAAATTTTCAGGAGTGTTTGAGTTTAGCTCATATTTGTCATCTTGTCCTCTTTATGGCATTTGGTTTTCAAAGACTCGTGGTCTTATGCAAAGAACCTTTGAAATCAGTGCTTCAGAGTCTTTAAAAGGAACACTAAAACAAGTTCTTGTTACTGGAGAATGGGATAAATGAGATTTTTTTTCCATTTGTTTGCAGCAGAATAAACCTTGAGAGCCTAGACAATTCTAAAGCTTTTCAGACAGGAGTGAGTGGCCACAGCAAATGCATAAACAAGGATAGGTTAGGGCTGGACTCCAGCAGCCCTGTCTTCCCCTTTGCCAAGTACTGGTGAATCACAGGCAGGAACTAAACCAGAAAACCAAAAGCAACTGTAGAACTGAATTGTATTATTTGTTCCTCAGATCCATCCCTGTTTTTACAATGTCTGTGTGTTATGGCTCTTGCCATGCCAAGATATGTTTGTGGTGTGATTTATTTCAGTGAATTCAGAAAGGTGGTTCAGTGTGGGGCTGCCAGGAGCAGTTTGCCTGTGCAGCTGCCACTCTCAGTACTGATGGTTTGGGGGATTCTGAGCCCTGCTTTCAGCTGGTGCAGAACATCAGCACTGTGGTTTTACACTTAATCAGCCACAGGGGTGTGTTAATACTGCAGTGTGCTGAGGGCCCAGAACTTGCTCTTCATGCTGTTGCATCTTAGATCTGAATTTCAAGTCAGACAATTGGAATTAAGCCAAGATGTGCCTTGGTGCCATTGATGCTAGCTTTTGCATTAAAAAAAGCCCAGTATATATAGTGATTATTGAATACTTGTTTATATAATTTTTTGTTGTTTAAAAGGACTAACAATGCTTTCTTTTGTAGTATTTTGATATGTATTTTTAATGCCTGTTAATATATTGTTCTTGAATACTCTCTTTTGTTTTTTTATTTCTGATTCTGTTCAGTTGTTAATGCCAGCTTTTGCAGAAGTGCTGTGCATTTTGGGAGCTGGTGTCCAAGCATACAGCCATTACGATATCTTCACAGAACTGTTCACGTTTAAAGAGGTAACAGACACATCTTGAGAGGATACATTTATTTTTCTCTGTTATGTTGCAGGATTCATTATGAAACAATTGCAGCCAATGAAGTTGTATCGGGTCAGGCTGGGATGGAGTTCCTGCTCCCCAGAACAGCCCTCACACTGCTGTGTGCTGGCAGCTCGAAGGGTCTCATAACACCCCAGTGTTTTGGCTACTTCTGAGCAGTGCTCACACAACATCAAGGCTGTTTCTCCAACATTTGTTTCTGTTCTATTAAACTGCCTTTATCTCAACCCACAAATTTTTCCATCCTATTTTCTCTTCCCTCTCCCTGTGCTGCTGGGGAGCGGAGTGATGAAACAGCTTTGTGGACACCTGGTGTCCAGCCATGGTCAATGCACCACAAAAGTTAAGGTTAATCATATTTTGATTCTGTTTCTACCCAAAAAGAGTTGGAAAAGCTGTAGAATTTCTTGTTCAGATGTTGGTATTTAGAAAAAAATAAAAGGTTGGAATCAAAGTTGTTTCAGATAGCTTTTTGTCTGAGAAGATCCTACTGTGTGTGCCATGCTTGGATAAGCTTTTTGTGACTTTCCCTTAAATGTGTTTTTTGGAAATATTTGCATTTTATAAGAAAAATCACAAAACAGGCATTCCAATGTAGCCGAACACTCATGAAATTCAATCACTTGTATGATAAGACCATTAAAGGGGAAAAAACCCCCAACCTTTAGGATACATTTATCTACTGAAAACTTAAACCAAATGTTCTGTTTCAGCAAGGAGAAATCCTCCAAGTTAATCTGTCCTTGTTTTGGTTTGGTTTTCCTTGTTTTTCTCCACGAAGGTCAGGATATGGAATCGCACCGAGGAGAAGGCGCTGAAGTTTGCCAGCTCTGTCGGCGGTCCCGTGCGGGTCTGCTCCTCTGCCCAGGAGGCAGTGACAGGGGCTGATGTGATTGTGACAGTCACTATGGCAACAGCTCCCATCTTGTTTGGAGACTGGGTGAAGCCAGGTGCCCACATCAATGGTAAGTTCTGGTCCGTGGGGTACAGCACGTGGTCATTAGCACATTGCTTGGCATCAGCGTCTGTTGAAAAGCAGTTCTCTGTGCTTCATGGAATGAATGTTCTTTCCATTTTGACTCTTCCTCTTTAGTGAGGACTGCTTTTCCTAGCCCTGTCTTCCTGGAGCCAGAACACCTGCATCATCCAGCAGGGGATTTTTGCTGGAGCATGGGATTTGCTCTTTTCCCATCTGCTCTTTTCTCTTAGTGGTGCATCATCTTTGCCCTCATGTTGTCATTATTCTCATCTTGCTCTCCGTTTAAATTACCCACACGAATGTCTTATTTCCTAAGTAGTTACTGCTCATTGTTACGTTTCCCTGGTGGTGTCATCTTTTCTTCCACCAATTTTTTAAGCTCCTCTATTTGTTTCTTTTGGGGCTGATCACACCAATTTCCTTTTCTACTTGAGTTATGAAAATGCAATAACTGAGTTAAGAACATCATCATTTAACCTCTAATTATAGTGAGGTTTGGGGGGTTGCTATTTTTTTTGTTGCCTGGCTTGTAATGATGTTGCCACACTATTGTTTGGAGTCTCTGAACATGCCCTTGTTTGTTTATTTTTATTAATTGTGGGCCTTGTTCAGATGACCTTGTGCACTTTCCAGATAGCATGGTAATAAGACAAAAACAACTTCTCAAAGGGAACAGTCTAAAGAAAGGTCCCACATTCCAGCAGCATCCTACCAATTTTTCAAACTCAATTTAGTCCTTTGTCATTGAAAGTTGCTGTCTGTGTTGTGTCATGGCACGGAAGCCAGAAATACAACAAAATCAATTAAGGTCCACAGTCACTGAGGCGACACAGACACAAAGACCTCTCTCCTTTCTTTGCCTTTTTTTTACCCTTCATTGAGGCATTTGTACTGTTTGAAGAAGCATTTGAGTGACATGGAATTTATTGTTCCATAACAGTTGAGGTGTAAAAGTATCTGAATATAGTATAACTGGGTAGTCCTTTTAGTTTTTGTTGGATTTCTTGTTTGCTTGTTTTTTAAGCCCATAGCAAGTTGATAATGATCTTGGTGCTCTGTGTAAAAAGTTAAGCTCCATTATTTGTTTTCAGTTTCTCTGGGTGAGTGATAATTTAATAAAGGTGTGTAAAATTCATTTGGTGACGATCTGATGAAAACAAGGGTACTAGAGATAACAGACAAAGGGAGAGGACTTTCTTTTGTCTCAGCTACTCAGACTCTTCTGACAAGGATCTTTTACTGACATATCAAATACGGTTTTTTTGTTGTCCTATCAATCAGTATTTCTCCAAGGCTAACACTGTATATTTTGTATATTACATTTCAATAATAACATCCATTGTGTCTTTTGAACAAAATGTGGTTTGAATTTGTTTTAAACATTGCTCCCAAGTTCATCAGTTTTGTTACTATAGCTGTTGGAGCAAGCAGACCGGACTGGAGAGAACTGGATGATGAGCTGATGAAGAATTCTGTTCTGTTTGTGGATTCCAGAGATGCTGCTCTTACAGAATCAGGAGATGTTATTTTATCAGGGGTAAGACTTTCTGAAATGACAGGCTTTGTTTTTGTGGCAATTGGCTTGCACTCGAAATGAGTTGGTATTGATGATGTCCTGCACTGAAACCTTTAGGGCATCAGATGTAATTGCTAACACTTTCCAGGCAGGGAAAGTTAAAAGATAAACAAACTGATTTCAAGCTGAGACTGCTGTGTCTGTGACCAAACCATGCAACCTCTGCATCTGCCATTACATGGCACCACATTGCAGTAGCTTGTTTTCAGCATCGCCTTGTGATGGTAACAAGGTATTGCTGTTGAAAGACCTACCTCTCCTGCAGTGTTTGGTTGTCTTAAATATTTTCAAGTCTATTTATTAAAGCCTGTAACTTTGTTCCCATGAGATTTCAGTGTGATTGACACTGAATGGACCAGCCCAAAGAATGGACCACACAAGCCAAGCAGACAACGATCTGCACAGATTTGCCAGCAGGGACTCTTTGAGGTTCAGTGGAGTTTTCCTTTTCTCTTTTATTCTGCAGAATAAATATGATTTACACTTTTGAGGTTTAACATAAGAGCTCCAGATATGGTAATGTGTGTGGAATCCCATGTGTTTTGTTGGATAAGTAACAAGCTATCCACTGTAAAAAACCTTACTGGCTGAGGAAAGTCTGCCAGCTGTTTTTCTTTGGAAACCATTCTGCTCCTCTGATTTCTGTCCAGTTTCTATATTATTTGTCTGAATGCTGATCTGCTTCACCATGGAAAGTAATCACTTTTGGGATGCAGCACTGGAGGAGTTCTTTCTTTTGAAGTCACTCAGAAGAAAAGGGGTTTTTTTTCTCTTAACGTACGTATGGGTATTATGTTTTTGAATTAATATGTATTTTCTTCACAGGCAGAGATTTTTGCTGAGCTGGGGGAGGTACTGAAGGGTACAAAACCAGCCCTGCCTGAGAAAACAACAGTGTTTAAGTCATTGGGTAAGAACAGCCCCTCCTGTGTACAAGTCTGACAGAAAACAATGCCTTGTTCTTTATTAGGTCCCCCATGCGTGGGAAAGCTGCTGATCATCCTCAGAATTGCTGTGGCACTGCCCTGTCCACGAGAACATAGACTGTGATTTGCATTTGCCCTTTTTATTTCCCTTTTTATTTATCTAGCAGGATTGATGTAATGAAAAGTGATAGGAAAGCAGGCAAACAATAGGAAGTCCATTTCCCATTTCACAGTTGTTCAAGACATGACTGCAGCATTTATTAATGGAGCTCCAGCCCGACTGCCCCGCTGTTCCACCCGTGGGGTCTGTCTGACCTGAGACAATGTGACAGTGTCCTGTGGGGCTGGGCTTCGGGAGAGGGTGGCACTGGGGATGAATTACCATGCTCTGAGCTACATGACATCTCCAAAAGGGCCCAGTTGTGATATGAACACTGAAAATTAAAGATTCCTACTGTTACATTAACTTACAGCACACCCAACACCACATGATGGCTATGGACTTTGAATGTAGCACTGTAGGTGTTTGGGATGGGAAATAATAATTCCTGTTCCTGTCCAGTTAGGTAATCTTCTGAGTCTTCCTGTTCCCTTCTGAAGCTAAATTATTTGTACAGCTGAATAACTGTTTGAAGGTAACTTTAATTCTTTTTCAGGGATGGCAGTTGAAGATACAGTAGCAGCAAAATTTGTTTATGACGCGTGGTCAGCTGGCAACTAAAGAGAGAAGTCCACAATGCCAATGAGGCCAAGAAAATAGTTTGCACTTAGTTTCCTTGAATCCTGTGTTAACAAGGAAGGCACCAATCCTATCTGAATGTGGCCCTTTTAGAACATTCAAGAAGGAAAAGTAAAATTTCAGCAATAGACTAATTTCTCAAGTTTTCTAATTTCAAGCATTAGATACTTGCATTATTACTAATAAATCTCTCTCTCTGTAACAGCAAGTATTAGATGTTTGCAGTGACACTAACCAAGGGTATATTTACATATTTTGGTATCATTCTGGAATCAATGCCTTTCCTCCCTGATTATTTATGTAGCAGAAGCCTGTGTGTAGATTTCATGGTTTTTTGAGGGATAATTCATTCTGGTGTAAAATACATCAGTTTGTAGAATGGACTCTGGCATCATATTTACCTGTGATGGTACTTCAAATGCAACTCTGGGTTTCAGTGCTACAGTGACAGTGACCTTGTCTTCAGCCTCCTGGGAACACAGCTCAACTCTAACTCCTGGACACACCTTCCCTTCCAGCTCACACTGGAAGTCACCATTTCTGTTACCCCTTGCAATCCACCTTCCCTTGCCCTCAGACTCAGTGGTTTTTCACTTAGGAGCACAGTTCTGCGTGGGGGTTTATATAAATAACCCTACCTCCGTGCAGTTGGGTTTCTGCTCAGTGCCTCCCTTAGCACATGCCTCACTGGGATATTGCCATTTTCACACTGCAAGGAGTCACACAGAATGGGAGGACTAATATGTGTTTTGATTTATCTGTATTTTGTAGGGAGATTTTGCTATTAATCTATGGTGCCTCTAAGTTCTTTTTCTAAGCTTCTTGAGGGAGCCACAAAAACTGATTTCACATATACAGGCAAATATTTTCGGTTTGGCTGTACCATGCTTCGATTGCTAATTGTTCCATTATCACAGATATTAGCTGGGGCAGGAATTTTCATGGTCCTTTCCTGGCAGAGGAACACAGTGACATAAGGAAAAGTTCCACTTTCGTGCTGTTATGCAACTGCCTTGCAAAAGATTGAGCATCTGCTGAAAAACAGCTATTGCCCTGGCAACAAATTCCTGTCTCAGGCTCACGAGTTGTGCCTTGTGAAGTTTTATTTCCATTTGCATATTATTTCATGCAGGCTATTAAGTGTTTCTTCATGCTCTGGAAGAGTTGGATGACAGGGCATTTTATAACATGCCAGTAGAACAGAGCAGAGCAACAGAAGGAGGGTCAGAAGCAGCTGGCACTGAAGCCCTGGAGGGTGCATGGGTAAGTGTAGAAGAGGTTAATGAGTACAGTGCAGGTGTGATGTAAATAATACTCCCAGGTATAATCCTGGTGTAAGCTAGTTGGAAAATGTGCTAAGTGGCAGAGTTTGTAATTTGCAGAGGTAGCACAGAAGGGTACCAGAGCACTCAGTGAGTAGGGCTGAAGGATGTTTCATGTGAATCCAAACTGAACTCCATTGATCCTGTTTATTCCATCAGAAGGAACAACAGAAATTTCTCTGTGAGCTTTTGTGTTTTAATTGTAGCAAAATTACTCTTCTGTTTTTACGTGTCTCGTTTCTTCTCTGTCATTTCCGAAGTGTTCAGAAGTGTATGTGCTGACTTAGTTTGTTACTTCAGTGATGCAGAACTACACCAACCTGAGATAAACATGAAAGCCAGTGATGCTCCATTATTCAAGAACTGTATGGAAACCTGCAGTTCATAATTATGGCAGTATTTTATCCCAGTTCTGTGCCAGTGTGATACCAGGTTTGTAATTCGACATGAGACATAGTGTTTGGGAAGAAGACAAGTCCAGTTCATTTTCACATATACTCTCCTACAGACTATGCACTTTAAAAGAGTAAATGGAGCCAGTCCAAAGACCTGGTTCTGAAAACCCACATTGTTCTCAGCCTCATTGGCAGTGGGAGATTTTGGGAGCCTGGCTTCAGTGTTGCACCTCTGGTGTCACGAAGAGGATTTGGTTCAGTTACAATGGGAATTGCTTGAATGCCACCTTTAGATTTTTTCTGAGGGGAAATAATAGCATCAATTCCTATGTTTCCTTCTCTTACAAATTAGTGGATTATGAAATTGTGTAACTTGCATTTATATTAAAATTAAATAGATACTGCTGTTTTTCTTTGACTTTCATTTTGTTGTCCAATACTTTTCTGGTTTGTGGTTTATTTATTTGAAGACAAGAAAGGAAGTATTCAGGTTGTTGCAGCAACTGCTCTCTCAGTAAATGTGATCACTGAATGTAAAGGGAAGAAATAGGGAGTGCTCTCTTCCTGTGTGATACTCAGTTTTGCAGTTGTTGTCCCATACTGCACATTTTCTTAATATCTGTCCAGTGCAGAGTATTAAATCCTTAAGAAAGGAGAACCTTGTACTTGGCAGGGCTGTGCTCGTGTGAGATTGCCTGGTTTTATGGTTTGGGTTTGGATTCTGCTCTAGGATTGCACATGTGATACATAAAGCCTCTCCAACTGAACTGAGCTATACAAATGTTCCTGAGGAGCCACAGCTAGGATTCCAGTGCTTCCAAACTCTAAAGGAAGCAGAGGGGTTGGTAAAAAAGATCTGAAAACAGCAAAGCATGAATGGAAAAAACCTGAAATGTGAGTCCTCCTTTTTATTAATTTTTTCCCCCATTTTTTTCCCCACAAGGCTGCTTTATACCATCCCATAAGAAGAGGGTTAGCACTATCGCACTTTTTTTAATTAAAAAAAAAAAAAATTAAAAATTTATTCAGTTGCCTAAAAATAAGTATCATATGGGGTGCTCTGGGGCTTCTTACAGTCTCTTGATGCAGTTTCTGGAGGACAAGGGACGCCCACAGGTCTGGTGCTGTTCCTGTTAGCTCCAGAGTCACTGCAAATACCTAAGGAGATGCCTGAACACTGAGGATGCCTGTGGCAACTGAGTTATTTATGTGCAGATGGTCTCTGCTGTTCTCTCTGGTTGTCAGAGGCTGCAGATGAGTAAGCACAGAGGCAGATTTTCAGTGCAGTTTGGAGATCCTTGGTTCCTTGCAGTGCCTTCTCCTCTACCTACTCTTGCCTCCCGTCAGTGACAGGCATTTGCACGCTCAGAGTTGCTGAAAGCCTTCCCTGGGTCGCTGAATCCAACCCAGTGATTTAAAATCTGGCCTGGAAAAGGTGCATTGTGCTCAGCACTTTGCAGCAGAGAGGAGTCCCTGGAGCAGTAGAGCCCTTGGGTCAGCCCTGTGTGCTGGGGGTGTGGGACTGAGCTGCTGCAGGGACTGGAGGATGCAGGGAGGGATGAGGCTGGGCTGGCCTCAGCAGGAAGGGGAAGCATCTGAATCTCCAGGATAGGGAAGGGGGATTAACAATCCACTTAATCATATGCCTTCAAATAGGAAAGATGAATTGGTTCCTTCTTGCTTTGTTAAACATTTGGGAGTTTGTTAGCCATAATGAAAACAACCAGGCACAGAGGCTGGGGGGAAGGTGTCTGGATTACTGTGCTGAGCACAGCAACCATGGAAGGTTGCACAGAACAGGACTTTGATGTGATTGCTTCATGTAAGATCATATCAACCTGCTGTGGTACAGGAATCCAAGCAGGGAAGAATGCAGTATAAAGTCCAGCCAAGAGAAGGTGTTATAATAAACAAATCAAAGTCACAAGATTATATGGAAAGAAGAAACATGAAAAAACACAGATCATTAACCAGGATTAGTGTCCACAAATGCAGCATTCCCCTAAGGAAAAAATCATTGCTGGTTAATGGAAAGCTATGAAAAGAGATTTAAAGATAAATGTTCTGCTAATAAACGTTAAATTCTGTGATCTTAGCCAGAGCATGGCTGCTGCAAACACCTTATCAGAGTCACAAAACTCAACAGGAGTGATTAATTTATATCTGAGAGTGCTGGCTTCCCAAGGGGAACCCTGCTGTGAATGCCTCCAGATAGACTGTGAAGAGCAGGAGCTTGCACAGCAGCACATCTCATTTTCTTTTTATTTTCATGGGCTCTGGGTGTGTGTGATACACAGCTTTCAGGCTAAGGCTGACAGAAAATGGTGTGTGATATGAATCCTCATTTCTGGGACTTTGCATGGAAAATGCAGCCTATAGGAACCAAGCTGAGGGTATACCAAAATAGATCCAGAATTTTGAAAATTAAACCTCAGCTTCTTCTTAAAAGCGTTGCAGCCTTGATGGCATTTAGGACATGATGGGTGCTGGCAATTGGATCCAGCCTAATGAGGTAAGAAAGGAATATACAACTCACACTGAACATCTCTTGGGAGGATACTTCATGTATTTTTAAATTACTGTCAATACAGAAGTAAAAACTTCACTGACAAAAATATATGGAACTTGCTGTAAATTAGCATTATTTACATTAATCCAGAGGTGATTAGAGTCAATGAACCACAGCTAAACTCAAGATTCAGATGCCTTTTCTAACATACCATCAAGAAGAGTGGTTTGTAGTGATCTTACAGAAGCAAATGGAGAAAACTCAAAGCTCTCAAGCTCTGAGAATGCTCTTTGCATTGTGGTTTTGGAGAAGAAAGGAAGGCCTTTATTAAGGAATGCAATGGGCCTGGCCTTCACAGATATTTTAAATTATCTGGACCAGAAGAAATCCAATCCACATAAACAGTTCAGGGAGAAAAAGCTTTTGGGTTTTTACTTCTACATTCTTTTTTTTTTTTTTTTTGGCAGAACATGCTTTACTTAATCTCCTGTTCACCACAACTACCTCTCCAGAGAGAAAAATCTTATGCCTGCTGTACTTTCTAAAGGAATTGGTAACCTCTCTGCCTTCTGCTTTGGTAGACTTCTGGAGAGAGTTGAAGACTCTTTGGAAAGAGGGAAAGGTAATGAATCAGTGTGCAGGTTACAGCAACAGGTATGATAATTTATAAGCAAGTATCTACAGTTTTCCCAGGGTTCTCGAGTGCCTGTTTTCTTTTATTCACAGCATTCAGGACTTTCTTCCTTGGCCCAAGCTCCATCTGAATGCTCTGTAGATCTTCATCAGAACATAGCATCAGGGCATCTAAATCAATTTTTTCCCTCATGAAGATTGGAAGAAATTCATCCAGCATCTGTGATGCCAGAAATACCTCAAGGGGTGTATTTTCTGCTTCCTCATCCTCCCAAATGACTTCTTCCTCATTCCAAGGGACCTCAGCACTGTTTTCAGCATCATCTTCCCTGCCATTCTCAGCATTCTCATACTGAAACAGCTCACTGGCCATTGTAAATCTTATACCTTCTTTCTCAGAAGACACAGTTTCAGGATTTACCTCTGCAGCCAAATTCCTTCCAAACACAATCTTGCCAAGACCTGGCCGCTGAAAAATGGAGAGCTGACTGTCATTATCAGCAAGGTTTTTCCCTTCGAGGTCATCCAGTAATTCATCCTCCTCTTTCTCATCAAACAAATGCATCACACTTCTCCTGCCTGCATCATCCTCTTGGTCATTTCTTTGTGTTTCCTGCCTTCTCGTGCTGTCGGCTGTCTTTTTTGTCTTGAGTTTCAAGGTATCTTTCAGGTTTTTGGTTAAAGTACTTGTGGTATTTGAAGCGAACAGACCGGGCAACTTTACCCTGGAGTGCGTTCCTTTGGAAGAATTCACCGTGCCAGTCCTTTCTTTAATGTAATTCCGGTTCATTTCCTGCTGGTGTTTCTCTTGGCGCTTCTCACATTCCTTGATTTGCCTCTCGACGTTCCTCTGGGCCTGTGCCTTTTGTTTGGAGACCTTCTTCGGGTTCAGCAGGTTCTGCTCGGTGGCGGCTTTGTCCAGGATCTGGACGCAGTCCTTGCGGTCCCTGCCGGCCGCTGCCTCCAGGGGAGTGCGCAGGTCGTTGTCCAGAGCGAAGATGTTGGCACCGAAGTTGATCAGGAAAGAGACGCAGTGGATGTGGCCATTGCAGGCAGCGTGGTGCAGGGGCGTGTTCCCCCAGATGTCACACTTGTCCGGATCGCCCCTGCCAGGGAAAACAGCGCTCAGTGAGCTCGGCTGCCCACCCCGAGCCCTGCAGGGAACACAGCAGCGCTCAGTGAGCTGGGCTGCCCACCCTGAGCCCTGC
>VXAD01004428.1:70748-165246 GCA_013399195.1 Dicrurus megarhynchus | reverse complement strand
CAGCGCTCAGTGAGCTGGGCTGCCCACCCCGAGCCCTACAGGGAACACAGCAGCGCTCAGTGAGCTCTGCTGCCCACCCCGAGCCCTGCAGTGGCACTGAACAGACACTAAATGTGTCGCTCTGCTCTGCTTTGCTCTGCTCTGCTCTGCTCTGAGAACAGCCCAGGGACAGCTCAGCTTGGCTCCAGCCCCTAGAACAGGGCTGCACGCACTTACACAAGCCCCGAGCGTGGCTCCGTGTGTGGCATGAGCTCTAATTCCTGCCCTGGGAGTTAAAAACCAGTTCCCGGGGCTGGCTGGGACTGCACATGCATCTCCCCGCAAGGGAGCCGGGGCATTTCCTTTGTCATCCCAGGGTCTGGCAACTCAAAGTAGGCTCAGGCTTTGACTTAGTCTCATCGGAATTACTGGCAAAACTGTTTCAAGAACATTTGCATGGAATATTTAAAAGTGTTCTTCGTGACTCGTTCCTTTTGCCTGTCAAATACAGGGCAATAATTAGGAGGTTTCCTCACTGGCCACAGTGATACATTTTTAATGAGCTCCTGCAGTAACTTTCTAGGTAGGTAATAGGTAAATGATCAGGAGTAAAGCCCTGATTACCCATTTGTCTCCATTGCTATTAGTTTAAGCCCAGACAGATGCCATTGTTTTCCAACTCTTTTGTTCTCTGTAAGCTGCTTTTGCTCATGATGGTTTGAAAAGCAGAAGCTCATTTGAAAATGAAATGCCACATTTTTCAATTGAATTTATAGCCAGTGAAAAGTATTGCTTGATTTTTAACTCTTGCACTGACTTCACACTGAACTGCTGCCTGCAGACAAGAATCAGATTGAATATTTCAGTAAACATTTGGCAAGGTCAGCCTTAGCAATGTTCAGAACAGAGCTTGTGTCCTCTCGTGACCAACAAATAAGGCGGCCACAGAAGCCCAAAATCTTTATTGACTTCAGAGCCAGGGACCAAATTTACAAGGAGAATTTCTGCTCTTGGGAGTTGAAGCATTTCAGTGACTCCAAGGTTGGTGCCACGGCAGCTGTACTGCGAAAGACACGGTACATCCTGCCGCAAAATGTCCTTCAGGCACTGATCTCTGGCTTTGAGGCTCTGAAGAAAAGCAGCACCGGGTGTGCTGAGGGTCAGATCCGAGCACATCCTTCAGCCTGAGCTGCCCCGGGCAGGAGCGAGCTCAGGGGTCCGGCGGAGCCGTGGCAGCTCAGGCTTTGCTGCAAGGAGGTGGCAGCTGAGGATCAAAGTTTCTCCCCTCAGACACATGGAAACCATGTGTTCATATTTCTGCTGCTGTGGCTGTGCCCTGGGGAGCCGCCTGGCTGTGCCTGAGCGTGCTGGCTTCCCCAATTCCCACATCAGCCAGCCTTGGGAGCGCCGGCTCATCCGTCCTCCCCCAGGTCCCTTCAGAGCTCTTTGTGGTCTCTTTTCCCCGTGGAACCTGCCAGCCTTTGAGTCTCAAACAATTGTTCCCAGCTCAGTGGGGCTTTGGACAAGGTTTGACATCTCCTCTGGGTTCTCATACTCCTCCTTTCCCTGCTTTCCCAAGGACAAGGCTCACACATAAGAGAGCTGAGGAATTCTGCTATTTGGTCTTGCCTGTATTCATGTACCTGCAAGGCAAGCAGAGAAAATGTCTCCTGATGCCTGGGAAGATAAATTATTTCAAGATGAAAGGGGTTTATTGTTAGTATTGCTACACTTTCCCAGGGCCAAATGCGTTGCAAGGTTCAGAGCCCTGAAATCTGCGACCACTCCAAAGAAAACTGCCCTGTACCTCAGAGCCTCTGTCAGGGAACCTCTTCAAGGAAAGGACGAATTTGTTAAAAATAATTAAAATACTTTCTCACAAGAAAACATTAACTGGCTGGAGAACAGATTGAAAGTCTTCTAAAATTCAGAGTCTCCCCAAAAAACCAGTGAGAATGCAGCCATACCTCTGACAGCCACATCCTGCTGATTGTGTCAAGAAATCTCAGATTAAAATAGAGGTAAACACATATGTTTGAAGATTTTGAGGTTGATACTGTCCCAAAGCTGTCCTCTACCAAGAAAAAGACTTAGAAATACACGAAATAACAAATATATAGAAATTTTGATCTTTGTGTCACCTGCTGTGATTTCTGTCAGCTTATGTAGTAGAAGATACATTTTTCACTCAAAGTTTGAAAAAGAATTATTTTGTTATTTGTTCCTTAGCTAGTTGTTCTGGCTTGCAGGTGTTCAGGGACAAACCTTATTGACAGGTATTTCCTGGGAGCTGCCTTAATTGCACAAGTTGAAAAGCTGTCAATCTATTTTTGCTTGTCCTGAGGAAACAGCAACAACCACGCAGTCCAAAGGGCTTTTTTATTGTGATACCACAGCCACACCTGAGCCCAATGAGCTATAAAGCAAATATATGAAAAAAAAAACGTTTTCAGCTCCATTTTTAATAAAAAACCCCTCAGATGCATCCAAATAGTTATTCAACTGTTCCCTGCAATCTGTTCACTGTTCTGCAAAAGAACATTTTATTAACTGTATCTCTACACAAGAGCAGATTTTCTTTTATTAGATGTTATTAGAGAATCACAGCTTAAAAGGTAGGTTCTGAGCAAGAGAGTACTGATGGTGGAGAGGTAATTACCATTTCAATAAGGCATTTTAACCATGTAAGACATTGAAATGATACAGATATTTTACTACTAGAAAATAAACCTGTAGAAAACCTTCCTTTCTTTCTTTTTTTTTTTTTNAAACCTTAGAAAACTTTTCTTTTTTTTTTTTTTTTTTTTTTTTTTTTTTAATTATGGTTTACAAGGGTCCTATCACAGCTTCTGAAACAGCATTCTCAGTTTTAGCATGATGGTAGTTGTTAATACTAACAAAGCAGAGAAATAACCATTTTAGATGTTACTGTCTCAAAACTGTCGTGACTGACCTCAGGACAGCATTAAATCTAATAAAATAAAATAAAATTAGTGCCTACTAACTGCACTTTGGAAGCAAATGGGAGATAATTTTTGCCAAAAATATTATTTCAAACCAAGCATTTCCCTCTAAAGCCTATCTCAAAGATATCCTCAAAGGTTCTTGGCCACCTTCTCCAGTGAGAAAGGGAAAGGTGCCAGGGCCCTGCTCCTGCGAGCCGCTCCCTGCAGGCTCCACGCACGACGTGGTCCCGTGGATGCTGATGTGGCTTCACTGACAGACCTGGAGAACTCTTCAGTGCCTGCCTGAGAAAATAATGAAGAGACCCACCTGCAGGTTCTGTACCTAAACAAACAATTCTTGGCAATGCATTGAAAGAAATCGCTGGGATTCTCAGCCTTTCGGGCCTGAGGTCGCTGGGGTGTTAGAAACACGAGCAGGAATTGTAGTTTTGGGGCCCAGGCTGTGAGCAGTGGAGGCTGGCTGACTTACCCCCTCCGGCATATGACTTCCAGAGCTTCCAGGTACCCGTGGTAGGCTGCCAGCAGGGTGGGAGTCATCCCATCTTCATCAGAAGCGTTGAGGTCTTTCCTAGTGGCTTCTTTCAACAGGTCCACGTTGCCATCAGCCGCTGCTTTGTGATACCTGCTCGACATTTTCAGCAGCTTCTGGCTTCCCAAAGCAGCTCTGAGCGATATCCAGAGTGCACAGTCACCCTTCCATTACAGGGATCGTTCATTAATGATTACAAGCTGAGACATCCCTGTGAGGAGGGGAGAATGGGGAGGCAAAGTTCATCCTTGCAGGCTTTCTCTGAGGCTGTGGTGTGGGGAGTGCTTTCATTTCCTGGAAGGTGGCTCTGCCATGTACAAAGAGTTTGTTGAAAATTTGACTGCTCAGAGAGGGGATCCGTTCATCTTCCCCATGTCTTTGCCTGACTGTTCTGTGGAAACTGCAAAAGGACTTTGAACCACAAAAAGAACTTCAAAAAAACCTTCAAAAGGCCACGATTGTCAGTGTTTCACCCCAAGCAATAAAGTATCCCCGAGTTTGATGGGAGGAAATGCATGAGCAGTTACCTTTACTGGGGAAGCCCTTTGTAACCCATCTTTTACTGGGATGGGTTTCACTGCCTCTGGAAACAAGTCACTCCCCTGCCAAACCAGGCACTTCCATGGAATCATTCTGTGTCCACAGACTGGAAGTGACAACCAGGGTGATGTTTGGATAAAACCCCCAACAGGTCTGCAAGTCACAGCTGGGAAATCCACAGCTGTGTGGATTTTCATCAGGAGATCTTCAGGAAATTGGAAAATATAAAACTCTTTTAACAGGTATTGTTATCTTTGTTTTAGACACACAAAAAAAAAAAAATTAAAAAAAAAAAGTGCAGAATTTCCTCAGGATAACACAGGGAATTCCAGAAAAGGAAACATGATGGGCCTGCACCCACTGCCCCACCTGAGCACTGTGCTCCTTGCCCGGGAATAGATGGGTCCATTCCCCATCACAAATAACAGCTTCTTGATTTAGAAACCATTTCCCCTGACTTCAGTGGCATTAAGGGCTACCTCTACAAGCAGAAACTTACAGAATTAGACTTATTCCAACTTTAAGTTCAAAAGAATTGCTGAGAGCAAGCCACATAAAAAGCCAGTTTTCAAACAGCAGCTGAAAAGTTGGTGAGAGGCAACTGCAGCTTCCTGCAGTGCTGTGAGCTCAGGGTTCTTCTGGCCACATCCACATGAGCTGCCACATAAACGGTGCTTTTTGCCAAGCTGTGACTCACTGAATTAACCTGCCTCTGGGACTCTACCCTCAGCAATTAAGCAGTGGGGTTTTGCTGCTTGTTGTGCCCCCATTAGAGAGAATCACAAACCAGCTCCTCGCTCGGTGTCGGTGCAATCCCCAGATGGAATTCTGCCACCTCGTTTACATCCCGGAATTCTGCCCCTGTGACACACCAGAGACCTCTCAACACGGGCTTTCTCTCTTCGTTATTTTCTCAGACAGGGATTGAAGAGCTCCTCAGGGGTGAGCTTGCACCAACCTTTTCCTTCCCACGAGGACAAGGGGATTCAATCAGCTCCTGGGGCAGGTTTGAATTTCTGAGTGGAGCAGTCCAGGGGAGAGCACAGCAAAGCCCAGGTTGTCCCTCCTGCCACCCCCGGACCAGCCGTCCCTGGGGCTGCTCTGCCATCCCAGGGAGTCAGGATGGGCTGTGCCTCACCCAGGACAACCTCCACCCCACTTTGGAAGGCAGTTTTACTCTCAGCCCTTTCTCAAGTTCCCTGCACTGCATTAATACTTTTCTAATAAAAATGCAGCCATTTATTCTGTTTTCTATTTAACCAGGCTCAGCACAGAGTTAAATTTGCAGCTACTAGAAAAACCAGCTGTTGCAGAGCAAAGATAGGTAATACATGTGTATATATATAAGATTAGCTGTTTCTTGATGCCACTGAATTTTATTTCCTTTACTAGGCCTTTTTTGAAGACTAAAATGATCACCAGGTCACATACTGCATATACCACCAGTGTCTGGTAGGAGAGAGGAAACATGATACACCCATGAAAAGTGATTTGGTGGCAGAAGAGTCGTTTTAATTTTCAAGATCCTTGGTTTTTACTAGAGAAGTACCTTAATTTGCTTTTCTCTTAATTAATCCAGCACACAAAGTGTTGATTTCGGAGTGATTTTTACCATCAGCATCTGAAAATATTGATTTTAAACTTACCCTGTATAATGCTAAGTGGGAAGCTATTGTTCCAAGTTTTAATTAGAGGTAAAGAAAAACCCATGTAAATTGGGGAGAAGCGCCAGAACTTTGCAAACTTTATTATTGTTTCTGTCATAAAAGTGGGCATCACAAAAAAGAACGAAAAAAGAAAAGACCAAACAAAATCTTCATCTGTTTCTAAACTCCTGGTACTTGTTCATCTTTGTCCCATCCAAAAACCTCAACTTGAAATGCAATAAGTGATTCAACATTAAATGAGCTAAATTTCTCAGCCTGAATGGAGGTTATTCTTTGGAGAATAAAGCTCAAAATTGTGAGCTTTTTAAACTCCCTGGATAGTTAGAATGAAGCTTTTCTTTTTGTGTTTGAAAAGAACTTCAGAACCATTCCACTTCCAATTGAAATGTCTTACCAGGCTCAAGAGAAACTCTGTTGTGATGGTACATGGTGCTGTAAACTAATGAATTATTTAACCAGCAGCTTTGATTTGTTATTGCATTTTACTGTGTACATGGGTATTACTCTATTAATTTGAGAACTATCTGAAATAAAACATTACCAGTTAAACAAACTGTTTAGACTGAAAGGCTGCAGCATCACCAGTGAGGTTGCTGTAGGTAACTTGGAGAATAAATCTGCAGTGATGCTGTTGTGCCATCTGTTTTTCACGAGGTATCATCCAGCACAACATTTCCTCATTGCAACTTTTAGAAGCACCAAATGTGGTATGGTAAAGGCCATGCAAGGGGAGGCAAGGAAGTCTCTGCTTGCCTAATGAGATCTTTGGAACTAATGGGCTTAGAGAAGAATGAAATTAGTCACACTGGGTAACCGTGGCCACACAATTCAGAGATGAGGATGACAACATTTAAAACAACAATAAGAGCTTATTTCTTCACTTTTTAGGGAGGCAGAACTGCTGTGCCCCAGGACACACGGCTGCTGGACATCCTCTTGAGCAGCCAGTTCCCACAGCCAGGCTGAGCCTGACCCACACCAGGCTGAGGGGCACCAGTGCCAGGCTGAGTGTGACCCACACTGGTGCTGCCTGACGTGATTGTTGTTCTGCTGTGAGCCCAAGGACATCCTTACAGAGCCTGCACACTGCAGGGCTGGGAGCAGTGACATTATCTCTTGTATCACAGGGGCTTCTGCAGTTTTTGCTGTGAGTGCTCAAAAGTAGAAGTCCTGACCTGGCATTCAGGCTCTTTGCTTTGTTAAAACCTTTTGCTTGGTTTTGGGGATTTTTTTCCCCCCGTGATACCATTACCAGTGCTTCAAACAGTCCCAAGGAAAGCCATGTCGAGCTCGTTGGTGTCTCAAATGCTGTCCTGCTGCCAACGTGTGAGGGACAGGGACAGCAAAGTGGCACAGAAAGCACCATTAACAAAATAACTGCCAAAGCAGACATGCAATTTCCTATGAAATATCTAGCAAGGGAATAAAGGAAATACCTTATCAGATCAAGAAAAGGATGCCTTCAAAACAGAAGGCAACAACGACCCGTGCCAAAGGCTGAGTATCACCTGGAGGGTTCCTGTGAGCCTCCCCACTCCAGGAGCAGCAGCTGCAAGTGCTCTGCTCCCCGGGCAGCAGAGAGGTGGCACCTGTGTGAGCCAGACCCAGGGATTATATAACCCTCCCTGGGCAGCCACGGAGCAAGCTTGTGGTGGCAGAGAAGAGATGGGGTTTGAGCAGTGGTGCTGGAGGAACTCAAGGATGTGGTGAGTGTGGTTTGGGATAGAAGGGGCGCTGGGTCCTTTTGTTGCTGCTCTCTGATTTGATTCTCTTTTCCTTGCAGGTTGCTGCTCCTCTTTGGATTTTTGCTGCCCTTAGCCCCTTGTGCTGGAGGCCTGGGGGATCAGGATTTTTTGGGTAAAGTGCCCTCCCTGGGCTGGCAGTGGTGGGGATGTGGGCTTTGGGTTTGCTTGGAGCTGCTTCCCCTCTGCCTTGGCTGGCTGGGGGGCTTGCAGGGTGTGTGCCTCCAGCAGGGTTTGCTGCAGCTCGTGGTGGTTTTCCCTCTGCAGAGAATGTGACCTGTCACAGGGATGGGATGGAAGTTGAGTTTTCCAGAGAGCTTGGCAACTACTCCTGGCACGTGTGCGTGGTTGGTAGGTACTGCTGCTCCCTGGCCCTTGCTGCTGGGACCTGCCTGCTGCAGGGCTAATCTTCCCCATCCCTTCTAGATGTGAGTGGTGAGGAGATGGTGTCCTGTGACCACGCTGTGGATTATGAGAGGCTGATACTCCATGTCCTGTTTGCCAACTGCACTAGCCTGCAGGTAAAGGGCTCTTCATTCTGGGAAGCTGCTGCAATGAAGTTGAGATTTTAATTTTTTTCCCTGGACAGGACTGGGTTTAACAGGGATTCTATTTCTAACTTTCTTCAAGAGTAAGAATACTTACACTTCTGATATAACTTAAAACTGTTATAGAAGAACACTTCAAGCCAAAAGTTGAAAAAAAAGAAAACCAAACCTGCTGAAATTCTTGTTCTTTCAACTATGGATTAAATCCCTCAGAGCCTGCCATAAGTGTTGTGCTCTTCTGTAAAGGACTTGAACTACTTGACAGGTTTTCTTGTAGGGAGATGCACCAGGTTCAAGAGTTTCAGAGCACCAATCTGTTTAAATGTATGTATATTGACAGACAATTAACACCCCATGCTGATCACAGCTGTTGAGGTAGAGTAGTAAGTCAGAGACCAAAACCAGATGCTTTACTGGTGTCTGTTGCTTTTAGGTATTTGAAATATCACAAGACTCTGTTTTGCTGTTTATCAGCTTAGTTTTTCTGGGCAGCTGACTCTCTGGCACTACAACCTGCTACTCCTTGGAGTTTTCTTCTTGACTTCTGCAGTTATCTTTGTATCTTCTGCTCTTCAACTGAACCCTGTGCCCCCTGCTTTCCTAGAGAGCTCATCCTTTTCCTTTGGGCTTTTAAAACAAGAATTTATCTTGTCCTTGCACTGGTACAAAACACCTAAACCTACTCTGAAGTTAGAGTTCAATGGCTTTTAGCTGCCTGTGTGCTGTAGTGAGTACTGCTGCCTCTTTCTAATTAATGTCTCTTTTCTGTAGCATGGTCAGCACCAGCTCTGGTTGAGGCTGATGGTGAATGACACGATGGGAGAGGAGAAGAATGTCACCTACAGCACTCACTGTGACAGCATTCATGCAGATAAAGTCATTACTCCTGTGTTTGCTGGTGCAACAAACTGCACAAAAGACTTCATGGCAGTAAGTAGGGGAGTGGGAGTGCCATAGATCCTGCTCTGAGGCTTGCAAGGCAGCGTGGCTGTTTCCTGGAATTGTGTGTCTGGGGTCTGCAGAAAGCTGGGGAAGGCTCCAGTGAGCTGCAGGGAGGTCTCTTGGCTGCAGGTTCATTTTTGGCTTGGCTGCTGGCTCTTTGGGGAGCTGGTTTGCAAGTGGCCATTAATGATGCACCCAGTCTGGCTCCAGCCCTATTGCAGGGGAAGCTGATGTTGGCTGTGTGCTTTGGGAAGCTGTAGTTGAGATTTTGCTTTGTGGCTACAACCCTGCAAGTTCCTGCAGTCTAAGTCTTGTGCTGTGTTTCAGGTTACCTTCCCAGGACTCATTTCAAGCCTCGGTGATGAGCATGTGGTATGTTCCTTGTGCAGGGAGCTGGGGGGAGTGCCTGGGTTTTTGGCCTAAACTGAGCCTGATGTTGCCAAGTTGGGGCAGGTACCTCTCTGATGTAGTTGCCCCTTGCTGGGAAGCCTAATTCTGTGCTGTCAGTGTAGGGAGCTTGAATGCAAAGCCTGGGAAGGTGGCAGCCCTGCAGGCTGAAAATTGAATGCCTTGATGCTTCTGTGCCTTCCCTCCCTAAGCAAGGATCCTCTTGCAGGTTCCAGCAACTCCAATGTCCTGGAATCTGTCAGTTGATGATGGAACCAGAATACATCAGCTGAGCCTTGGGCAAGCAATGCAGCAAGGCTATAACTTCATAGTTGATGGCCACAACCTGATCCTTCAGGCGGCCTTTGCTGCCACAGGAGTTGTGTCCTACAAGGTATGTGAATGGGGAATCAGCACTGGGGAGTCACCCAGCCCCTGTGTGGGCAGCACTGTCTCCCTCCTGTAGCCTTGGGGAAAGCATTTTCAGGCCAGGGCCAGAGCTGATGTCAAGCTGCTGCACTGCTGGGCTCTGCACTGCTGTCCCTGAACTGCCTGGCACAAGGAAACGGGGAGGCACAGTGTGCACTTCAGACAGCAGCAGAGTGAGTGGGAGTCTCCAGAAGCAGAATTCTAGCCAGAGCCAGCCCTGTGAACATCTGACTGGTAGTCTCATGGTCAGCAGCTGTTTTTGGGAAGGGTGAGGTGGGAAGAAGCTGCTGTTGCAAACATGAATAGCAGCAAACCTGAACCTGATGCAGTACATGGCCCTCTGGGGCTGGTCTTATGATGGAGCAGGAGCTGAGCACTGTCTAACAGAGCTCTCTTCTTTGTCAGCACAATGATAAGATGCTCCACACTGTGGCACTCAAGCTCATGTATGGCCCTCCTGAACATAGACTGACTGTGAAGTCAAGAATGCTTTGTGCTCCAGGTAATGCATGGAAAAAATCAGAACCTGACCTGCTTTTGCCCCAGGGAAAATGATGTTATATTTATCAAAGATGTTGTTGCAGGTCCAGCAATCTGTAATGCAACACATATGACTGTTGCCATCCCAGCCTTTCCAGGGATCCTTATGGATGTGGATGTAGAGAATAAGATCATCCCCATGGATCAGCTTCAGGAAAATGGAATCACTCTGGACACACAGAGAGGGGTCAGGCTGTATATTAGCAGGGGAGTCCTGAAGTCCAGGGTGAGTTCTGATCCTTGAGTCACAGGTGTTGGTGTGATCACACCTCCTTGGTGTTTTGAGACCCAGAGCACAGTAGCCTTTGACTTTCGCTAAGCATCTGTCAAGTCTGTCATGCCCTGTGGCTGGCTGAGGGGCTGGTGTGATTAAGATAATTGCAAACTGACTTTGTAAAATAGATAGAGGCATCATGCAAGGCAACTTGGGTTTCCTGGAGTCTTTTGGCAAAAACAAATGAAGGNGGGGGGGGGGGGGGGTAGGTATTTGGCATGCCTGGGGCAATGCAAATGAGCTTCCCCTGAGGCCATTGTGCTCGTTAGGCTCAGCTCATTTGCTAATCAGCTCTAACAGGTGCATGGGTTAAAATGAGCTCTTGTAGCCACACTCCAAGAGAGTAATTCTTGTCCTTCAGCTGCCTGGGGAGAGCTGCTCAGGGCTTCAGTACTACATGTCCTCTTTGAAGCTGGCTTTTCACTTCCATGGGGAGACTGTGGCGATGGTGATGCACCCTGAGTGCCCCTGTGAGCAGCACACACCAATAGGTAAGGGACTGACTCCTGCAGCCCCCCAGCACAGCTCTTTCTTACACTGTGTTGGATTAGTTCATCTCACCAACAGCTCCTGGCAGACAGAGCTGTCACTGACTCACCTGACAACTTACATGAACCTCTGTTACAGCTGCTGTATGCACCCAGGATGGGTACATGGATTTTGAAATCCTTGCTGAGAGTACCACCCCGCTGCTGGATTTGGATACGCTCAGGCTCAGGGATCCTGTGTGCCGGCCAGCCTACAAGTCACCTCTGAACGACAGGGTTCGCTTTCATGTCCCCCTGAACGGGTGTGGGACCAGGCACTGGGTATGTGTGTGGCCAGGGCTGCTGGGGGTGGGAGTCAGGCATTGGGAATGCCCTCACTAATGCTGTTCTTTACCCACAGTTCGATGGGGAGCAGATTCATTATGAGAATGAGGTGAGGGCATTGTGGACAGACCTTCCCCTGGGCAGGATCTCGAGGGACAGTGAGCTCAGGTGTGTCTGGAAACCTCTTTAGGCTATCCAGTACTGTACTGCCCACACATCAGTATGTGACTTACCTGCTCCCTCCTTGTTACAGGTTAACAGTCATGTGCTCCTTCAGCAGTGGTGATGCCTCCCTCACTATCAAAGTAGACAACCTTTCTCCTCCACCTTCTTCAGTGAACCAGGGTTCCCTCTCCTTAGTTCTTCTAAGCTACCCAGGTAAAGCTGGCTCTCTGGGCTCAGTGGCTGGGAAGAGTCTGGAGCTTGTGGAGGGGGGAGAGAGTTATATGAGTGAACTGTTCTGGTACATGGACTTCTGCTGTCCTGGTGTGCTTCCTTCCTGCCCATCCACACTGCTTGAAACAGATGCCTCAAATCTGTGGCCCTTGGACAGAGAGCAGTTGTTGGACCAGCTGCTATTGAAGAGCTTGAGGCCCTCTTTGCACCCTGAGTTATTTACCAGGGCTTTGGCTCTTGCAGAGGACTCGTACAGGCAGCCATACCGAGAGGATCAGTACCCCATAGTGAGGTACCTGCGGCAGCCCATCTTCCTAGAAGTCCAGGTCCTGAACCGCAAGGACCCCAGCCTCCACCTGGTGCTGGATGACTGCTGGGCAACGGCCTCACAGGACCCCAGATCGCTGCCCCAGTGGAATATTGTTGTAGATGGGTGAGTGCCCTGCCATACTAAATGGAAGCACCTTTTGCAGCGGGTGGGAGGGTTCCCTAATTCTCCTCTGCTCCCTCTTTAGCATGAGGGCCTTCCAAGTAGTGCCCTGGGATGCTGGAATTTGTAGGAAGGAAGGGGGGTAGCACCTCAACCTTGAACTTTAATCTGCTGCTTAAAGAAGTCAACACCAACAACCCAAACCTTCTCTACCCTGGTGTTCTGACTTGGTTCCTGTTTACTGGCAGGTGTGAGTATGACCTAGACAGCTACAGGACTGTGTTTCACCCTGTGGGACGTGGTGTCAGCTATGCTAACTATCGCCAAAGGCTGGAAGTGAAGACTTTTGCCTTTGTGAATGGTGACAAAGCCCTTCCTGGCCTGGTAGGTGACACTATTCCCCTCCTTGGAGCAGCAAGTAGGAGGAGCAGTTATTGTTTCAGAATGAACAGACCTCTCATTCTCTGTCCCAGGTGTACTTCCACTGCAGTGCTCTGCTCTGTCACCGTTTTCACCCAGACTCCCCGTTGTGCATACCAAGATGCCCAAGGCTATCTAGAAGCAAGCGAGGTAATGTCTGAGTGGGTTTTAGGTCACACTGATCCCAAGACATCCCACTGCCCCGTGGGGTTCAACTGTGCTGTGTTGCTGTTGTAGAAAGTGGGGTGGCAGCTGTGAACTCTGCCGTGGTGAGCCTGCGGGGCCCTGTCCTCCTGGTGCCAGAAGAGTGGTCTGCAGCCCGAGGTACTGAGCCAGGGGGGTGCTGAGGGGTGCTGCTTGGGCTTAGTGAAGATCTGTTTCCACAAACAAACTGCTTTTCCCCTTGCTTTGCAGGGAGCACTCTTCTGAGCAAGGAGGTGCAGGTTGGCATAGCAATGACTGCTGTTGGTATTCTCTCTCTGGCCACAATGCTGCTATTTTTGGCTTTTCTTAAATGCCTAAAGAGAAGAGCCTACATGGTAAATGTGGTAGGTTAGTGTGTATTTCCAAATAAACTTGGAGTAGTCACTTGGTGAATTATGTCCGTCATGTATTCCCTCTCCTGCATCTAGTTATGTAAAGCAATGCTGCTCATCCTTGGAATATCTCCTTGTTTGGGACTTGTCTTTAACAATGACTATAATACATAATATCCTGAGTGCCTTTGTTCTGAAACAGACCACTGCTGTGTTAAATTCCTGTTGGACTTTGCAGCCAATTTCCTTTCTTTAATTGCTTATCGTTGTTCACAATTGTGATTCTGTTCAATTGGTTTTTTAAACATCCATGTTGTGCCAGTATCTGCAGTGTGAGCAGCTCCTCCAGCTGCTCTTGTAAACATGAGCCCTGTGCTGTACCTGGAAATTAAAACCTGGCTTTACTGAAATGGTTTAGCAACACCCAGCACTTGTGTTAAAACATTACTGTAAAAAAACTCCTTTGTCCTTATGGGAATCAGATCATTCCAAAAGGTCTTTGAAGGAGATGTAAAGTGAGGCCTCCCTTTTCTGCATGCAGTAGTCTAGAAGGACATTAGATAGAAAAACCAAAGTGGAACAGACTCTTCCTGCTGACAGAGCTGATCTTCTGAGGGCTGGAAGTTCCACTGGCCACTTAACAGGGGCACCCAGGAGTATGCAATTTGGGGTCTCAAATGAGGAGAGGGAAAAGAAGTGAGAGTACACCTAAAGCTGCCTTGTCTGCAGATGTAACACTGCCCACCTGAGGTGATGCAGTTTGTCATGCAGTTCCTATTTTGTACACCTTGTCTTGTACGGTCAAGGAAATGAGGCATAGAATATAATTGCATGTGACAGTGGCAGTGCTTTGTTGCAGTAGGACTGTAACAGCCTTAGGTTAAACATTGTCTGGCAACTTTGTGTGAGCAGGGAGAGTGATCATCACAAGTCCAGCTCTGTGGTCTCTGCGTGTGCAGGGTTTCAGATCAAGTCAGGGGCCAGACCCTGCCCCTTGGCAAACAGGCTGTGCACAAACAGCACAGGCTCTGGGCTTGTCTGCCCCAGCCCCTACTTCACTTAGGTATTATTAATGAGCTGTTCTTATGCAACAGATTTCAGGCAGCATTTTCTGAGTATTAATGTGTATTTCATGCAAAGAGCATGGAGTAGAGACAGTGATTATTAGGTGTTAGGGTAGTGTTTAATAAAAATGATAATAATATAAATACAATGAAATTATGAATCTCACATTGGATCCACTTAATTGCAAGTCACTTATTGTCATCAGCCTGATGGAAGTTAGGGTTGAAATGATTACTTAAGCTGTTGTCCAGCAAACAACCTGCTATACATAAGTCTTGTTGACTTAGCACTTGGCTGGAATATGAAGTATTTCTGCAAAAGCCAGACGAGTGGTGCTTGAAGAAGAGAGTTTATGTACTTGAGTTAATTTAAATTGTACTTAACTGTATGGGCTGCTCAGCTCTTCTGACCTGAACAAGGCTAATCTTTACCTTCTCCCTCTCCATCCTTCTTCTTCTGAGGTGTGGGGAAAAGATCTCCGTGCATATTCAGGTAGAGAAGCTTCCCTGTTTCTCATTGAGGGAGTTTGAACCTTTGCTCTAGGATAGCTGGACTTTACTAAATAATGTTACAGTGACAGTTGTGTGAAGGTAAACATGCTAGTTAACATCCCAATAAGCCAAAATATTTCTCACATATCTCACACACGTGAATCTGCAGACTTGCACTAGTGAAGGTATTTAAAATAACTCAGGTACCTTCAGTAATGGAAGCAGTGTGAGCTTTAGTTTTGCTCTTTGCCTTCTGTATTCTGTACTACTTTTACTGCCTGAGGAGGTGAGACAAAGAGGTTGCACATGGTGACAGCCATCTAGGTCAAAGAGAGGGCTGTCCTTGCCTGGTTTGTGCCCCTGGCTGATATTGTCTGCCTAGGGAAAGACTTCAGATGTGGCACATGAGAGGAGATCTGTCTCTAGGAGGGTTAACTCTAGTTCTCTCAGGGTGGCTCAGTTGTGCTCTTTGGGGACATTGCAGGGACGGTTTGAATGAAGACTTGTGTAATTAATTCAAATCAAGTAAAATGCAAGATTTTGTTCCCTATTTTATAAATAATTTACTTTAGAGCCCAGCCACGTGCATTCCTTCCCTCTTCCTCTGTGTCTGCTGCTGTCCCTCTGTCCCCTGTTAAAGTGTGTTATCTGGAAAGTTTAAGCTTATCTTACAAGTGAAAAAGATTCCTTTCCTGCATTCAGGCAGATGTCCCCCTCTTCTGACACAGGGCAGGGTGAGGTGGGGATGATGGGGCTGCAAGAGGAGCCAGAGGAATTAGTCAGGGAACCTGCTGCAAGTGGAGGCAGCATTGACTCTGCAGCCTGAGCTCAAGCAGCTGCTTCAGGAACTGTACCCCACAGTTGGTTGCTCCAAATCTTAGACATGGGATGTATGGGGGCCCCTGGGATGTAGAGCCATGAGAGTGGCTGCCTATTAAGGCATGTTTATGCCAATGTAAGGGGCAGTGAAGCAGATGTGTGAGAGCTGAGTAGGCTGAGGAGCTGGCTGGGAATGGGGTGGGAGTCTCCTGCCAGTTTCTTGTGGGGTTGGGGCTGTTCTGCAGGAAGCTGAGAGCAACTGAGAGAAAGGGGACCTGGCAGCATCATTTCAGCCTGTCTTGCTAAGAACTTCTTAGCTCTACTGCAGCGTTTAATAATTTAAAGATGAAAACAACCTGTGCCCTCCTTTTAAGGGATGGCTTTACTGTCTCCAATAAAAACGCCTACTCTATGCTGACCTAGTTTTTTCTTCAGCATTTCCCTACTGAAAACCACACTGTGCTGATGGCACAGCACAAAAAGCAGCTCTTGGTGAGAGGACACAGTAAGAAGCCTTGATATGACAGGCTGATAAGCATGCAAAGGTCAGGGCAGCAGGAGCAAAACTACTCCAAGTTTACCTGCAGGTCACTGAGAAGTCACAGCTTTAGCTCCTGATAAGTACTGATGACAGAATGAATTGTATAATGAAAAAAGAAACTTAAAATGCAGAAGGAAATGGTTCATGTGGGGTCAGACGCTGAGTGGGACTGAATTAACTTATTTTAGTGTCTGCTGATGTTAAGTAATGCCTGTTCCCTTCAGCAGAAGATGAGGTCATAAAGGAAATTCAGGAGAAAGAATTTACCTGTGTCTCCATGTATAAGCTGTGCTATAAAGGTTTTGAGTGTTGTTACTTTAGACAGGTCTGAGGGCTTTATTGCTCTGTCTTTGGAGGTGCTTCCTGGAAAGCTCTTGCAGGCAGCCTTGCCTGGGGGAAGGCTGCTTATGTGTGGCTTTGTAATGTTTGCTGAATTAAGGTGCCATTAAAATAAAGGGCTCCTGGAAATCTTCTGGGGATTATTTCACTCTACAGCTCAAGTGTGGGGCCAGCTCAGCCTAAGGCCTGAAACTATTACCACCACTACTGTGTGGAGCACATTACAGCTCAGGTAGGCTTTGTGTCTGTGTTTTAGTCAAGGAGACAGCTCCTTCACACAAAACTAAGTAAAACTACCTTAGACATCTGCATTTCCTCTACAGGCATGAGAAGGAGAGTAAGCTGCAGTTTTCGGCTCAGCAGTGTTGGCCATATAAAATGCTTTAATCAAGGAGAAAAACTCAGCTCCAAATGTAGCCTTCCTAAAAGAAGATGTGAAAAAGTTGTTTTTACTGTAGAATAAAACAGACTACTAAGACAATCTGGTTAAACAAATAACACTTTATTAAACTAATATAGTTAGATACCCTCTTAATGCTTAAAAATAAAATAGCACTTGCAAAAATGAATAAAGTTTAAATAACGTACACAAAGTTACAACTGAGAAGCAAACCAGCCACTTTAAGTAACTAAACAAACAGGAAAAAATGTAAGATCTAAGCATAGCCCTGATATGATGAGGCAATTAGGATAAGGAAAATATCCCTTTGGAATAACATAACATCTAAAGGTAGATAAAAGCTTAGACCATGACTTAACATATGACAAACCTACTTTTCCCTGTATAATAAATATAAAGCATTGGCAGGGTCTACTCATACTCTTCTACCAAAGGTTGTTAAGGCTTAAAAATATTTTTCCACATTCAAAAGATGTTTCTGGTGTTTTGAAGTTTGACTCTTCTGTATCATAATGACCACTGCTCTGTACTAAGGAGAGTATATTCAGAACTCCAGTATCTGAGAAGTCAAATACCTCCCTCCCCTTTCTGTCCACCTCCTTGCCACTGACTCAACAGTACCAATTATTATTGCATCCCTTCACCAAAATCTATGGAACATTCCATCATGCACATACACTTACCATCGCAATGCACTGCTTGTTGGTTATTCTTAATATCCCTTTTACAGTGCAAGTGTAAGGTGTATATTGATTTTTCTCAGTTTCCAGGAGTACACAATGGCTGAATGCTCAATGAGTAAACAATTACATAGCAAAGGCTGGAATTCTACAGCTAAGTGCCCATGAAGTGGGAGAACCCCACTCATTCACTCTTTGCAGCATTGGCAGAAAGATCCAAGCCAGGCTTCTTCTGTGGCAAACTTCCATTAACATCTTGCTTCCTTATCTCATCCCTGTACACATGAGAAAAGAATGGTTTTAGAGGTTGTTCTTCCCTAAGATTATTGTCCTTTAACTTTTTGCTCAAAAAAGCTGAGCAATGTGAGATGTCCCAGACAGGTTTATATCTGCTGCTGGTCTACCTAAGCTTCTCTCAAAAGACAGAGGAACACAAAAATAGATGATATTACCTGTTTTACCAGCAAAGCTGTAGGTCAGTAGGGCTGGTGTGTAGGTTGGGTTGTGTGTTTGGATATGCTATGGAAAATGGAAGTCTCCTGGCACTGGTGGGCAGTGTTGTGGGCCTGGCAGCATGCCCTGGAACAAGTGTGAGCACACTGGGCCTTCCACCATGTTTCTGTCCCCCTGCTGCCATCTCAGGCAGCTTTGTGTGTCCTCGAGAGCTGTGCAAACACAGCTGTGCTGAGGAAGCAAACTGAGAAAGCCTAGACGGGAGCAGCTGTGAATTTTCTTCTTGCTCTTCCCTCTGCCTCAGTGATTACTGTGGTTCCTTCCCTGGCAGGTATTTCAGGGGGCCCCAGGTGGCACTCCAGCACAGCCTGCTGCTGCCTCCTGCTCCCAGCTGCCTGCCTGAGGCACTGCTGACTGAAATAGGCTCCCAAGCCCAAGGTCCTGGGAGGCACAACTGGCACCCTGCACCTGTACAGTCTCCTACAAAACCTGTTATTTCTATTTTGACCATACTGTCCCTTTCACATACTCCTCTGCCTCTCCCAAAGCTACAACTGATTTTGGCCCCTTACTCTACAAATGCAGGTAAGCAGAGAGAGCTGGGTCATCATGCAGGAAAAACTGTAAAATGTTCATCCTCTATACAAAATTCACCTTGGCAGTGGGTTTTAATGACATTTAAAGCAACACACTGGAGTGAGACAAAGTTGTATTTTACTGCCTGATGTCATGTTGTGTTAGCACATTCACATTTAAAGACCATTTATATTTCCTCCTTCCCAGCTCATGTATTAACACTCATTAGAATACCTATTGATGACCAGACATCTGTATGCTGCATATTAAGCCATGAAGGTAGCCCAAGATTCAAAGCATCCAAGAACCATTGTTAAACTAAGCAACAGTGGCTCATTTAGAAGAAAATAAAGCAATCAATGCAATAAAACAGTTGCAGAGTTTGAAATCCAAGCATGGATCAAGACATCCATACTCACCTTGATGCACACCAGTAGTTGACCAGAGTTGAAAGTGCAACGTAAGAAACACTCAGCACTCCAGAAACTCCCAGGGACAGTGCTCCCAGGCCACACAGCACACAGAGAAGGGCTATGCCACCTATGGCTATGACAACACCTAATAAAACAACAGCAGTTTGTTATTTAAACAAGTCTATGCACAAATTAGAAAAGCTGACATTCTACCATAACCCCAATTTCAAACCATTTGGGAAAACAATCTTCCTCAATCATCTGGCTAACTCCTATAAAAGCTATGCATGCTCAAGATAACTGGTTTAGGCATATCCTGGTGGCTGAGATTAGAAAGGAAAATAGGATTTCCCCTGTATAGACTACACTTAATCAGATTACTGTTCTCGTATTAAGAGTTTTACTACTGCTGAGACCAGAGGACTACACACAGAAATCCTCAATTGCTCGGACTCAGACTGCCAGAGGAAAGAAGAAAAAAAAGGAAAAGATAACATGCCTTAAAAGGGAAGAGGTGAGTACACACATGAATGCATACAGTACCTTCCATGACTATCACACCAATACAGGCCATTACAGCTGTTGTAACAACAAAAACCAGGAAAAATGCAACGGGAATAGCCGACACTGCAACAAACATGAGGAGCGACAAGGCAACAAAAGGATGGTCATCTAAATATTGGCCAACGCGAGAATTCATAAAGGCAACAACCTGCAGATGAAAGAAAAACATTTCAGAGTTTTTTTCTGTCTTGTCACAGATACCTTTCACAGATCACTGCCACTGAGGTGAACTACAGGTAGGATAGATCTTTTGTCAGACTGCAGCTGGAATAGGGAGCAGCTGTTGCCTCTTTGTTTCAAAAGCATGAGGACTTGCTGCAAGTTTAGATAACTTCAGAGCAAATACAATTCTACCAAAACCAGACATGTTTCTCTTGGACTTCTCAGTTCTATTCTTGCACAAATTATAAAAAACAACAAACCCACAAAAAACCAACCAATCTGAAAACAAGTAAAAAATTAAATCAGTCTAGCTGCAGCTTTCACTGGCGTCTCTGCAACCATTGTTTTGAACTAGAGAACTCTATATTTGTTAATTAAAAAAATCTGCAACATTTAAAAGTTATCAACTTTTCTTTTATCCATGGCTTAGTAATATCTGCAACCTGCTCATTTGTTGAATCTAAGTACGGTGCAGGCATGTCTGCATCAGAGAGTTGTTAAGAATTTAATAATGCTACTAGTAAAAAAGAAAACCTTTTTACAGAAGCAGTCATCGCTATACACTGGAATTTTACTGCAGTAGTTTCCCTTCCCTTAAGGAAACACGTCTCCTAGTTTTAGTATTTTATCGATATGGAAATGTATCGTAGTTTTAGTTCTTTTTATAGCAGTACAACCGTTTCATTAAAGTGCCACTCTATCATCTCAAAGGGTTATGCCAGTAAAACACAAAAATGTAGAACCAGGCTTCCCTTTTTCTTGACTGAAGGTGTGGGAGGACAGGCCTTCCCACAGGCCTCAAAGTGTTCACTTGAAAAATAGGGAGTGCATTTAAATAAATCAGGGTATGATATCCTGACAGTTATGAAAGGAGTAGCATTATAAATATATAAAATTACAATCCAGACCCACATTTGCGTTGCTGTGGATGGTCTGTACCACGGAGTGCCATTGCTTCTGTAGTTCCTGCATTTCTTTAGACATGTTATTAATTCTCAGCCACGACCTCTTCTGAACAGCCAGTTATCACGCAGCCATCCAATTTCCCTTAAAATTAAGGTACAGTTAGTAACAGGCTCATACAGATGCTTTTTGAAAATTAAATGTTTCTTTTCTATAAAGAGAGAATGCAGGTTTCAGATGAAGTGATACACAGTCCAAAGCGTTACTTTTGCAAAAACACGTCTAATGTAGAAGGCTTGTCCCTGCAAGTTCTTCTGAAACTCCCAAAGCCAAGTAGCAAGATAAGAGGTGACTCTTACCTTCTTTCTTTATAATATTAACCCTGTGCTTACCCATCAGGGTATTCAATTACCAGCAAAAACATAATTTCTAACTACCTGCACGGACAATTTGTTGCTACTGATACTGGAAACCTGTAACACACTAATGAGACTGATTTCTGTGAGTATCCTTGCGCTCAGCATTGAGAGCATACCCCATACAGCTTCAAAACTGCATATAAAGGCAAAATGCTTCCAAATGCTCCAACATATTTAATTGAGGCACTTTAAAGGAAACATCAGCACAGCAGCCTCCCTGAACATTTCCAGCTGTTGTTGCCAGGGGACCTTTACGAGGGGCACGTTAGAGGATGCATTTTCCTGTTGGCAACGCCGAGCAGCCAGGGTGCCGGTGTCCGTGCTGTGCCCCCGCGCACCCACGTGGGCCCTCCCCGGCCCTCGGCACTGCCACACGCAGCGGCTGAGCCCTCGCTGCCGGCGGCGCTGGGCAGGAGCTGCCCGCGGGGCGCGCCCGAGCCCGGGCGTTACCTCCGCCACCGCCCGCGGCCTGCACCGGGCACCCAGAACCGCGGCCAGGGCACCGTAATCACCCCCCCCCTCAATCACCGCTGCGGCCACCCCCACTAATCAGCGCCCCGGGCGGGTTCCCGGCGTGTGTCCCCCGGAGGTAAGGGGGGACGCGGCCCCGCTCCCGCAGGGCTGCCGGAGAGCGGCCCTCCCNCTCCTCCCCGCGGGGGCCGGGCCGGGCCCGCCTGGCGCGGCCGTGGGCGGGCAGCACGAAGGGCCGGGTTCCAAAGGCCGCCGGGGCTTGGCGGTGGTGGCTGATGTCCCTCTGGTGTCCTTTCCTTCCTTTCGCGTCCCCCTTGCTGCCCTGCCCTTCACCCCGGCTCTACCTCAGCCGCTCAGTCCGGGCACCCTCACGAGTGTACTAGAGCTTTGCGTTGCTTTAGGACACGCAGCGTGGAGCTTTTTGGAATGGAGGACGGAAGATGAGGGTATCTGCGGCCGCCGTGCCGCTGTGGAGGCGTGCAGGGGCCCGCTCGGCCCCAGGAGGCGTTCGGCACCGCGCCTCACGGCTCTGGTGCCAGCAATCGCTCCGTGGGTGTCTGTAAGGCCGCCGTCCCCGGGCTGGGAGGCGGCGGAGGCAGCTCGCAGTGAGCTGGGAGTGCTCGGTCACGCCGTGAGGAGCGGCGGAGCGGCTGCTGAGGAACGCCTCACCTGGCACAGCCACCTTCCCCCGCCACGGGTTCTTGTTGCTGCACGTTTCCACCTCGTCCCGCTGCCTCCGGGTGTTTTGGTGCCCACGCGGCAAACCTGTTCGGAGAGGTGGGCCGTGTGAGGAGAAATTACTGTAAGAATTCAGCCGGGTTTTCAGCAAAAGCAATGCGTCCTACGGTGTCTCAGCATTTGGCTGGGACTGTTCGCAGCAGTGATGCTCGAGGGTGAGGTTGTCGCACGATGGTTTGGCTTGGCTGTTCTCCAGATCCATCATGATGGTGTTAATAACATGCGAGCGTGAGGCTCCAGTGAATTCCCAGCTTCTGCTACACGGAATTTTTCATGCTGTAAATTGCAATCAGAAATGAGTTAAATGTTCATGTTTCTCACGACTACTTTAATCATTTAATTGGTGCTACCTATGAGAGCATTACAAAACTGAATATTAACGGTTTCATGATTAATTTTTTTAAAGGTGACAAAATAAATAGCATGTTTAATTTGTAAGTTAATGCAAAAAGAGGTTTTATGAAGCATGGAGGGTTTACCATACCGGACTATTGGAGCTCTGTGTCTTTGAAGGGCTGTTTTCAATGCTCCCTGCAGATACAAGGATTGGTGTAGACAGAGTAAGATTTGCATATTAACACATATTTGGACTAAAAGCCCAGCACAAGATACCTGCAAGAAGAGCATGGTCAGGGCAAGTATATTTTGCTTGAACTCTTAAAGTACTTAATCTCTCATATTCTTAAAGTGCATAGTGTATTGATATTCCTGGTACACTAGGGTGGATCATAATAAATTTGAATTTGTTATTTTTTGTATACTTTTTGAAAAAGTAAGCATAGGGAAAACTAACTGGCAGAATTACAGTGTGACATAATCCAGTGGTAATGGCACTATGAAGTTTAAGGGAGTCACTGAGTTTAAAGTATATTGGAGATTTTAAATTTCTGTCTGTTTTCAAGCATGCCATAGCTGTGGTTTTGAAGATAGTCTTGCACTTCTTAGTAAATTATTTTCTTGCTATGCATAATTAGCTCTTCTGCTAAAAATTTATGTATAATTTTCCACTGTACAAAGTAGCTGGTTTTAATGTTTTTCAAGCAGCACAAATAATTTATTCAACTTCGAAGGGCATGCATATATGAGCATCTGAGTTGATGTGCACAGAGGAACAGTAGTTACTCTTAACTGCTGCTTAATTGAGCTTGTCTTCATGCCAGTGTCAGCTCCAATTAGCAGGAAAATGCTCACGTTGCAAACCAGCACCGAAATATTTGGAGAGTTACGGCACACATTAGCCAAGCAATTACCAGCACCAGCAGTGCTGCTTCTGTACCCTGCACTGCTGGCCTGGGTTTAAAGAACAATGGCCAACAACAGTGTTCCACTTATAGAGGGTATAAGGTCAAGACATAAGGAAAACTCTGCTGTTAACTCAGGGATATCAGCCATTCTCACAGCTCACAGAAAACTGGATGAAAAATAGCAAAGATGACGGGGAAGGGTTTAAAATGGAACTCTTGCCGTGTTGGCAGAACATGTCCCAGGCCCCTCCTGAGGGTAGCTATTAAAACACTGTGCTAGATTTCATGTTGGATGGTTGTAATTCCCATTTGTGGAGGAATGTGATGGAAGACTCTTTCAGGACGTAGAGATGACTGTGAGTGGGAGGCAAATGCATACAGGCTTAGAGGAATTGGGAGTATCCCACCTGCTGTGTTCAGCTCTTCAGGGAGTCTGATTCTGAATGGTGGAAAAGTGGTGGAGGTGTTTGGATTCAAGATTTTGAATCTTGAATATTTTTTTTCCAAATCTTCTTAAGAAAGTTTGGGTTTATAGAGCCTTTACTGCTTTGGGAGCTCTGTGCAGTGCTTTCATGCAAAAGTTAGAATATCTCAGGGATCTCAGGGCTACATTTTTCGTAACTTTCAGAGGTAAAAGGAGCCTGTACAATTCCTCATTGGTTCCACAGCTGAATCTCCTTGATCACAGCTTGGCACAACACTGAAAGGGGCTGTTTCCTCTCTGCTGGGGGAGGAGAGGGAGGAGGGAATTCTGTCTCCAAGCACCAGCTATGCTGTAACTGGGGCAACCAAGCTGAGGACTGAAAGGCAGAGTGTCAGAGAAGTTCCCCAAGCTGCGACAGGCAGAGGGACTGGTACCAAGAGCGCCTGCAGGTAGCACCTGCCCTTACCCTGCTCACCTGTGCATCCTGGGGATGTGAGGCATGCTGGGCATCTCTCTCTTTCTCTTTTCCCATTCCTTTTGACATGGGCTTATTCTCCTTGGCAATTGATGTGTGGTTCTGCTGTAAACCACAGCTGGGGGGCCCAGAGTCCCTGGGACATTAGAAGAGAACAGGCAGCGGGGAGGAAACTGGTTTTGGAGAAAGTAGAAAGAGCAGGATGGAAGAAAGTCTTGCTTGAAGGACATCTGGGGGGAGTTAGAAAGATTAAGGTGAAAAGTGAGCTTGGGAGGAATGAAGAAAAAAGATCATGGAAGTTTGGTGGGAGAGAAAGCTTCCTGCTGTAAACAAGGAATGGGAGAGCTGGGATTTTTCTTCTTCCTGGCAGCTGGGATCGAAGCTGATTAACACCTTGTGTAGTACCTGAAATGTGTCTCATTCTTTTTCAGTGCCTGTAACAAGAAGGATGTTCGCACTGTGGGCGAGGCCTAAAGAATTCTAAGCAAACAAAACAAGCAAAGCAAAATAAAGCCAACACAGAGCCCAGGTCTCCTGAGGGTAAGTTACTTCTGCAGTGACTGTGAAAGATCAATAATTTTGTCAAAACTTCAGATGAAAATTGGCCATTACTGGTGGTTAGTGGTTTGACTTTAGAAGAACTCTTATTAAAAGACACATGTTCATGTTAAATATTCTTTGGACTTAATCCTTTATCATGTACTTCTTATTAAGGATTTCTTTGTTCAAATATTTAGGTGTTTGAAAGGTTAGTTGGCGTATAAGTCAGGAGTTGTTTCAAGATGAACAATGGCTTTTTTAATGACTCTTGTACCTTTAACAATGAATGAATGGATGTCCTAATAAACTGTATCATTTATTCATTTTTAAAGTACCCTAAGGCCCAATCCTTTAGTCATTAATCAAGAGGAATTCCTACTCTCTTTAATGAGTTATGTCTGGCAGTGATAATGTCTTTATTTCTGTGTGTGTGTGTGTGTGTGTAGGCATGCTGTGGAATACCAAGGAGGTAAATCAAATCAGTCCTTTCTCAAATTTTATTTCTAAATGGGCTCTACTTTGATACTGAGGAGGGCACAATTTTGTCAGCTAGAAAACTAGGTTCCAGCAGCCTAGTTTTTCAGTGATATCTCAGAAAGCAATAACCATGTTCTAAAATTATGTGAAAAAAAAAAAAGATTCTATCTTATTTGAACATAATTGTATTGGGTAATTGCTTCCTCTTTCATGGTGATTTAACTCACTTGTGTTCAGATACAACACACTTCCACCTCCTTTTTTTCATAGTGTCACTGTGTATTCAGGAATTTGTTCCTTGTGAATCTCCTAAACAAATTTGATTTAGGAACCTCAGGGCAGGCTATGGGTGAGGTTTTGGCCTATACTAGGGAAAGTTGTCATTCAAAAGCATCTTAAAACACTGTGAGACTAAAGAATTCTGAGAAAATATCCTGACAGGACTTTTTATGCAGTCCTGGAAGGCCATCTCAAGGTATTATCACCTTGAAGAGGTGGAACATAATCCTAAAACATATCAGGTACCCTGACATTTGTAGTGAAACACTTTGCAGAGTATTTGTGAGCAATTTGTTCTTCCAGCAGCATCCTGGCAATAGCTTCTCCTGGAACTGAGTCATTATAGACATGAGAAAAGTCTAGTGGGTCTTTTTTTTCCTCCCCAGTAAAATGGTTCACACAACTTGGACTGTTTCACTGTCATTTTGGCAGTCTGGTAGGATTTAATATTCTAATATCCAGAGTTTATATCATTACAAACTCCATGTGGAGTTTTTAGTATAACTTAAAATATTCAAATAATTTTAAGTAGTTTTCAGGGATATAACAATAAGGATTTTTTTGGGGTTTTTTAACTGACATTTAATGGTATTTAGAATTTTTCTCAAATGACTGCAAAAAACATGTTTTGCTGAGGAGCCCACCCCAAAGAACGGCTGTTTCCTTAACATTTGAAAAGTTGCAATATGTAATTTACAACTTGTGATGAAAACTGAAAGACTCTTCCTTCTTCATGAATATTTTTTTGAAACAGAGTATTTCCTAAATATCTTTGAAGTTGCTTTTCATTTCTCTCTAGTCACAAACCAGTTCCGTGTGCAATATGAGTCGTCCAAAGCGGTCACTGAAGTTCCCATTGCTGCGCACACCTGCACCTGCTTCTGCTTCAGATGCACCTTCAGACTTGTATGAGGTACGTGCTGGCAGGGCATGCACACCTTCCACGTGCTGGCAAATTCCCATTCTTTGCAGTGTGGTTTGGTGGGCATGGTGGTACTGGGTCAAAGGTTGGACTTGATGGCCTTGGAGGTCTTTTCCAACCTCAATCGTTCAATGATTCCAAGCACATTCATGATTGCATCTCATGTGCTTTTATCTCTGAGGGTCTTTTGAGACCTGCATCTCACGTGCCTGTGAGCTATCCCAGTAAAGTTTAGACATCAGGACTGATGAAAAGTCCATCAATAGATACCAAGTCACCTGAGAAAACATGGAATGAACAGACAAAAGAAATCTATTACCAATCCTTACTGATGTGAAAGACAGGAGCTGAATTTGTTAACTTGTACTATTGTTCAACTATCACAAGGATTGAGTGTTAAAAGTAGACAGGTCATTTATGAAGGCCTGAGGAAGAGGAATTTTCTAAATCTAAGCAATATAAGGAGAAGAAAAGAAGCAAGACAGAGATGTGAGGGAGTAGAAAGAATGAGCTAATGTAGTCTTCTCTTATTTATAAAAAATACCTTGATTATGCAAAAAAAAAGCCCGAGTGTTACTGAAGTGCTGTGTAAAATTATCCTTATAAATGTGCAGAGCATTGTGATCTAAAATTAGGTTGGTGGTCAAATGTATGTCAGACCTATGTATTTTCTTTTTATACTAATTGATGTTTAATCCTGTTCTAGACCTAAGAAGTCTTTTTAAATTACTGTGCTGTGTAAAACTTTTGCTTTTGTTTTTCCAATTCCAGCTTCTCCGTCAGAAAAGCTGTTACCCTCCTTTGATGCAAGAGTCATCATGGACTTTGGCAGCTCCATTCAAAGAACAGAAACACTACCGAAACCCAAGTGACTCCATAGCTAATAACTACACTCTTACTGCACAGGATTTAAAATTGAAAAATATGCAAAAATTCAAGTCCTTTTCGATGATAGAGTTATCACAGGCTTCACCGTGTATCCGTATTTGAATGTGTTTATAAGTTTAAGCTTGCTTGTTCTATGCGTTTTTATCTCTAATTCTTTGTCTGCTAAAGTGTCATCCCTGGAAGAAATCACTTATCCCTAATAAACAGTTACAAGCTTGTCACCTCAGAGTCAGTATAGACAAATTTGCCCATGCATGCATAACTTCAATAAATGAAAGGCCAGTGTCAGATTAACTAGTTAACTTCATCCCTCCAAATAATCACGTGCAGTGCTTCTCTGTGACATTGTATTTTTTTTCTTACTTCATCATCTGATTAATTATCTTAGCTCTCTTTTGCACCAATATGAAATAATATCTTATTGAAAAATATTTCCGTATGTCATTTTTCTTAACTGGAACTTAAAGCTGCTAGGAAAAAGCGGCGGTGGAGTTCTGACAGGTAACATACTGAAATGTTATAAAGATACAGGTTATTACACTCAGTCTAGTCTGAGTTGTGATTTTATATTTCGTTTTACTTGAATGCTGTGTTAAGCATCCAAGCATGAAATGTTAAGTCCCTACAAAAAATGTATGTGCACTGTTTCCGGGCTTTGGTGTCACAAGATTTTGGTGAGATAATCACATGAAAATACATGGAGATCTTGGGCAACCTAAATAACTGTGCTAATAGGTTTGACTCTGATAGAACTGCTCATAAAATACTGCCTGTCTGAGTGATACTGGGCAGATGTAAGGTTTGCATGATTGCATCCTTTATGTTAAAGTAGTATATTGTATTATACAATTTTAATGAGAGTTTTTTTATTGAATAATTGAAATACTCCCATAGGTCATACATGTCCTTAGCGTAGCACAAGTGGTTTATATAATAATTGTCTTCTGTCCTTTAACATTACTGCTTCTTTATTCACTAAACTTGTATTCCTTTTTTTCAAAAGTACTTTGTTAAAGAGTTTGAAACCAATTTCACTGAGTGTACCTGCTCATACACCAGAGCTGCATGTCATAAATTACACAGACAACCAGCCGCTGACCCCAGAAGAACAATTTGCTCTCATGGATTTACATGAGAAGGAGATAAGTAAGCGAGAAAAGCCACCTTCAACTGATGATATAGAGGTATTTATAAAATTTCTTTTTAAGATGGAAGTAGCAGCAGTAATCATCTGCAATATATCTGGAAACTGTTTACTAAAAAGGAGCTGAGAAAAGCAGGAAGTACATGAGGATTAGGAGATGTAAATATTCAATATAGCAAAGTGCTGTTAAATATTGTCAACTCCTGTCTCGTATGTTTGTAGCTACTCTGATTTTTTGTTGTAAAGTGTTTGCAAGTTAAGTATCTTCCCAAATTCTTAACCTCTCATGTTGTTCTCTAGTACTTTTTTGATCAGTAATTTAATATGCTGCACTGAGTTCTTGTGGTTTATCTGCTTACATCAACACAGATGGAAGTATTGTAAAGATGTCAGTGCTTTCAAAGGAACATACACAGATAGCCAAAATCCATTATATTCAAACACCTTTCAATTACAGAATAGGCTCAAGTGACAGAAAAGCTAAAAATACTTTGTAGTAATTATCTGTCAGAAAATTCATGCAATAACCGTAATCTTTTAAACGTTTTTTAGCGGTACTGTCACTACATCTACAACGGAGTGCGGGAAGACATGCTGGCACCTCAGGATAAGGAAGTGGTGAATAAAATTTTAAAACATATTCCAACTCACATTTTTCCTAGCCCAGAGCTGGAGAAATTCCTTGCACGTTTAAAAGAAGAGATTAAGGCAGACTATTGTATCGGCCTCATGAAAGCCATTGGTAAGACTCACAATCCCTGAGCAGTTCCAAGTGTATGTAGACATTTACTGCACTTTGAAAGCAAGTCTCCATTCTATTCTTAGCATCTGTGGAGAATACCTTTGGGGTCAGTAGAACTACAGTAGATCTCTGAGAGAAAATAACCTGTGATCATGCTATGTCATTCCAATTTCAACAAATATCTACTTCTGAAACCTAACATCCCATCAAGGGGAGAGACAGAATGAAAAATTGTTTTTCCTGCCTCCCATTTTTAGAATCAGGATCAATTATCTTTTTAAAATTTTTTTCCTGAAATAATTTTAGAGTCAAATTTGTAATTTGGTTATTGTGCTGTATTTTATGCTAAAAACATAAAAGTAACTGTATGACTATGTTAGTTTTAAATGTGCAGACTTCTACAGCTTTCTGACTATGAAGATATAGTGGTTTTTGGCTATACATGCAGTCTCACTGTGATACATATGATTTGTTCTAGTTGATTATGTCTTGTTGGATCCAGCTGAGAGGAAGAGACTCTCTATTCGAAGTACCCCACGCCCTTTTCCCCGGAGAATTGTCTGTGCTCCAGTCCCATGGCACAGCTCTTACAAAGAAACAAAAAGTTGGAATGAAGAGAATCTGTTCATAGTGAATTCATTGATGCCCACTTTGCAAGAGCTCTGGCTTTCTCAGTAAGATGGCTTGTTCATGGGACCTTAATGAAATTTAGCATGTTTTTATTTAATGATTTGGTTAGAGAGTGCATCTGCTGACTTCTCAGCATATGCTACAGAGATCCTGGGGAAGCCACTAGAAAGAGAGTGGCAAAATATGTCTGTTTTCTAAATAATTCTAATTTTTCTGAGCCTCTAAGGGTTTCAGCATAAAATTATTGTTTCCTGCAGTCTCTGAATGAGCATGTGTTACATGTCCATGGTGAAGAATGGATAAATTCATGCTGTGAAAAGATCATGCCCTTTGTTAAAAGGTGTGATGCCTAAATTAAGATTCAATGCTCTAGTAAATGGTGATTTGGAATTCTCATCCTGGTTGTTGATAGGAACAAAATTAACTCTTAAAAGTGAATATCTTTCAAATGTCTGTGGTTGAAATTTGCCCTGGGCATGTTTGAAAATTGCGATGTGTAATCTTAGGAAGTTAGATATGGTAATTAGTAATTCTGAGAGCTGGTTTTGCATTTAAGAAACATTTGCAGGAATTTAAGCTTGTATGTTAGACTGTGATATATGCCATGCTGCTGAAATTTCATTTTTTTTCCCCATAGATTAGTCAGGATAGCTACTTATTAATACGGAATAGAAGCAGCAGGTGTCATTCTGTATGTTCTTTAGTGACTGGATACACTAATGAATCTTGGAAAAGGACAAGACAATTTTAGCAAAGAATTAGGAGTTTTAAATACAGCAAGTACAAATAAAATTTGTGAAACCCAATCAGAAATGCACTTACTGGACAGCTTAGCAATGGAGCGATATTTATAAATGAAATGATATTTTTAGTGTTTATGATACATTTGAGGCCTTCCTGACTATATTTCATGGATGTTTTTTTATTTAAGCAGTGTTCCATAAAGATCTCCCCCGTGTTTCACTGCCCTAGGTACAGCCACCTCCGGTTTGTTCGCACTGCAGAGGTGCTCTGTGGGGAGCTGCCCCTGCTGCCTGCCGACTTCGAGGGCGTCGTTCGAAGGCACTGTGTGGAAGCTCGTGGTATCCTTCAGAACAAGTCAGTGCCAGCTGTGCTAGCTGTAGATAAACAGAGTATTTTAGGGTCTGACATGCATGAAGGCCCCTTTTAAAAACAGACCTTAGGCTGAGATGACACTAGGCCCAGCCACAAGGCTGCCAAAACAAAGGGGTGAATAGCCCTGAGCAGAATAAACATCTGGATACTGTCAGAGCCTTTGGAACTGCAAGAGTGCTTGTACAAGAACAAATGGCAATGAACTGTGAATAAATGTAGACAGGAAATCCAAAGGTTTCTAACCATGAGAGGAGTGGAGTCTATATCTGTAAAAATGGTGATGGAATTTTTTTTTTTAATTATGGAAATCAGTCAATTTAAGAAAGAGATGACATGAGGCACATGATAGAAGGTGTTTGCATTCTGCCACCTGAGATATCTTCCAAACTTGTTTCTTGTTTAGTGCTAATAATTGAATATTGTTTCCTAGTCAATAAAACAACATAATTGACTATTATTTTGTCTGTTACTATTAATTTAAAGGAATCATAGTGGTCCATTATAACAAGTATCCTTGGATTTAAAACTCAGGTTCCCTCTAAGTCCTGGAAGGTACAGTTTTGTTTGATATCTAGTTATCAATTCTCTTCTAACCCTTTGGATTTTATTCATTCTTTGGGTAATTTCTGAGTTTAGATTTCATTATAAGGAGCAAAGTAAGACTAACAAGCCTTTTAAAAACTTTGTCTCCATATTATTTCTTTGTAGGTGGATCCCATCTTGTGCATCTGTTTTCATTGATCAAGGTAATAAGTGGCTTCATTTTGCTCCTGAAAAGGACTCTGATTCCTCTGAAAAAGTTGAAAGCTATTTCAGTTCCGTGGCAAGTCTGATGTCGTTACAATTGCGTGAGATGGTTATTAACTCCTTAGAAGATCTTCTTGCATTTTTTATGATCCACAAGGTATGTGTTGTCAAGTATATCTACAGTTTTCTGTCTTACTTGGAGATAATTCGTATAGCCATAAAATCTAATGCTCTTTGAAGGCTAAAATGTCCCAAATGGCTCTTGCCTCCATAAAAAATGGCTGTATCCTTCAAAAACTTGTGTATACTCAGTGGATTTTTTGCACTGTTAAGAATTGCTAACTTGAATGATCACTTGGCAGGTGTAGGGTTACAAGTAACAGTTTATATGAGTTTTCAACTCGGTCTTGAGTGAGTGTGCTTTTATTTTATTTTATTTTATTTTATTATTTTATTTTATTTTATTTTATTTTTAGTTTAATTTTTCTTGGTCTAAATGAGGCAAGACAGTTACAGTATTTCTCAGAAAGCACATAAATAATCTCCTTTGAAGTCAAAAGTGTGCACAGTCACATGTGTAATCCTTGCAGAGGTGATCTGTGTGTGTGGTGCTCCTGTCTACACCCGATGAGTGCCCTATATTATTGCAAGTAATGCATAGGATTATAAAAATAAGCATTACACTATGGGACTTTTTATCACTGTTTTGGCTACCATAAAGTTGCTTCTTTGGTGAAATGAGTTTTTTAAAAATAGGATCACCCAGGACCGAACTTGATAAGACAAAATGAATAAATATGGCAGGTTGAATACTGCATTGCAGAGGATCACACTTAATGCAGTGTACTGTCAGACCTTGCACTAAGCCTTGCATCTGGATGATGATTGTGTTGCTGATGGCTGGGTTTTAAAATTTTTTTTAGCTTTGTTTCATGGGTCGGTTTGGGTGCTCTCTTTTCTTTGTTTTGTTGTTTGTTTTGGTTTGGTTTTTTATAAATTATTACGACATCTACATTGCGAGTGTAACCATGCAGTAGGACTCCATTATTGTAAAGGCAATTTGGGGGTAGGGCAGTTCTTACTGACCATACAAGGCAACTAAAACTAGATTCTAGATTTTATTTCTGATAGATATTATAGATTAATTTTTTTAGAAATTTTGTTCTGTGTGATAATTAGTGCTTTACTTCTTTTACTTAAGAGAAAAATCAAGCCAATTAGGCTTAAATCCAGTTTCTTAATTCCAGCTTTTATGGATTCATTTAGGAGTCAGCACCATAAAATCTTGTTTGGAACATCAGGTTTTGTATAAAAATCAGGGGAGATGATCCCACTGGTGTTGTGTGGTAAGGGTATTTGGGGAGTTTGAACAGTTTAGAAGTTAATATTCTTATAGCTCACTTCTTTGTTCTGTAAATTTTTCCTTCTTTCCCCTAAGGATGGAAATGATTTTAAAGAACCCTATCGAGGAGTGCAGTTCTTCCTATCTCAGGTACTCACAGTCAAACTCTGTGTGGAAGAACCTGATATTGTCTTTGAGCCTCCTTTGGGAGCATGTTGGGATTTAATCAGTCATTGCTTCCACGAGATCCTGAGGAGTGCTGAGGAACTCCCAAAGGTACTGGATGAGTTATAGCTGCATATGAAATACAATATTAATAAAAACTATCTGTAATATAAAAAGTTATGAATGAGGCTGAAGATTGACAAATAGAAGATAAGGATGAGGATTGTGAATCATGAACTGTGTGAACTTTTTGGTTATAGAAGATATTTTTCAGATTCAAGTTATATTGAAGGTGTGATTTTCATATAGTTTTCACAAGCAAACTGTGTGAGTAACCAAGTGTTAATTATGGATCAGAGCCTTTTCACATTGCACTGTTTTTACCAAATTATGATTTTTTTTTTACGTGGTGGGTGAATGGGTAATAGAATACCTTAATTTCGCTATTCTGTGTCTTATTACAGTATTTGCAATGATTTCCTTTAGGTAGAAAAACTTCTATTTCCGAAATTACAAAGACATGATCTCACTCTTAATACAGTCAAACCACATGAATCATTGTTTTCAGAGTATATAAACAAACTTGAGAAGATCTTTGAAAGCAACATACTTGGTCCAAAGAAGTAAGTTTTGGCTGGTAACAGTGTTGCCCTTCCAAACCCTCAATTTCATGACACTGTCCATTTGACTAAAGAGAAGGTTTGGGTGTATTTGTTTCTTTCTATAGAGAAACTTCACATTGGAAACTTATGTTTGTTTTTGTGGTCTTCTGTGTTTAAGGTATTTAAATGTGTACAGGAAGTACAGCAATCTTTTGAACAACAAGTCACGGCAAGATGTCGCAAATTTCTTGGCTAAAGGTCCTTCTTTAGAAGCTTTAACTGAGGTAATGTGTTACTGACAGCTGCAGTGTGTTCATACAGCAGCTAACACATCACAATGACTTCCTAATTTATTGCCTAAAGAACAAGTCACTCATTTTACCCTTGGGAATACTGGGGAGTGCTCAATTTACATAGCCCCTTACTGAAGGGCTGCTGTGCAAATGTAGGAGGAGGTTTCTTTATGACCTTCTTCTATGAGTTTTGTTGTTCTTTCTCAGCAGAAAGGCTTCCCAGAGTATTTGGTCAGTCTGCAGCTTGCTTGTCTTTTCAATGTCTTGTCCTCAGTCAGCCTTGTCTACTCTTCTCTTTGCATCCCTGAGTTAGCATATGGCTAAATGCTTCCTTAGGCAGCTTGGGGTCTTCCCTACTATGGCAAATTACTATGCAAAGCTTTCAGCCCTGGGTAGGAGTAGAGCTCTGGAAAGATAAAATTTAGTCTTCCTTCTTCTGTTTGGAATAAATGATCTAATTTGCTGGATGGCAACTATTAGTTGTATCGGCTTAGTTTAGTTTTTCAGCTATAGACTTTTAGGAAAAATAACAGATGTATGATTTTCTGTTTTTAGAAGATTGACAGCTTCACAGAACTGAAAAAAGAGATTGCTTCTATGGATGTCACTGTTCCTCTGGCCATGTTCTGTCTGGATGCTCTCCAACTGAATGAGGACCTCTGCAATCGGACCCAAAATCTCAAAGACACATTGATTGAATTTGAAGTGATGGAAAACAGAGAGTTAAACCAAAGGTACCTGTTGTTTGTGTGGATGGTTACTGCTGTCTGCCTGGACTGATGCTGTGTATCTGTGGATGAGATACCTTTATTCATCTGCTGGGTTTTCTAGTGCTGACCAGACAAGTGCAAGAAGGCCAACCTGGCTGAACAGGGAGCTTTGGCTGGAACTCACAGAAAAGAAAAAAAGAATTCAATTTATGAAGAAATTTAACATTTTTGTTTCAAAGACAAAGTCAATTTACCAGATCTTGCATCTCTCTTCATTTACAATCCCAGTGATATGTCTGTTCTCTTTTTGTTGTAGAATTTGTGATGAGTATAACTTCATTGCAAAGAGAATGAGTGAGGTGCCTCAGAACACTGAACAGCTAGTGGAATATGAGGCATTCTTAAAGAAATCCAGTGAAGTTACTGTTGTTAAACTGAATAAGGAGCTCATCAAAGCAGCACACAGACTGCAAATCCTCATGGACTATGCTGATCTCTCTCGTATGTCTAACTACAGAATATAACATTTCCATATGAGAATATTTATCTATAGATAATGGGCTCTGCATGCCTGAATGTTGCATCTTCGAGGGTGCTAATGGAAAGTTCCAAAAGAGACAGAAAGGAAATAAAAAGAATTCAATAGAGGCCAAAATGTTCCAGTGCAGCAAGGAATGGTAGAGAAATGGCACACAGCACAGACAGGGCTTTTTAATGTATTTTAAGTATTATCAAGTCAATGTCATGTAATCTGGCCAAATGATGTTACAGCTCTATGTTAATGAATAAAAATTCTCCAGAGAAAAGCCATCCAAAAAGCCACGTGCCAAAGGCTCTATGACAGCATGTGGAAAGTGTGAGAACTTTGCACCTCTGCAGCTGAGGATTAGCTCAGAGCAGGCCTTTTGTTGTTTTGCTGTCATGGTTTGCTGCTCTTAGTACAAAGGCTGTTCTCTAAGACTGAAGATACATCTGTAGAAGTTACTTTTAGTTTGCATTTCTATTCAAAGAAAAAATGGAGTTCACAGATGCAGTGTGTTATTTGCTGCACCTAAAAAGAAGGGCAGTTATATGAGTGCAAACCTATTTTAGTGTCAGGATGACACTTCTTCCTTAAGCAGAATACACTCTTGGATCAGACAGTGATAGAAATAACAAGGGTATGTCATGTTTATTAGACTTCATTTATGGTACAAATTAGGATGCCTATGGAAGCCAGGACAATTTTCTGTCACATTTTGGACTGGAGTGTTTGCAATTGCAGTCTTTCATAATTACATATTCTCTGCAGCTGGGTTTATAAGCATGTGTCCTACATTAGTTGTAATGAGCTAAGTGCACTGAACAAACAGACAAATATGAAGATGGAGGTGTCTGCTCATCTTGTAGTTGTGATGCTCTAGCTTTTGTGAATAATTCAGCATTTACAGAATGAGGACTAGAAATGGTTTAAACATTTATCCATCATATGTAGGTATAATATACATTTAGCTGGGAGTCTGTCTCCAGCTTCTTTGCTTATTCCTAAACATAGTTTAACTATTTGCTTGTTGGTAGCCATTTTATTATATAATATAATAACCATTCTATTAAATCATTGGTTAAAAGGTATTTTCTTAAAGAAGGCTATATCTTTTTTATTTTAGATGATGACATAAACCTGAATAGCACAGTTTTCCATTGGCCTGATGAGATTACGAAAATATTTGAAAGCAGTAAAAAGGTGTTGACTGACAAGAGGATTCAGGTAGAGAGGGCATTGATCGAAAGGTAAGGTGTTAAGTAATTTTTTTTCACTGGGTATTTTTAAAGAAAAGAAAAATCTCACTATCAGTAGAAGGGAGATAATGTCAAAGAAGGAAAACTTGGAAGCTGAGAAAGTAAGGAATAAACCTAGTTTACAGTATTGTGGAGATTCCTGAAAGATACTGTTGATGAGGGTGGATTAGAGTATCCCTATACTTAAACAGATCTGAAAGAAGGAATGGAGGATTGGTCCAGAATATTCATAATTTTATGTTGTTATATTGGTTAGTACAGCATTACACATAGTTTTGTTACATTGTTTTCACTCTTCCTTTATTTTCTCCAGCTAGTAAAGGTAGCAAATATAAGTAAAGTAAATCACTTGTGAGGTTTGAAAATGAGCCTTGAATTCCAATCCCATGAACTGCATAGTATTGATATAACTGATTAGTGAGCTTTCACTGGCATCTGTGTCTACACTAGTATTGAGATCAGATTCCATGGGACAGTGCCTGTTGTAACTAATAAATAATTGAAACCTGAAAAGGAATGAAACACAACATCATATTACCTTAGCTATCTTTACCTCAGGTGTTCTCAGTTTAAGAAAACTCTTGAACTTTATAATAAAGAACTCGAAAGCTTCAAAAGGCGCGGGGATATCGTGACCGCGGAAGAACTGAGGAAGAATGCTGGGAAATTTGAAGAGTTAAATAAGAATATAGATAATGCACTATCAGAATTTGAGGTTAGTTATTTATTAATCAAGTGTGGGTTACAATGTGCTGGATGACCAAAAGTTTGGTTCCTGCCCCGATATTTTTTTTCAGGTTTCTGACCATATATTGTTAAGATGGCTTTAAAAGACTTCCAGATTCACAAAGATGTGGCAAATATCTTCTTGTCCCTGTGTGCTGATTTGTCCCAACTACTGAGTTGAAGGCAAATTTTTTGGGAAAAAAATTTTAGGGAGTTTTTAAAATTGAAATACTGAATTTCAGTGTTTCCAAGCAGTCAGTAGTAGCAAGATGCTATCTACACAAAACAATTCTTGTGGCAGAGTTGGCAGAGGCAGAATGTTAGGGAGCTGGCATTTTCCCTGAATCGTGGTTTGTGCACTGGAGCTCTGTTTTCAGTCCCTCTGCTTATTTTCTAATTAAACCCCAATGTTTTTCAACTGTTTGTATCATTTCCATTTAATGCTGATAGGCATTAAATACACATTTTAACACAACAGGAATTTCAAATACTAGGAAACAAACTGAAGACCAAGATCCCTAGGTTCTATTCAGGGCTCTCCATCCAATTTACTGTATCATTCTAAGTTGAACAGTTTGTCTTAGCTGTGACTCTGCTGGGAAATGAGAAGGGTTGTCTTTGAGAGGTCTCACAGGCATTGTGAGGCTTAATCAATCTTCTGAATCACAGTGAGACAATAAGATTTCTCCATATATGAAGCCTTAGGGGTCAAGATTTTAATTAAGTCCCACTCAAAAGAAAAAAATGGAGCAATTAAATGAGTTTAGAATTTAGATAAATTGGTAGTCCTGTACATCAATACTATTAATTGGATTTAAAGGCATCTAGTATATTTAATTAGTGTGAGTTAACAGCACTGATATGCTGTTATAGGTAGATCAGAACAAGTAATTAAGCCTAAGTTTCTTAATACATGATCACAATGAGAGGTGTATCCACACAATTTAAATGACATGACAATTAGCTCAGTGAATACATGAATTTAAATATTATCTTGGAATATGAATCTTTAATATTTTTTCTGCCTGCAGCTCATATTGAATGATTACAAGTTTTATGAAAGGCCTGTTGGCATTATAAAAGCACAAACTCAGGACTCAATCTGAATTCAGTGTCTGCATTTCAGACAGCATTTCTCTGTGCTTCACCTTCCCACCTGTAAAATGAAGAAGACAATACTTTTTTTAAAATCTAAATCTTCGTACATTGGTTTTTACCAATGTAAAATCTTTTGGACAAAGACAATGCTTTACAATGAATAAGCACAGCAATTAACACCTCTTTTGGTGGGAGCTCCCAGATAATTCTGTAAAAGAAAAAATCCTAATCACAAGTTTAAAAAAATTCCAAGCCTCTCTAACTGAGGAGCTTACACTCAGATTTCACAGTGGATTGGAAACTTGTGAGCCTTGTTTTTACTGAATGCCATGGTACATCATGTTATTCTAAAATGGATTTGGATTTTTAAAATTATTTGAGGAGTAAAAGATACCCACAAATGCTGGGTTAACAGTTGGACTCGATGATCTTAGAATCATTTAGGTTGGAAAAGACCTCCATGATTCCATGAAATAACCAGGGGAAGAACATCATTCCCTTATGTACCAAAAATCCATAGGCCTGTATCTACAGACCTGTCTGGCTTTAAGACACGTAAAATAATTGTGTTCAATAATATCTGTTGAAAAGTTTAAAAAACAATAGGAATTTTTGATGGAAATAATATACTTTTTTTCCTCTTAAAGGCTATTAATTTTGAGGAAGATTTGCTTGAGCGAGAGAAGAGTCAATTTCCTCTATTGCAATCTATAATTGCAACCAAAGAACCCTTTGAGCAGCTTTGGGTAACAGCATATAGTTTCCATACCAAATCTGAGGAATGGATGAATGGTGAGGCTTTGTTGTTCATTTGATTAAATGTTTGATGTTATTTACAGTTAGTTAAGTAGAAGCTGAAAGGGTTGATCAGTTGTGAGAAAATAATTTTTAGGAAATAAATGCTGTTAAGCAGTGTGAAATAGAGCTACTGACTTGGATTTTGCATTAAGATCATTTTTTGTAACACAATTGATTTTCAATTAGAGGACAATGATTAAAAATAGCTGTAATTAAACCACCCTGGGAATCTCCTTTGTGCTGATGTGCCTGCTGTGCTTTTTTTGTGCTGTTGTATTCAGGACCTCTTCAGCAACTGAATGCTGATGAGATTAGTGAAGAAGTTGGAAATATGTGGAGGACCATGTACAAGCTCAGTAAGAGCTTCCCAGATGTGCCTGTGCCCAGGCGCATGGCAGAATCCATGAAATACAAACTTGATAAATTTAAACAGCATCTTCCTGTCCTGTCAATTGTCTGCAACCGTGGAATGAAGGAGAGACACTGGGAGCAGGTACTTCCAACTCTGCTTTAACTGTGGAAATATTCTGCCACAGAAACTGACAGTCCAGTATCTTTTATCCTGTGACATGATAGATCCAGTTCTGAAATTTGTAACACCACAGGCAGAAGCTTCTTTAAATTAATAATTTATGGCAGAAAAGCAAATTAGGGTGTTGCTCCAATACTTCGTTAGAATTTGTTGCTTGCTGTTTGAAAGTATTTCACAAAAATGCATCTTGATAATAGATTTATTTCTTACTTTGTTTTCAGATTAGTCAAATTGTAGGATGCGAGATCAAACCGGATGCAAATACTAACCTTAAAAATATGTTGGACTGTGGACTCTCAAAATTTATTGAACAGTAAGAAGCTTAATCTAGTCTCATTTTTTAGACATTGAATTTCATAGGTCAGATACCAAATATTAGTTATTTTGGGGTTTTGTGTGGTGTTAGAACATGCTGTAAAATCAGCTGTATTTTATCAAGCTGTGAACTGTCAGTTGTTCTTGCGGCACAGAGGCACAAAAATCCAATTGTATTCCTAAACCACTTAATTTGCTCATTCAGAATTTTGTCTGTATTTGTCTTCCAATTAATATCAATATCTCTAACTTGGTGAGGCTGAAAGTGGAAAAATATTCCTTGAAGGAAGAGTCTATGATATTATTGACAAATTATTATGAAAGGTAGTCTGATACGCAACTCCACCTACAGCTGCTTTTTTATGCTCTTCAGCTATGTTACAAAAACATTTCAAAGATATGTTTCATTTCAATTTAGAATAGAACCTGTTGGAGCAGCTGCAAGTAAGGAGTATTCCTTAGAGAAATCAATAGAGAAAATGAAATCGGAGTGGGTCAACGTGCAGTTTGGTTTGGTGAAGTACAGAGATACTGTAAGTAAACATCAAATCAATATATATATCTGAAAATAATTACTTTGATTCTGAATACCATTTGAGAAATACTAGAGGAACGTTGCTGCTGATTATTGTGGCATGATGGAAAATTGTATCTTAGCCCAGAGCTGGGCAGATGTCTCTGTTTTTATAAATCTTTTTATTTGGACTTTAGTATCTGGACAGCTTGTGATCTCACATACTCATCCTAACAAATCTGTAAGCCTGAGGATTTCTCCAGTATTGTATGGAAAGCTGGACAGTAGCAAAATTTTCACTTGCCCAGAAGAAACAAGAATCACAGTGCAAAAGATTGAGTCAGAAGGCACCAGTTTCCTATTCACAAAACAATCTGTCTCTGGACCTCTGAAACAGAGGTGTACAGAGGAGATACCATTTGATATCTTCACACATTTGCAGCCTTTCTCAATTCCTTGCTGCTTCAACCCTCATAGAGAAGGGGGAAACAGGAAGCTGAATGAGTGGTGAAATAAAGGACTGCCATTTGACTTAGCAAAATGTGCTGTATTTACAGGACACCAACATCCTGTCGGCAGTGGATGACATCCAGCTTTTGCTGGATGATCACATTGTCAAGACTCAGACAGTATGTGGCTCTCCCTTCATCAAACCAATAGAAGCTGAATGTGTGGTAAGGAAAGGCCAGTTCCATTGAGCTTGCATGTCTCATAATATGCTTTCCCCAAGTGCTTCAAGGTATTCTGACATGATAAGACATTACAGAGTTGTTAACTAAGAACTCATATTCATATTTCTCGATTTATTCTTGTCGTTTTGCTTAACTACTAATTTTGCTTAACTACTAAATGTTTTCATTGCAGGCTTGGAAAGATAAGCTCTGTTTAATGCAAGATATTATAGATAGCTGGTTAAAATGTCAGGCAACCTGGTTGTATTTGGAACCAATTTTTAGTTCAGAAGACATTATAGCTCAAATGCCTGAAGAGGGCAGAAAGTTTAAGATTGTGGATTCCTACTGGAAAAACATTATGACAGAAGTGGTAAGTGCTAACATTTCATAAATTGTGTATTTTTATGCACATCTGGTAACATGATTACTAATGTCATGTGCATATACTGTTCTTTTCTGCAGTTGGATGTTTGTATCCATGGAGTGGAAAAACCTTCATTAAAGTCCAACAAATTGTAGTCTTGCAGTGCAAGTGGTAGATTACATCATTATTGCATTGAGATTTCTGTAGAGGCTGGGTATTGAAGGGACGAGGAACAGGAATTCTAAATTTTCTAGCTTTTTTATGGCTAAATGGTCAGAAATAGATAGAAAGATGAATGATTTGTGCTTTCAGGATCTGCTTATGACTTCACTGACAATCTGTCCAAAGCCTTGTCTGGGTACAATGAGAGTTTGCATTAGACTTACAAGGTGTACACACTTTGGAGCAACTAAGTGGATTGTTTTTTTCATGTGATTGTTCTCTACTATGTGATGGCATGGTTATTCAAAACTTTAGTGAATATAGACTGTCATGGTAGCGTGTCAGGTTAATAATGGGGATAGGAAGTGCAATTTGGTAACCTGTTCAATTCCCTGTAAATAAGAAGTTGGGTAAGAGGCCGGACAGTGGTGGTGTGAGCTGAGATGTTTGTCAAAAACGCTGGGAGTGTGTGGTTGTGTGATAAAGGTGTTGAAATAATCAGTGTAACTAAATAGAAGTTGAGACCAGTCCAACAGCTCAGACCCTGTGAATGATGAAGTCTGTACTGAAATAGAATCCTCTGAAGAAAAGTGTTATCAGAAAGAAAAAATGCAGCCTAGATAGTGAGAACAGAGAATAATTGTCATGTACTGTGTCTCTGGTAGAACTTGTGAGTGGAAACAACGTAGCAAGCTCGAGACACAGGAACAAGTGCCAAAGTTCTTATTTCTTGCTATTTCTTTCATCAATGTCTATGAAGTTCAAGTTGGTAAAACTGACAGTCTGAAAAGCAAAACTATCAAAAAATGCAAACATATTTAATAACATGAAAGGAGACTACAGAGGAGAAACACAGCTTTTTAGCCTCCTGCAGTACCTGTGATTGATGCTAACAATTTTAATGTAAAACTTATTGCAATTTTTAGCAGTTTCTGCTATGTGTTTGTTTTTACAAAGGTGAAAGACACAAAGGTACTTGTAGCAACTGAACAACCCAAGATGTTAGACAGACTTCAGGAAGCAAATATGCTCTTGGAGGACATTCAGAAGGGGCTGAATACTTACTTGGAGTCGAAAAGATTATTTTTCCCAAGGTAAATTAATTAAACGGGTCTAAGTTAGAAACAAGAAGCCATAAGCTCTTTCAAACCATTTCTACTGAACTGAAAAGTCTCATTTTATAAACATATGTGGGACACAGTCACATGGAGTAAAAAATGAAAAGCTGTTCTCATCTCCAGACAAAACTAATTTCCCTCAGTTACGAAATGCTGGGAACAGGCGGGGATGGGGAGGCACAATCTCTCTGTCACAATGTAAACTTTGATTAAAAAGGCATTATTACTCACAGCTTGCTACCTTCCCCTGGCTGCTATGCAATTATGTCCCTGCCCTACCCTCTTTGGAGGTGTGTGATCCGTGGGAATTGTACAGGAGGAGCAGGATTCAGGGTTTGTGCAGGGTACTTAATGGCTGGCTGGAGCCAGCTGGTCTTTCCTGCCTGGGTTTGTTTTATTCTTCCTTTGCATAAAAAGATGGTCACGTTGAAATTCTGAAAAAACAGATGTGACGAGTTTGATAATGTTAAAGATTGCTTAAGGAAAGGGGTTTGAGATGGTCATTTCCTCTCTGATACACTGGTGTCTTAAGCAACAATAAAATCAAGTGCATGAATCGATTATTAATGGCAATTTTCCTGATTGGAAAGTAATTGTATTTTTCTGGCAGATTCTTTTTCCTGTCTAACGATGAGCTGCTTGAAATACTGTCTGAAACAAAGGATCCACTTCGAGTCCAACCACATTTAAAGAAGTGTTTTGAAGGAATTGCTAAACTGGAGTTCACAGAAGATCTGGAGATCATAGGCATGATCAGTTCCGAGAAAGAAATTGTTCCTTTCATAGATAAAATCTATCCGGTGAAAGCAAATGTAATTTTTTAAAAAATTTTTACTATATGAAATTAGATTAATACATAATACATTGCATAAAGTGCATGTTTTTGAGGGAATTAAGTTTAAACCATTTAGAATCACATCATGAAAGGTGTTTAGGAAGCGAGAGTGCAGACTGGTATTCTAGAATAAAAAGGATTTCCTACAAAAAGGAGTAATACCAATTTTGCAGTGAATTCCTCTGAAAGGTGGGGCCTGTTGTGAGTTAGAGATACACTTCTCCCTTAATGCTGCAGGAGCAAAGCATGCCCTGAGTTAAAATGAGCAGCCTTACCTGAACATGCAATCTGTGTTTTTTCTTTATACTTATATGAAACATATCCAGCTGTTTCTTTAGCTGGGTTGTCTTTAGAGTTAGCTTAATATACCTGCCTTCAGACAGTGTAAACTACAGCATTACCTGTCAGAATCTGGGAAATTTCAACCTTTATTCCTTTTATATACAACGCCCAGATCCAAAAAAAGCGTATTTAAGCCTAACACCTTTCAAATAATTTGTCATTGAAGAAGACTATAACCAGGAAATGTGTATTGACTCTTAACTGCTTTTCTTTCTTGAAGGGCATGGTAGAAAAATGGCTTCTGCAAGTAGAAGAAATGATGTTGGCCAGTGTAAGACAAGTTCTTCAAGATGGCATAAAAGGATATAGCCAGGTAATTATTCCTGACCTATGCTATAAGTTAGATTTCACAAGCAAATATACATGAATAGGTTGCTCAAATTCTTAACCAGGGAAATGTGTTTGAAGCTAAGTGGAATCCAGCTCTTCTTGTTTGGTAGTACCAGTCTGAAGTTTTAACTGAAGTTTCATGAAGAAAAAGTATTAAAGCTTTACATGCTGACTCTCATTTATTTGCAGCATGAGACAAAAGACATTTGGGGAAAGTAATTGTTATCAGTGCCATAATCTAATGTGTTTATATGACTTCTTGTGTCTGGAATGATCTTTGGGTTTAAGGTTCCTCGAAAAGAGTGGGTACTTCAGTGGCCTGGCCAGGCAGTTATTTGTGTTTCATCCATTTACTGGACAGAAGAAGTGTCTGAGGCTATAAGGACAAGAGCTTTACAGGTAAGATTTTTTTACTTTCTATTTCTAAGCACTGAACTCTGATTAATTAATAAAGAGCTCCTTTTAGCAAAGGAGATCCTCAATCAACAACAAATTGCAATTTACTCATGCAGTGTGCTTTATTTTGTTTTTCCTTTTGTATTGGGTCTTAGCAGAGGTTTGTTCCCATTTACTTTGGTGTGTATTAGGAGAAATCCTACTGAAGGAAATTGTATTACTTCATTTACAAGTGATACTGGTGTAAACTAAAGTAGAAACAAAAAGTGACACACCATTGTTGAACACTATGTGTTTTTATTTCTAATTCCTGTCTTTACATGGGAAGCCTCAGAGAAACATGCAGGCAGAAATCTCTCTTTACAGAATGGTGAAGTTATTTCAGGGAATCACAGAATCAATGAGGTCAGAAAAGCCCTCTGAGCCCATCGAGTCCAGCCCATGACCCAGCAGCACCTTGTCAACCAGCCCCTGGCACTGGGGGACACATCCAGTCTCCTTAAACACCTCCACCTCCCTGGGCAGCCCATTCCAATGTCTAATCACTCTTTTTGTGCAGAAATTCTTCCTGATGTCCAGCCTGAACCTCCCCTGGCACAGCTCAAGACTATGTCCCCTTGTGCTGTCACTTGTTACCTGGGAGCAGAGCCTGACCCCCAGCCAGCTTCAACCTTGTTTCAGGGAGTTGTGGAGAGTGATAAGGTCACCACTGATTTCTCTGGTTGTTGCTTGACTCTCCTGGTGAGGAAGGTGCAGCAGCCAAATTTGTTATTTCATACAAGAGACTTTTCTTACATGTTTGTAGTGCCTCTGTCACCACAGCAGTTTAACTATCACTTCACTGAGGCTTTACTCAAATGCCTGCTCAAGCATTGGAAATAATTTCTGTTTAATTCACTGGCATTTTCTGTGATCCTATTTAATCTGGGTGGATGAGGATTTACTTTGGAGCTTAATTCTGTCAACAGAACGTTTGGGCTGCTTTTTAAATGTTGGAATAGAATAATATTAATAAGCTTTGCACCAAATACTGCATTTTAATATTAGCTTTTTGTTTCTGTATCCCTATTGAATTTCTTAGATTTAACTTGCCTGTATTGTTTAACACCAGTGGAAGATCTTATTCCATATATCCAGACAGAACTAAAAATGTTTATTACTTTCAGAGAAAGTATCCTGAACAATCCACAGCTGAAGAAAGATGAGAAGGAATCACAGAACAATGAATCACAGAATATAAGGGACCTCTGGACATCATGTAGTCCAACCTCTGTTTAAAGCAGAGCCAACTAAACCGTGTTGCTAATGGATTTGATCCCATATGCCCAATCCTTTCTGATATAGGGGAGCCAAAACAAAGAGTATCTGCTCCTCTCCCATCACAGAGTTTTGTCATTTCCATTAGGAAGAAAGATAAGCCTTCTGCTTATACTACTTTCAGGCCATAAATATTTTTGAAGTGTTCCTAGTAAAATAAAATGCCAGTATACAAAAGAGAATTTTAAATGTTTGTGCAGTGCCCAGACTTCCATTAATACGTTTTGTTGGAGGGGCTGTCTCCAATGATTACATCCATAGGAGCTTAGGAACTGCTGGCTGCAGCACCTCATGAATGGCTGTGCTTGTTTCTGTGACAGGATTTCTTGGAGAAGAGCACTCTGCAGATCAGGGACATAGTGGAGTTAGTGAGAGGAAAGCTGTCGAGCGGAGCCCGGCTGACCCTGGGAGCTCTCATTGTCATCGATGTGCACGGTACGGTGCAGCTGCTGCTCGTGTTACACCTGGGCCACTTCTGCTGTCCTTAGCTGGGTGGGCTCTTGGACAGAGGCACCTAAAATGCTTTCCCTGAATCAGCCTTTACAGAGTTGTTGCTCAGTTCTTTGGGCAAATGGGGATTGCTCAGTGCTGCACAAGGATCTCCCATCTACTTAGAACAGACACTGGAATCTAGTTAAAATTAAGCTCATTCCCTGTTCAAAACAAGTGCAAATTCCTCTCTGATGTGAAACCCAGCCTCTAAATGTTGCATTACTCTTACATAGCTCTAAGTAAATGTTACTTTACTTATAAGTTGTTTTAAGCAAACTAACACAGCAGAAGTGTTTAGATTTTTCCAGCAATCTCTGTCTTACTCTGCAGCTCGTGATGTGGTCTCAAAATTGGTTGAAGATAAAATCATAGATCTGAATGACTTCCAGTGGATTTCTCAGCTGAGATACTACTGGGAAGAGAATGATGTGGTAGTGCGAATGATCACAACAGAAATGAAATATGGTTATGAGTATCTGGGCAATTCTCAACGTCTGGTTATAACCCCACTGACAGATCGGTGTTATAGGTAAAGCCATATTGTCTGTGAATAATGTTTTCATTTTTTTGGATTGATCTGTGTTTACTTTCATTTGTTCTAGTTAATGATAGCAGGAACCTCAGCAGCTAGCATTCTCCTGTAGAATTTAGAGGCAAATCTTACCTATCTTTGCCCAAATATGGTAAAATATTTACAATGTATAGGCTTCTACACCAGTAGAGTAATAGAGTCTATTGTATCCAACAAGGTGTTTCTGAAAAGAGGTGGCAGCACATGGTATTGGAACTGCAAATTCTACAGTAGCACTGGCCAATTAATTAATCTGAAATAAGACACACAGTTTGGGTATGCCTACTGTAAGATAAATGAGGTAATTATAGAGCCCTTCACAGATATTTGAATGCAGTTAGCTTCCTGTTCCTCCACTGGCTTGCAAGAGGTTGTAGTGGAAATGCTTCACTCCTCAAGGTTTAAATATTCAAAGGCATGTGGTATTTCACTTCTGGTGAGCCCTCAAGACATGAGTCAAAGCCTTTGAATGAGGGTTTTGTAAAATAATCAGATCACTCCAGTGTTAACAGGGATCATCTCATTTTAGTAAGATGTTCACTTGAAAAGCAATGTGATTCCCAGGTTTTTGTAACAACCTTTATGCTTTCTCATCCATTTCTAAAGATTGGCTGAATTTATAAAACCAGCTTCAAGCTCTTGCCAGTTCAAGTGCCACTTGAGGGAAATGTGTGCTTTTGCAGACTCTACCATTTTGCTCATGGCACTGTTCATTTGCTTGTGTAATTGAGGATATACAGGGTGGGTGCATGTAATGAAAGCCTTGAGATTCCTTTTAGGCCAAGTGGCTGAATGTGAGCTTCCACAACTAGGAATCACTTATGAGACAATACTGGGTTTTTAGGGCAAGCTGCAAAGTCAGTAGAGAAACAAGTAAATTGTTTCCAGGGGAGCCTGTATAGGAAAATACTTATCAATCCGTTCAGAAACAATCTGACATTAAAGATTGCTATTTCTAATGCCAGTGTTCTTGATAATGTAGGACATTAATGGGTGCCTTGAAATTAAATCTTGGTGGTGCTCCAGAAGGGCCTGCTGGAACTGGAAAAACAGAAACAACAAAAGATCTAGCAAAAGCAATAGCTAAGCAGGTACCAAAACTCCCTTGTTTTTTACTTTCCACTCTTTATGTTTGGATATGTAGTAGATATTTCTTAAAATGCCATTCTTAAGCAAGTGCTGCTTGTTTTGTAGCTATTCCTTTACAGTTGGACTCGAACATGTTAAGGTCTTTTCCAGCCTAATGGTCCTGTGATTCTGTTCTTTATTCACAGGAACAGTTGGTAAGAAGCACACCTTTAGGACTGTGTCTATATGGCATCCTGGTTTTCTAATCCAAAATTAGCAACAGTAATCCCTTCCCATTTTAGATGCTAAGATTTTTATAGTTATTTTTAGATTTAGATTTAGTTATTTATAGATTAAAGATTTTTATAGATATTTATAATACTGAGAAATGTTCTCTGTGTTTTTGTTGCAGTGTGTTGTCTTTAATTGCTCTGATGGCCTCGATTACAAGGCAATGGGCAAGTTCTTCAAGGGGCTGGCACAAGCTGGGGCGTGGGCCTGCTTTGACGAGTTCAATAGAATTGAGGTAATGTTTTATCTCAGACAAATAAAATGAGAAAGCTTTAATTTAAGACACAAGAAGTTTTAGATTTAGACATGACAGCATTATTGCCAATTTTCTGCTTTGACTCGTGGTGAGGCCTCTTTGTTTTGGTAATTAGTGACACAGAAATAGGCACTCAGCTGGCTGCTCTAGAAGCACACGCTTACCTGTGCTGTGTTGCAGAAGTGGTGTGTTCTGGGTCAATTGAGCAGAAAAAAATGTTCCTTTACAATTTTTTCTGTTGTATGTGACACTCATTTGTTGGGAAAGAACTGTTCTTGTCTTCTCCTTGAGAAATCAAGCTACAGCTGTGGAGTTGCCTATATTTGCCTATATTCAGCACAAGACAGACAAATCCCAGTGGAGGGATTCCTGTAATGATTAGAACTGAATGTCAATAACTGAGTGACCTGGTCACCAAGCTTTGTAAACAGGCACATCTAATTCCTCCCTTGATCTTACTCTGGTCTTCTTGGTTTAAATTTGGTCACTAATGACTTTGGATAAGTTTTATGGTTACTTTGATGGAATTCAATTTAAGTACGTACTAGTAGATGTGGAAACTGCATTGAATTCTATTTTGTATGTATTCGTTTCTTTAACTCCTTAATTTTTCCATTTTTCTGCTGTAGCTTGTTTTCTAGTGAATTCAAGCATTAGCATTCCTTCTCCAGTTTTCTGTTACCCTGATACTTTAAAACACTCAGGATTGGCACTGGGCAGCCTTACCTATTATTTACCCTCAATTTCGGGCATTGAGTGAGTCAGTTTTTCTAGAGAGCCTAAACTTTTTACATATCTGAGTTGAAGGGAAAGTGCTTTTAGAGGCCTCCAGAGGGAGTTCCTGTCCAACTAACTTAGATGTCTACATTCAGGCACATGGTATTTCCCTGTGGAGGCTTTTAGAAGCCTCTGTTGATCAGTCTCTGTTGGTTGAGTAGAGAATAGTGGCACTAACTTTCAGAGGATCCCTTCAATAGGCAGCTAATATATAGGCTCAGGATGATTTTCCCTGGAGGAATGCAAATACAGCCATCAAAATATGTAAACAAAGCCATTTTATATTATCTCCAAGTGTCTTATGCTTTCCAATCTGTTCTGTCTGTATTAGGTTGAAGTGTTATCTGTAGTTGCCCAACAAATACTTAGCATCCAGCAGGCTATTATTCGCAAACTCAAAAAATTCATCTTTGAAGGGACAGAGATCTCTCTTAATCCCACATGTGCTGTGTTTATTACGATGAATCCTGGCTATGCTGGACGGGCAGAGCTGCCTGATAATCTGAAGGTAAGTCTGAAATCCTGCTTTCTTGTAGAAATTAAACTGAATTTGCAGCTTCTAGTCTATAGCGATAAGAAAAGTCAGCAATCGAATAATAAACTGATGTGTAATGGTTGCTTAAGGAAGAAAAACGTCATCACTCTGAACATCCCCTCCCTTCTTCTGCTGAGCATGACCCCATATGCTCTGGAGCAGCCCTTGGCTCAGCTGTCCTGGCTGAGTCCCCTCCCAGCTCCTTGTGCACCCCCATCCTCCCGGCTGGTGTGTGGGGTGAGGAGCAGGAAAGGCCTTGAGTCTGTGTGAGCTCTGCTCAGCAATAACAAAAACACCCCTGAATTATCAACCCTGTTTCCAGCACAAATCCAAAACACAGCCTCAGGCCAGGTACTGTGAAAAAAATTAACTCTACCCCAGCCAAAACCAGCACAACTGATAACCTGTTCAAGTGTGTCCTGCTGTGCTTTTCGCCGAGCTTTAGTCAACAGTTCGGGTTGTACAGAATGCACAGATGGAAGGTCTCAGTCTAATCATATTGATACCAGTTTACAGCTTTAACTGTGCTCTCCCTAAGTGGAAATTCTCTGGGTTTACAATGGCTTGGTGATCCCAATCCCAATTTAAATTTATTATACCTTTGTGAGTTGTTGAGACACTGTGGAGAGACTGATATGGTCTTGGTTCTTTTCCTAGCATTGCCACAATTCTTTGCATGATCTTTTACAAGGTATTAACCATATCATGTGCTAGTTTGTCTGTTATGAAAGTGAGATGAATGTCACCTCCCTTTTTCTCTATTCATAGTTCTTTAGAATTGACTGTTTCTAAGCATTTGTTACTGCAGTGCTTAGCCCAGACCTCTTGAACCTCTTGATAAGATCAGAATAGAAGAGAACACATGTCTAAAGGAGTCTCATCGATTTCAGATGATTCATGAATTCTATGCATTCATGAATTTATGGAGAGATGCTGTTCTTACAAAACAGGCACAATTTATTACAATATTCCATAGTCAAAAGTTGGCATCTTTCTTTTCTCCTTATAGGCACTGTTCCGAACAGTTGCCATGATGGTCCCAGATTATGCCTTGATTGGGGAAATTTCACTTTATTCAATGGGATTTCTGGACTCTAAGAGGTAAGACATGCTGAATTTTCTACCTTAGTTGGGTCTGATATACCCCATTCCTCTGTAAGGCATATATGTGTGTTTGAGGCATATATGGAAGGCTGTCCATGGTTTTTTTCCTCCAGAAAGTACTTTTTCATCTCCTGCTTCCTTGTCAATTCTCATTTACCACCTCACATTGCCAGATGTGCACTTCTACACAGGATCATTTGGAAAATGTATCAAAATATCAGACAGAATTCCTAAATGATGCACACATTCCCTAGCATGGCATAATCTACAGTCTTGCTTCCCAGGTGTTTTGGGCCATCTTGTCAGCTGCTGTGTCTTAGAATCACTGCAGTTACTTTGTGTATATAAATAGGTAAATTATTTTCCTTGCACGGTGAGCTATTTTCGCTCTACATGTTACATTTTATTCTCCACAGTCTTGCCCAGAAAATTGTTGCCACTTACCGTTTGTGCTCAGAGCAGCTGTCATCTCAGCACCACTATGATTATGGAATGCGTGCGGTTAAATCCGTCCTGACAGCAGCAGGGAACCTAAAACTGAAGTACCCAACTGAAAATGAAAGCGTGTTGTTACTTCGGGCTTTGCTGGATGTTAATTTGGCCAAGTTCTTGTCCCAGGATGTGCCATTGTTTCAGGTAAGGTAGCAGGCCCAGTGTGTTTTAGGTTTTGTGATGATGAGATCCATTATAAGAACCTGCAGAAACAGGTAATTACCTTAATTTAGAACGGTTCGATCTAGATGATGCCATATTAGTGTAGAGCTATTTCATTCCACTGATGTGGAGGAACTCTTTGGTTCTGTTAGGATTATTTTGAAAAGCAAGCTTTCAATGGTGCTTTTGAAGTTATTCTAGAAAATGTCGTAGAAGGTATCTTGTTAAAATCATCTTGTGCTGTTTCATTTGTAGAAATCATTCTTTGAAGTTTGTGTTATGGCTTTGTGCTCCAAAAGAGAAGTGGATAATTAAGTTAAGGTCAATTAGAAATTTGAGTTTAGAATAAAAATTATGAAGTTTTTGTTTGCATGCTGCTTTAATAGAAAATAAAGACTATGTTAAGCTACAAAGCAATCAATATTAAAGACTAAAAGCTAGGGTACAAGCACAGCCACAGTCACTGCTCTGAAATTTTGGAGCACATACCCTTCTATTTAATCACTGAAATTCTTTCAACTACTTTCACATCCTTTTGTATAATCCTGATGGGGGCAAATTTGCAGAGGTTAAACTTCTTTTTGCAATAGCAGTATGCTCATGAAAACTGCAGGCACAGGTTTCAGTTTCACATATGCAGAATACTTCCATGGCTACAGTTTGCCTAGAAGTTAGTTTTGTCCAGCTGAGAACATTTGGTTTTAAGCTTCTGTTGTCTGTATGAATATTGTTTTACTTGGGAATTTTCTCTTTTTGTAGCCTGTGCTTAAATGGTGTTCTATTCTGCCTTTCCTAAACAGGGTATCATATCTGACCTGTTTCCTGGAGTGGTTCTTCCTACACCAGACTATGACCTATTTTGCAAGGCACTAACTGAAAATATTGAAAAATTGAATCTTCAACCAGTGCCATGGTTCATTGGAAAAATTATTCAGGTTTGTTTTCACATACTTCTGGGGATGAAAAGCATGAGAGCAGAAACATTCTTCATTCACTGTCTGTGTCATGAATGAATAGCTAATAGTTTCCTTACCAATTAATGGAATATTACAAATGGAGTATTTTTACTGAGTAAAAATCATGGAATAAAAGCCTGCTTTGCTCATAGTGATTCTGTAATTCAGACAGTCAGAGAAGGAGCTAAAACAGGAAATATCAGCCTTAACCTGATAAAAAAAATCTTCTTAGGGGTTATAACAAGTCTGTTTGATGGTGTTTTTGCTTTGACTTGAGCTTTGACAAGATCTTGTGGGGTGACTGAAGAAGTTACCACTCGTGCAGCCCAAAGACAGCCTCTGTGGGACCGGCCATGTGCCAGATCCTCAGAGCTGTAGCTTCAGTCCCTTTTTGTCAGCTTCCTTGGTAACCACTGATTTCAGTTCAGGCCCTTTCAGTTCAGGGCTGTGGTCTGCAGTGTCTGGTTAGTGCCCTCACACCCCGGACAGTGCTGCTGTTGCAGCTGAGAGATGACATTCAGCAAGGAGAAAGGGAGGATGCCTGGGAAAAACAACTTCTTAAATTGTATCAGTGAGAATTGCCATAAAAGCATGGCTGCCCTCTGATTTGGATGAAGGCTTTGGTGTCAGCCAGCAGAGTGCAGAGATTTGGTTGTGTCACATCTGACTGCAGGAGGGAGACTTCTATTTTCACACACACAACACAGAACACTTGCTTCTGTGCCATGTTAAGGAGTGGCTCTCTTGTCACTGGCAGGTGTACGAAATGATGCTGGTGCGCCACGGTTTCATGATTGTTGGAGATCCCATGAGTGGCAAGACCAGTTCCTACAAAGTGCTGGCTGGAGCCCTGGCTGATTTGTGTGCAGGTAACATTGGCCAGCCACAAACTTCTCATTAAATGAAGTCAATTCTATGACTGTTATTTTTCCTTTGCCGAGATATGCCCAGGTTGTTAATTGTCCTATATTCTCCTTCCTTGACTGCAAAATTTCTATTAATTGAACTATTTTTGTCTGGTATATTTGTCTGATAGTATTTTTGTCTACATCTACTGGAACAGTAAGCCATACTAATATGTTTATGCTTTTCTGAATTTTGTTAGGCATTTTATTTGGTAGAATACTCTTGAAAAATTTTGCTCTGATAGGATATTGTAAGTAGCTCCCATAAATATATGAAATCTATGCTGCTCTGCTTTTTCTTTTTTTCATGTGTTTTTTTACAGCAGCCTTCTCGCTTCCCTTGTACAAGTAAAGGAATTTCTTATTTACTGCTACCTAGATGCCAGATATCTGGGGTTTCTTGCTTTGAGCAGCTAGAGGAGGATCCTCAGGAATCATCTTGTTCTGTACTTCAGCTATTGAATAAAACTAACCTATCAAATTCTCAAGCTCATGTGTTTGCCTTTTTACACAGCAAACGCCATGGATGAATTTGCTGTTGAATACAAAGTTATTAATCCCAAAGCCATTACTATGGGGCAGTTGTATGGCAGTTTTGATCCTGTAAGTCACGAGTGGTCAGATGGAATTCTTGCAAAGGCCTTCAGGGAACAAGCATCTTCTACCACAGATGATCGCAAGTGGATTATTTTTGATGGCCCAGTGGATGCAGTTTGGATAGAGAACATGAACACTGTGCTGGATGATAATAAAAAGGTAGCCTAATTTTTTGCCCCTAACCTTGTCCTTGAATAAACAGACTTGATTTTAGTAGTAGTAATATTGTTACTATGTTAGTCAAAGGAGGTGTGAAACTCAGGAAGGGTTGATGTGCTTAAAAGCATTGCTTTATTTCCCAAATTGTATGAGTGGGTGTAGATGGTATTAGATAATATTAACCCATTACTTCTCTCTAGAAGCTTTGTCTTGCTTCTTCTTTACTGAAATGAGGTTTATCACTGAGGTTTTTTTTATTGAGCTTTTTAGGAAACTGAAATGCATGAACTCAGTTCTGTGACTGAAAACTGAACTCGCTTAAATTACCGAGTGAACAAATAAATGAAAAAAAAGATGCAGGTCATAACTGCTTTTTCTTGCAGAGTTATTTAAAGATAGAGCATTGTTCTCTGTTTCTCTGCAAGCCTTACAGTAAGACATGGAAAAGTTGAGATAAGGTCACAAAATATCATGTATTGTAAGGATACAAATGAATGAATGAGGAGTGACACTAAGTGGAATTTTCAGTGATTTTATGGCATTGCTTTGACTGCACGATCAGCACTGATGTGACTAGACCATGTTTATGTGATGCCTTTCTTCCAGTTATGCTTAATGAGTGGTGAAATAATTCAGATGAACTCAAAAATGAGTTTAATCTTTGAGCCAGCGGACTTAGAGGAGGCATCTCCAGCAACTGTCAGCAGGTAATGGAGAGCGTTCAAGCTTGGACTGTCCCACCCTGCACATGTATTCCTCTACCACAGGTGTTTGTTCTTCCCAGGTGTGGTATGATCTATATGGACCCACAACAGCTGGGCTGGAAGCCACTGAAGGATTCCTACATGAAAACTCTGCCTCCAAACCTGCAGGAGGAACACCGGGCGCTGGTGCGAGACTTCGTTTTTCACATAGGTCTAATTTAAATTAACTATAAGGTGATATTCACAGTTTGCCCACTTGAAGGCAGGCAGGCAAATCAAAACTTTTTTATTATTACCATTGACAGCTTAGTCTTGAAAGCCTTTTTCACCTCATTGTTTGCATGAATGAGAGCTCTCTGTGCTGTCTATTGTACTATGTCTTCAGTAGATGCAAATAAAAGTATAGAGTACAGTGCAATAAAAGGTGTTGGTGAGAATCAGCTTTTAATGAAAATTTAAAATCCCTATTACTGGGCATTAAAATCTAGTAAAATAATTGGAATAATGCTAGGATTGGAGCTGTAGAAAACTTATTTATGTGATTTGAGAACACCCCCTTTCAGTTTTTGCAGGAAATTAGAATCAAATTCCCAAGAAGTACCAAGACCAGAAGAGCTCTTTATTTATACTTTTCTTAGTTCATCAGAGTCAAGTAATTATTCCTTAACCAACAGATAGCCTGACCCTTTAGTGCATCTTCTTGAGTACTAGTCCCTGGGAAAAGGGTGGGTCGTGATTCCTGTCCTGTTTTCCAGTTTGAGTTCATGGAGCAGATACCAGCAGCCATGGTCAGTATTAACCCCCCTGCTGTGGCACTCCTGCAGGCACCAGTCTGCCCCAGCATACTGGAATTTCTGCTGTGGCAGTGTCTGTGCTGAGTCCTCAGTAGGGGGCCTCTTTTTAAGGGAGGATGAAGCCTTTACCTTTGTTTCTGTTGGAATAATTTTGTTGTTGCCTAAGACAGGGGTCTCTTTAGGCTGAGCTTCTGCTCTGCTGTCTGGATTAGTAACTGGGTAACAGAATTCCCACTGGAAACTTCTCCGTGGTAAAAGCAACTTTTTTTCACCATCAGACAGTGGTGGTGTGACTTTGTGAGCAGTTCAGAGCTGCCTCATACAGGCCCTTTCCTGATCTTCTCTCTGCAAACCGGGACAATTTCTGATGCCTTATGTTTGACTGAGGGTGAAATGAGGGACAGAGGGGAATGTGGCAGGTCCTGCATTGTCACACAGCCATTTCCTTCTCTCCTGCTAGGTCAATGACTTGTTCATGTGGCTAGTTGAGCCCTGTTTAGATTTCATTCACCATCGTTGCAAGTTCGTTGTAAAAACGTCCTCTATTCACCTGAGCTACAGCTTGATGAAACTCTATTCTTCTCTCCTTGGTAAGTACCCTAAGCCACCTTCTTTTTATTTAAATTTTTCTTTTCTTTTCCTGCCACGTCCCAGGACAAAATGCAGGTTATAAGATGCAAGGAAATACCACAGGAATTCCTTACTGTTGAGTTCATACAACACACTCAGTGATCTCACTGATCAGTATTATTAATAATTCTTTGACCAGCATACAGAACTTTCACATTTGGAAACTGGTGTGGTTACAGAACTGAATATGACTTGTGAGTATTTTCTATGTTTTGCTTGCTGTTTGCTACCATCTGAAGAAAAGAGTTAGGACTCTTTTTAAATATTTTTCTTCTAATTTCATTTTTATTTGTAAACAGTATTTTACACAGACAAGATCCTCCTTTTGTAGATTGGCTTCATTCCACTGAAGACAGTGCTTTACTTTTGTCTCAGGATACTTTTGCCAAAATGCATTTTGAATTGGGGTTTATGGTTGTCACTGGCATTTAACTAAATTCAAAACACGTGTTTTAGATGAAATAAAGGAATCCGATGAAGAGGACAGTGAAAGCTTGTCTAATCAGCAAATCACCTCGTGGCTGCAGGCCCTTTTCCTTTTTGCTTTGGTGTGGACAATTGGAGGGATCATCGATGCAGACAGCAGAAGAAAATTTGATTCATTTTACCGCAACTTGCTCAATGGAATGAATGAGGAAAACCCACGCCCTAAAACCGTGAAGCTTAACAAAAACAACATCTTCCCAGAAAAAGGTGCTTCTTCATAACTGGACTTGCTTGGCCTTTTCTAAAGCAGTAGGAAAGCTTGGCACTGAGTGTGCCTGGCAGATGTTAAGTCTGCAGCAGAGCCACCATCTGCCAAGCCTTGGGCTGCACAGTTGGGTGCCCTTTCCTGGCTCTTTTAACCAGGAGTAGCATATGCCTTCTGTTGTACTCAAACAATGTGCTGAATCTGACCTAAAATAATTTGGTGATGATAATGGCAGTGGGGGGGTGGGGGTGTATCTTGTGTGTGTTCCATTATCTCACAGTGTTGGACATCTCACACTAAAATGACTGAATTTTATTTTTATAATTTAATCAGTGGGTTTTCCTATGTTGTGTTTTTCAATTAACAGGGAGTGTTTATGACTTCTATTTTCACAAGCGTGGCCATGGGCAGTGGCACATGTGGACAGACTACATCACAAAGGAAGAGCAAGTTATCGCCCCAGGGGCTAAGGTGCACACTGGTTTCTTTATTGTAGAAAATAATTATTTGACTAAATGATTTAGAGGTATAAATAACTATGTTAGGCTGTTTAATGATTGCTTTGCAACATTTCATTAGTCTCTGTAAGCTCCTTTTCATGCTTTTGTCTCAGTTCTGGTACCACTGATTCTGGAAGTTCAGCACTGCAGGTGCACATGGAGCCCTGATGTTGCCTGGTGGCTAAAATTTGGGTTCTGCTTTGTTCTCTGACAGCATCTGATATTGGGGAAACCATGGTGGGAAAAAGCCAAAGCCTGGATTTCCATTCCTTCATTTCTCTTTTCAGTGGTTAATCTTATGATATTATGGTGTGAGTTACTCAGAGAAAGCAAGCAAAGAGACTTACTACTGCTTTGGGATATGGGGAACAGTACAGAGAATCCTGGATCCCCTCCATTTCCAAATAGGGGCACTCAGATTTTGGTGGCAGCTGTGAACTGAATGGAAGTGAAGCACAGCGGAGATCTGCAGATGAAACTTCAAGACAACTTAAGCTTGTTCAACTTTTCATTCCATTGTAGTTGCAATTGTCTTGTCTATTAAGCACATGAGAGATGTAAGATTACATTTCATCCTGCTGCCGAAAATCTTTTCTCAATATCAAATCCACAGCTGCTACTTATGAGTAAAAAATGAGGAAGAGAAAAAAATCTCCTAACCAGTGTTCCTTTCCCTTTGCACAGTAGGGGAACAGAACTAGGCTGTACTTACTCTGCAGTTCTCCATCCAGGCTTTATATGATGTCTGTGAACCATAATATAGATAATACTGGTTGTGCTATTGACTGTGCAAGCCCTGAACAAGAAGTGGGGCCATAGTATCTACTAGAACCTTGTTATTTATAGCTTAGGTTTTCAGACAATTGCATTTTTTAAAAATGCATTTGTGCTGCAGGGTTCCTGTAGTTGCTTGCAAATTCATGTTGATTAAGGTGTTAAGTGTTTGATTTTCATGTTTTATTTTACTTTCCTGCAGGTATCTGAGCTGATCATTCCAACAATGGAAACTGCCAGACAAATGTTTTTTCTTAAAACATATGTGGAGCATAGTGTCCCTTTGCTTTTTGTGGGTCCCACTGGCACTGGAAAAACAGCTATAACAAACAATTTTCTACTAAAACTTCCAAAGGAAAAATACATCCCGAGTTTCATCAACTTCTCTGCAAGAACCTCTGCTAACCAAACCCAGGATATTATTATGTCCAAGCTGGACAGAAGAAGAAAAGGATTATTTGGACCTCCTGCAGGGAAAGAAGCTATAATTTTTGTGGGTAAGATGTATTTTTCATTTTTTAAAAGTCATTTTCATTCTGGCTTTAGGCAAAGGAAGTGGTTCACTGAGACTAGTAAATTTGGATTGCCTCAGTGCTTTTTGGCTTTTTTCAGATATCCAGAGAATCATACAATCCTAGAATCTCCCGAGTTGGAAGGGACACACAAGAACCATCAAAGAATTAGCACTGCCCTTGCTGAGAGGTTTAAGTGGTGGTTGTCTTTAGAATGGTTCTTAGAGTTGCAGTGGGACATGACATGAAATTAAACAAAATCACCAACCACACTAAGTTAATCTATCACCCCTAATTATCCCTGCGAGGTATAATTGTATTTGATTTTGGTTAGCTCAGTGGGAAGCAGGAATAACAACACACACAGCCTTTTTCTACCTCTAGTTCAGTTATTTTTCCTTCTTAGAAGAAAACTAAATTCCTAAACACTGAGGTTTTTTATTCAGCATCTGTGTTCTCCACAGATGACCTAAACATGCCTGAGAAGGAGGTGTATGGAGCTCAGCCAGCTATTGAACTTCTCAGGCAATGGATTGACCACGGGCACTGGTACGACAGGAAGGATGCATCCTGCATCAGGATCATGGATGTGCTGCTTGTCTCAGCTATGGGGCCCCCCGGGGGAGGCAGGAATGACATTACAGGTAGGAAATGCATTGCTGTGCTTCTCCAAGTGCTTATCCAGCTGACTGAACTTACCAGGTGGGTTTGGGTTTGCTGATTCTCCATTGATCTGTGACTGGTGCATCTACAGGTGCCTTCACTGAGTGGGTCGTTCCAAGTACAGGTCTGTTAGGTTCAAGTTCAAATCTCTACCTTTTCCAGGGGGAGTTTAATCAACCTTAGAAAGAATGCTTTTACGTTGATTAAACTGTGAATGACAAAAGTTATTCTAAAATTAGCGACGGAGATTATTTTCATTTTCTATTCTTTGGAAAAGGGAGGGAATACATCTTCTTCCCATGTCTCTGGCAAGTCTCTTCTGAAGTTGTATCTGCTGCTGCTAAGGTAGGCTGCCTGCATTTATTTACAAGCATGTTACCTGCAAGTCCACGATTCCTGTCACAGCACCATAAGGGAGGTTATATTTTCTAACAAAAAAATGACATAAATAAAAGCCCTAATGTAGCTGCATCTACATTATTTTAGGCTATATACATCTGCATTGTTATAAGGCACTTTATTCTATTTCCCTTCATATAAACATTGTGGCACAGATATAATTGTATGTACTCTGAGGAGGCTTTGTGAAATTAACTATTCTGATATAGCTGAATTTCTAAAATTTACTCAGGTATAGACTGACTCTTTTTAGGTGAAAGCCAGTAACAGGATCCTTGACTTTGTAAAGTTTTACTGTGTCATATAATAATCAAGAAGGCTGAGGCGAGCTGAAATTTAAAATTGGGTAATAACGGCCTTGTAATGGAGATGCATGGTTTACATACTCAAAACAGTGATTTTAAGTAAAATACTGATAGAAAATATAAACCAGTTTATATTTCTTTTGCTAGGGCAAAAATTTGCCAGAAACAAAATCACGCAGCTGGTGCCAGATTCAAATGTTGTTTTAGTGACAGTTAGTCCCAGAAGATGCTAGCTGAAAGGTGGAAAAATATTTGAACATTTAAATCTCTCTGCATCCTTCTGTGTGTTACAGGACGCTTCACACGGCACTTGAATATTGTCTCTATCTGTTCTTTCAATGATGACATTTTAACCAAGATTTTCACTGCAGTTACTGACTGGCACTTCAGCAAAGGCTTTGATGCTTCCTTTCTGAGGTAATGGGATCTATTTCCTGTAGCACCTTTGTTGTCTTTTCCCTGTGATTTATCTGCAGAAGTTAAAATTGTATTTCTTTTCCTTCTTAAGGCTGGGTAAGATGATGGTCCAAGCGACATCGGTGATTTATAAATTGGCAGTTGATAATTTTCTCCCAACTCCTTCAAAATCCCACTATGTCTTTAATCTACGGGATTTTTCCAGGGTTATTAAAGGAGTTCTGCTCTGTCCACACACTCATTTGCAAGTAAGTTGTAGTTTAATTATGTTGATGTAGGAGAGAGCAGTGGAAAAAGTAAATTATTTTTATAATATCAGTAAGTAAATATCTCAAAATACATGAACTATGATTTCAATAGATTTACAGGGTTTAAAATCAGAATAGTCCCTGAATACCTTGGTTTCTATTTTCTGTCTGTCTCTGAGGGAGAGAGCTGCCATTTTGTTAACATTCTTTACATGTAATACAGTTGGGCCCAGAGGTCCAAGGTCCTCCTGTTGAAGTCTGTACATCAGGGCAGACAGTCCCCTCTGATGAACTTGCAAACTAAATACACAAAAGAAACAAACTTGGGAAAAGACTCAGTTTCTCTTTTTACAAATGGCAAACATAGTCATGAACAGGACTGAATAATTTCACCCTGAGTTTGCCTCTTGTCACAAACTACAAACTAATACTGAGAGATGTATATGATATTCACCCTTCTACTTTTTTCATCCATTTCCAGTAAAGTGTCAGATAAAAAGAGTATTAAAGGTTTTATTTCTGCTGGAGGAATGTGTTTGGGGCAGAAACAGAACAAAACAGCTACAAGCTATTCAAGGGAAACCTTAGCCAGGGGGAATTTTGAGCAGGGCTTGGGTTACAGCCCATGAACCAGACCTTGGAAGGATGGAGAGATTTGATACAACAGAGAAAAATGGTTTGACATGAGAGTCCCAGTTTGTGTTGGCAGGAAGGACAAGGTGGTACCTAGGTGAGGAATCCAGTTAAGTTAGCAGATGCCGGGCCATGTGCTGAATGGCTTGGGATTGAAAGATTCCCACTGAGTTTAGTACAAGGTATAGCAGGGTCCAGATGGACATTTCTAACCTTTTCTTTTTGAACAAATCCTGCCTAAGCTATATTTATCCTTTTTTGTTGTATTTATGTTTTCAGGATGGAGATAAACTGATCAGACTTTGGATTCATGAGGTTTACAGAGTTTTCTATGATCGCTTGGTTGATGAGGATGACAAGAACGTTTTCTTTCAGATGGTACAAGCGACAACATTAAATAGCTTCAAACAGAACCTTAATAAGGTATTTTTGGGTAATGCGCTGGGACCAAGATGATACTGATGCATTTTCAGAAATACTTAAACATTGAGATTAAATCAGTACTGGAGACTTTCTGCAATATTTTGATCGGTGCATTTAAAAAGTATGGACAATCTTCTATTCAGCATTGAGTATTATACATATTTTTATTCAAGATACTTCATATCAGAATGTTTAATAACTTCTGAGGGATTCTGTGGTGATACAGAGGACCAACTGGAATGGAATAAATGTCTTGCACAGCATTTACCTGTGTTTTTACTTAAGATAAAAGATTGTTTGGATGATCCAATGGGTGTAGTGGGTACCTTTCTGAGAAGCCTTTTGAGAACTTGTTCTATATTTGACAGCAGTATCTCTCTGTGAGGTATGCATATGTGGAAACCTGCATGTAAACCTCCAGAATTATGACTTTAAGGAAAATAATTCCCTAATAGTTAGAATTATCTGTTGATTCTTGTCTTTTTCCTAGGTACTGGGTCATCTCTCACCTACTGGAAAAGTCACTGACGATAATATTCGCGCCCTGTTCTTTGGAGACTACATAAAGCCGAGCAGTTCTGTCAAAATTTACGATGAAATCACAGACTTAAAGCAGCTGACAAGCGTGATGGAGTTCTACCTTGAGGAGTACAACAACATCAGCAAGGCACCGATGTCCCTGGTGATGTTCCAGTTTGCCATCGAGCACATCTCGAGGATTTGCAGGGTACTGAAGCAGGATAATGGACACCTGCTGTTGGTGGGCGTGGGCGGGAGCGGCCGCCAAAGCGCGACCAAGCTCGCCACCTTCATGAATTCCTTTGAGCTCTTCCAGATCGAAATTACCAAGTCCTACGGCATCAGTGAGTGGAAAGATGATATCAAACAAGTCATGCTGAAAGCAGGTGTTGGTAACAACAACGTGTCCTTTCTGTTCTGCGATAATCAAATAAAGGATGAATCATTTGTGGAAGACATCAACATGCTTTTAAATACTGGGGATGTGCCTAATATCTTTGCAGCAGATGAGAAGGCTGAAATTGTTGAGAAAATGCAAAGTGCAGCAAGGGTGGAGAACAGGAGAATTGAAGCCACGCCCCTTGCTATGTACAGTTTCTTTATTGAAAGGGTGAAGAAAAATTTGCATATTGTCTTAGGTCTGTATACAATATGTTGTTTCTTAGAATACTTTTATTTAGGTTTATTTTTTTTTTCTGCTTCCTGACTGCAAAGAAACCTAGGTAACAATCATGTTTTTATTTTTGTAGCCATGAGTCCTATTGGAGATGCCTTTCGGAATCGATTACGGATGTTCCCTTCACTGATAAACTGCTGCACCATTGACTGGTTCCAAACCTGGCCTACAGATGCTTTGGAAATGGTTGCTAACAAGTTTTTAGAGGATATTGAGCTCAAAGATGACATTAGAAAAGAGTATGAGTTTATCTCTCAAGAAACATATGAGGCAAAAGTTTGTTCCCCTGCCCCTCGTGCCCCCAGTGTATTTGATCGGGAGACTGTCCCTATAAATGGACAAAGCTAAGCCAACTCTGGGATTTTGGTGCAAGTCAAAGATAACCAGACATATGTATCTGATGTTTCTGAAAACCAGGCCACTCTTCAAAAGGAGTCCAAAATATTTCTAATAATGGGGAAAATACACTTCAGCCTTCCCTAACACTAATATGACTTCATAAGCTTGGAGTTATTTTTTGATGGTTGACATAAAAACAGACTGCATTTTCGAAGTAATGTGGAAAATTTTTCCCTAGGGTTGTGTCAGTGTGCAAATATTTCCAAGAAAGTGTGAGAGAACTCTCTGCTGGCTACTACGCCACGCTGCGCAGACACAACTACGTGACACCGACTTCCTACGTGGAACTGATTCTCACCTTCAAGACTCTGCTGAATAGAAAAAGGGAAGAAGTTGACATGATGAAGACTCGTTATCTTGTGGGACTTGAAAAGCTTGAATTTGCATCTTCACAAGTAAGTTTCAGATGAAAATGCTGAATATGTGCCATATGCATCCTTCAGTATGGGGTCTGTATGGTTGAAACTCATAAAAATAAAACTTACTAATTTGTTTTTCACTATATTCATGATGCTATTGATAGTTTTCTATAGAAAGCCAGTAGGAAAAGTTAGATTACTGCTTAGTAAATTGAAGAAATTGTAATCTCTACATTTGGATTATAGCTCTTAATAGAAAACAAAATTAAAATGAAGGTACTCATTAAATGTTGAAGGAATAAACCTTAAAAATTTCATTATTTTCTCAAAACCTTACATGGAGAATCCACATCTCAGAGTTCTAGGACCTATTACCCTTTCCAAAATAGAGGAGAAATTGAAAAACATTGTGAGAGAATATTAAACATTAATTCTTGAGTAGATTCCCAGTAGGAAATTGATCTGATTTATTTATTCCAGATAAATAATCCCTTTTTCAACCCATGTGATCCAGGGATTGATCTTTCCAAGGTACAAACTCAAGGGACTTCCAGATACTTGCTGGATGAAGAAGATCCAGTTGGCAGCTGTTGCTGTCACTAATTCTGTGTTCCATTCCAGGTTTCTTTTGGATTTTTTTTTCCACCTGTGCAATAAAGGATTGTTTGGGCTTTCATTATCTGAAAGTGACTGTGAGAAAAAAATAGAATTAAACAATATATTTCTCATTATTGACATTAACGAATCTTTAAAAAGCAAGCGTATTGCAGAGACAATGATAAAAATACCTTTAAAAAATTTAATCAGTTAAATGAAACAACTCTTAGTAAAAATAAACTAGAGAATTATTAGTTCTTTAGATCAAATGTCCTTTTATAGGTTGTATTAATATAGGGTCTTCCAATCTTCCTTCCTAAGACATCAAGATATGACATGCATGCAGTGTTTGCACAGACTTTTTCTTGATTTCCTGTTGTATTCATCAGGTTGCCGAAATGCAGAAAGAACTGACTGACCTTCAGCCTGAACTGATTAAAACATCTGCAGAAACGGAAAAAATGATGGTCAAGATTGAAAAGGAAACAGTTGAAGTAGATGCAAAAAAGGCAATAGTGTCAGCAGACGAGCAGGAGGCCAATGCTGCAGCTGCTGTTGCCCAGGCCATTAAGGTAGTGCACAAGGGCTTGAGCCTGCAGCGTGGTGGGTTCCAAGTAAATGGGAGCTGTGATGATGTGAGGATGTGTTAATGGGCTGAGCCCAGCTCTTAAAGTAACTAAATTGCAGGAGATGATGAATGACACGTTCCTAATATAAACACGGTAAATTTGGGCTGTTTGGGGTATGACTGCATCTCACAGTCCTGCACAGCTTCCCTTTCTGGTTCACGTTCCAAAAGCTGTATAGCTCTTATTTCTTTACTTATATATTCTCATTTTCAACAGACTGAATAACGAGTTTATACTGTTTCCAGGCCCAAAGACAGTTAATTTAGAGTTAGCTGAGGTAATTTGGCATATGCTGCATGTAGTCCTACTGGGCATAACTTTAGAGGTAATGCCATAGCCAGACATCTGTAACAGAATTTCCTGTGGGAAGCCTCAAGATTCCTTAATATTTTTTTTGTAACTAGCTGGAAATGTCAGTGATATATAATATGGATAATTACTGAGATCAGAGTATCTGATAAAGAATTCAAGCTACACAGTATCCATTTTTCACCTGATCAGCACTGTAAGATTTAACTAAGAACAACTGTATCTAACCTGTATTTTAATTCTCATTGCCAAAACAGAGAGACTTCGATCTTGAAAGCTTGTCTGACATTTTTAACTATCAGTTCAGTTTATGGAAGTTACTAATTTCTCTACAAACCTTCTCTCTTTAAACTGTGCTGTCAAATGGTGAAAAGTAGTTTTCTCTCCAAGAAACACAACGTTGTGAAGAGTCTATTTAATGGGTACTTAACCAGACAGAAGGTTCTCCGAGGCTGTGCTGGAGTGGGGAGGGGTGATCAGGCTGCAGACCCGGTATTGTATGAAGGTTTACAGCTTTCTGCCCAATGTCTTAACAGGACGAATGTGAAGCAGACCTTGCAGAGGCTCTGCCAGCTCTGGCTGCAGCAGAGGCAGCTCTTAACACCCTGAATCCCTCAGACATCACCCTTGTGAAATCCATGCAGAATCCCCCTGGTCCTGTCAAGCTCGTCATGGAGAGTATCTGTATCATGAGGGCAGTTAAACCAGAGAGGAAACCCGACCCCAATGGCAGCGGTAATGACACAGCTTTTGTTATCCCTGCCCCGGGAATGTGTGGGTGCTGCTGAGGCGCTTCTGGCACGAATGCAGCCGCGTGCATTGCAGGTGCATTGTGCATTGCAGGTGCATTGTGCATTGCAGGTGCATTGTGCATTGTGCATTGCAGGTGCATTGTGCATGGCAGGTGCATTGTGCATTGTGCATTGCAGGTGCATTTTGCTGGCAGTGACAAGCACGCTGAGCAGTGAAGAGCTGCTTCTGCCATGCTGACACACTGCCCTTGCCTGACACTGTTGTACAGGCTTTGTAAATATGATCCCAGTCACCAGCACAAAGTCATCTCTTCAACTTGCTTTGACCCAGCCTTGAGGATCTCTGGGCGCTGGAGGTGTGCTGTGCACCATCTGCCTGTGTTTCCCCCTGTAATCCCAGCTTCCAAACTATCAGTTATGCTGGGAGAGGGAATTCTAGTTACACCTGCCATAGGTAATTATTCTAATAAGCTTTTTCTGTGTGGTTTAATGTTGTTATTGTGGGGTTGCGCAGGATTTTCAAGGTGGGAAAGAGACCTTTTTCTTTCACTTTTCTTCTACCTTATGCCTATACAGTTCAACCCTTCATAATTAAAAATGAGGATGATATAAATGCCTTTCATCCAAAATGGTCTTATCTAGATTAAGAAGGAGTACTTCCACAGTTACTGATTTATCTAATAGACGATGCTAAGAAAGACTGTATAGTAATTTGTTTTCCTTAATGTGCTTGGTTGATTTAGAATTAATACGCAGTTAATAAATGTGACATTGGTTAGTGATGCTGAAGGTCCTGTCTGAATTCCTTTAGGTAATGATTTTCCCAAACTATTTAATAGTCTTTGCATAGTAAAATTCCACTGCAATATCATTGATGTTAATTCTTCATACTATGTTTCAAAGTATTTCTTTCAGTTTGAACATGCATGTATTAAGCCTGATTTTAGTCTTATTTGCAATATAGGTAAAATGATTGAAGACTTCTGGGGGCCAGCTAAAAAACTTCTTTCAGATATTAAGTTCCTTGACAGATTAAAGTCATACGATAAAGATAAAATTCCTCCTGCTATAATGAAGAAAATTAGAGAGAAGTTTATGAATCATCCAGATTTTCAGCCAGAGGTCGTAAAAAACGTCTCATCTGCCTGTGAAGGCCTTTGCAAGTGGGTGCGAGCCATGGAGGTGTATGACCGTGTTCAGAAGGTGGTTGCCCCAAAGCGTGAGCGTTTGCAAGAGGCTGAAGGAATTCTGGACATTCAAATGCAGAAGCTACAAGTGAAACAAGCAGAACTTAAAGAGGTTGTTGATCGCCTCCAGGCTTTGCAGGATGAGTTTGACGAAATGAATAACCGGAAGAGAGACTTAGAAAATAACATTGAACGTTGTTCACAAAAGCTCGTGAGAGCTGAGCAGCTGATCAGTGGTCTGGGTGGAGAGAAGGAGAGGTGGACAGAAGCTGCACGGTTGTTAGGAATTCAGTACATAGACCTAGTAGGGGATGTGTTGTTGTCATCAGGAACTGTGGCTTATTTGGGAGCCTTTACTGTTGATTATCGCCTAAAATGTCAAAAGCAGTGGCAGGATCTGTGCATTGAAAAGAACATACCGTGCTCCAGTGATTTTAGCTTAAGTAATACATTAGGGGATCCAGTCAAAATCCGTGCGTGGCAGATTGCTGGATTGCCAGTTGATTCTTTTTCCATTGACAATGGTGTAATTGTTTCTAACTCGAGAAGATGGGCTTTAATGATAGATCCTCAAAGGCAAGCTAACAAGTGGATAAAAAATATGGAGAAAACGAACAAGCTGTCAGTTATCAAATTATCTGACACACATTATGTGAGGACATTAGAAACTGCTCTTCAGCTTGGAACACCAGTCTTGCTAGAAAATGTTGGTGAAGAATTAGATGCTTTTTTAGAACCCATTTTATTAAAGCAAACATTCAAACAACAAGGAGTAGAATACATGAAATTAGGGGAAAATATAATTGAATATTCAAGAGACTTCAGGTTTTACATGACAACCCACTTAAGAAATCCTCATTATTATCCTGAAGTGGCTGTGAAAGTTTGTCTACTTAATTTCATGATTACACCTTTGGGTCTTCAGGACCAGCTTCTTGGAATTGTAGCTGCAAAGGAAAAGCCTGAGCTAGAAGAAAAGAAAAACCAACTCATTATAGAAAGTGCAGCCAATAAGAAACAATTAAAGGAAATAGAAGATAAAATCCTGGAGGTCCTTTCCCATTCAGAAGGAAACATCTTAGAGGATGAAACAGCAATTAATATTTTGTCTTCTTCCAAAGAATTATCTGCAGAAATCTCTGAAAAGCAAAAAATTGCCTCTATAACTGAGAAGGAAATAGATTCTACTCGAATGGGGTATAAGCCAGTTGCTGTTCATTCAGCTGTTGTCTTCTTCTGCATCTCTGATCTGGCAAACATTGAACCTATGTACCAGTATTCATTGATTTGGTTCATTAACTTGTATGTTCAATCTATCGCTAAAAGCAGAAAGAGTGGACGTCTACAGGAGAGAATTAAAAATATAACTGACCATTTCACAGTAAGCATCTATAATAACGTCTGTCGTTCGCTGTTTGAAAAGGACAAGCTGCTGTTCTCCTTCCTTCTGACAGTAGGCATTATGAAGGGAAAAGGCCAGATAGATGATGCTGTTTGGCGTTTCCTGCTGACAGGAGGCGTTGCTCTTGATAATCCTCACCCCAATCCAGCTCCAGACTGGCTGTCCAACAAGTCATGGGCTGAGCTCGTACGTGCATCTTGCCTGACAAACCTCCAGGGACTAATGGAACACGTAAGAGACAATTCTTCCAAGTGGAAGCCGATCTATGACTCTGTCAGACCCCATGAAGAAGCCTTCCCGGACGCCTGGAGCGCCCTGACGGGGTTGGATCGCATGGTTATTCTCAGGTGTTTGCGACCTGACAAAATTATCCCGGCAGTGCAGATCTTCATTGTGGAAAATATGGGAAGAACATTTATTGAACCACCTACATTTGATCTTGGAAGAAGTTACAGTGACTCAAATTGTTGTGCCCCTTTGATTTTTATATTATCACCGGGTGCTGATCCTATGGCAGGTGAGATTGGTATTAAAAAAATCTTTTTTTATCTGGCTAAATGTCACTGAGTCTGACTAAACTAACAGTCAGACTATAGTTAATAGTGTAGGCCCCTTCATTTGATCTTTAAAGTGTCTCTAAAGTACAGTAGGGCAATGAGGGAATATCAAACATTGGCATCTGCCCATATATAAACAATGATAGTAAAATTGTTAGAGGGTGGAATGAAAGTAGTGGTGATGAAATGTCTTGGTCTCTGAGCAGCAATTTGGGGATCTAACAGATTGTAGCATCCAGACCAGTTTATAATTAATGCTTGCATTACAATTCTTTTCGTGGGTGTTGGAGGCTTGCCCCAGTCTTTATTGCAACCCCTCCTCCAGAAAGTTTCCTCCCTCTCAGTTGCTAATTAAATGGTGTATAGGCCACACTTAAAACCACATTTGTTAAATGTCCTTTAAAGTGTAACCACCCAGATTATTTTTAAATCTTGTTTTCTGCCAAAAGAATTGTGATATGGAGCCATACCGTAAGGATGTATTTCCAGAAAGTACTGATTTTGATAGCAAAGCTGGAGGTCTATTTTTAGCCAGACCTAAAGATCCAATTTTCAGCTCAACCCCCATAAACAATTGTACCTGTGCAACAGAGAGGGTCGAGGGCTGTTGTGCAGACTGGAACTGAACACCTGGGGGCCAAGGAGAGGACAGCCATTTAACCTGGCTAGTTTTGGGGTTGGGCTTTATTTTATTAATGCTTTATACCCCTAAATTTTAGTATATGCCTCAGACACAGTGACTGATACAGCATATGATGCTGCTTCTGGGTTGTTGAGGTGGTTTTATTTGTTTTGGGTTTTTTTAAATTTTAATATTTGTTAATATTTGTTGACTTTTCCCTTTAATGACATTGTAAAAATGATGAATATAACATATTCTACTTTCTAATAGAGTTTGTCTTTGTTTGCATGTATAAAATTTGCCCTCATAGGTTTGCTAAAATTTGCTGATGATGTCAGCATGGGAAGCTCAAACATTCAAACGGTTTCGCTTGGCCAAGGCCAGGGCCCAATAGCAGAAAAAATGATTTACAAGGCTATTACTGATGGAACCTGGGTAGTGTTACAAAACTGCCATCTTGCAACCAGCTGGATGCCTGCCTTGGAAAAAATCTGTGAGGAAGTTATAGTGCCTGAGAATACCAACGATAAGTTCAGGTAGGAGTTTTAGTATTTTGCACTTTTTAATGGGAGTATTTCCTGTTTGCTGAAGACACTACTAACAAGAAATTAAACTACTTTTTTAAGAATGCCTAACTATGACATTCATATTATTTATGTGCATTGATAAAATAAAGATCCATAATTAAGGTTCATCTTTTCTACCTGTCCAATATAATCTACTTTATGTCTGCATTTTAGAACAAATTTAGGTGTTATCTTTTTAGTTAAGCAAGTAGTAAAACTTGGTCTTCTATAGATCAAGATGCAGGAATATATTATTGATTTTATTATGATTATTACTACTACTACTATTACTATCATATGATTTTTTAATAATGTGCTTTTCAAACTTCTTTTTAGGTTGTGGTTAACTAGTTATCCATCAGAAAAGTTTCCTGTTAGTATCCTCCAGAATGGCATCAAAATGACAAACGAGCCTCCAAAAGGTGTTAGAGTGAACCTGCTTCGCTCGTACCTGAACGATCCCATCTCCGACCCTGCGTTCTTTAAAAGCTGCCAGAAGCCAAAAATGTGGCAAAAACTGCTCTTTGGCCTTTGCTTTTTTCATGCTGTTGTGCAGGAAAGGAGAAACTTCGGCCCACTGGGTAAGCTTTAGATTATTTTGCACTTTGTTTCAAAAAAAAGATTTGTGGTTTTGAAATGCATTGCTGGAGTCTCTCTATAAAAAGGCAGTACTGTTAACAGTATTACAAGAGTGAAATCTGCATTGCACAGGACATCATAAAGCTTAAAAGCTGTTATTGGCAGGGATTCTTATTCAGCCAAAGCTGCTTTTGAAACTTCTAAAAGTATTACCCCGGGGAAGACTAGAAAGTACCATTTTTCCAAATAAATATATTATACAGAAGTTACATGAAATTATAGCTTACTAAATTATTAACTTATTACTGTAGTTCTTTCTAACAATGAAATTCAGATCTGTTTTAAATTTCTGTAATTAAAAATAAACCTTCTTCTATTCTGCTTTTGTTACTTATGTGCCTACTTTGTTTTATCAAACCTAGTGCATGTATTTACTTGGTGTGAAACAAATCTGTGTAGCTGCAGTGTGTTGTTTACAACATAGCAAAGATATCATTCTTAAGGTTTGTGCTTCAGCTTTTTCTGTAATCTTCAAATATGTAGGAAACTATATAGAATTTCTGTATAACATATAGAAATGTATGGACTTACAGATGCCATTGTCATTACTTTAATAGGCAGCTGTTTAAATAAGCACTAAACTTCCCATGTGAAGACATTCCTTTATTGCTTTAGAGTAAAAACTGAATTTTCTAGAGGCCATTTTCTAAAGCAACATCTACTGCTGATGTGACCAGCTATCTGGGTGAAGAAAGATAGTGGCTTCAATAGCCCTATTTTTGGTTTGCATTTAGGGATATAGGTTTTCTGAAGGATTCTTTTATCTGGAGTATGTTCCTGTTTGTTTGCTTGCTTGATTTATTGCAGTGTTACTCTGAATGTCATCTGCAAACAGTATTAATAGATGGGTAGATTAAAAATTGAAATCAATAAGCGAATTAAAGCTCCTGTTCTCATTGTGTCCAGATAGCAACAGATAAAGTACCAAGCAGGTAAAATATAATTTTCAGGATATTTTGATGCCAAAATGCCTATGCTTAATAAACAGCCTGGTATATTCCAGGCTGCTTCTAGCCTATCTGGCAGTTGTATCTTCAGCTCTGTAGGAGCAGTGTAGTCCCAACACCATCATTTCCTGAGCCCAGCTGTCAGTGCCCTGCACCATTGCCCTGTGTATCTTTTCTGAATTGAACAGGTTGGAATATTCCATACGAATTCAACGAGTCTGACCTCAGAATCAGCATGCAACAGATCCAGATGTTTCTGAATGAATATGAAGAGATCCCATTTGAAGCTCTGACCTATCTAACAGGTACAGGCATTACATCCTCCCACATGTGTTTGTTGACTTTGCTGGGCACTTTCAGCTGATACGCTGATGAACCGGTGAGTTCTCAACAAACTGAGTGGATTCCACACAGGTTTGTTTTGCCAGCCTTCCACATATGATGTGGTTGTCACTGGATGGATGTTGGAGTTGGATCCCAAACCCTCAGATGTCGTTGTTGTTTTGACTTGCATATGGCTACAATTACTGATGGTCCAGCAAACCTCCTGGTCTTTGCTTGGTACACATCAAATAAAACCCTCAGTGGCCTCTGTTTCCCCTCTGCTGATCAATGGGAGCCTGCCACAGGAAGCTTTGGCACTTCACCAGAGGATGTGATCATACTCAGGGGTTTAGAGCAGGAGGTGTTGACGTGTGTAAATAACTCAGTTGCTGTGGCTATTCTGTTCTCTTTCTCCAGGGAGATAAGCTGCTTTTTGGCACCTCCTTTGTCAGCCTTGTCATTCTTGATTTCTGTTAATATTATGATTAGCTTTACAAAAAAGAATTTTGGGAGATGAGTAGCAGTTTCTCAGACCAACTCATAGCGTTCCTTAAAGCTTTCATCATCAAGACACATAAATTTGGCCCATAGATGTTCAAGTGTCTAATTTCCACTGAATCAATTCAAGTATAAGACCTAAAAACTTTGGAAGACCTGGAGCTTTGGAGCTTCAGCTTACTAGAGCTTCACGTTATTGCAAAACAATTTTTATTTGTTCATTGACTTCCAGGTTTTTTATCCTGGTTTTCTTTGTCCTTTTCCAGGGGAGTGTAACTACGGAGGTAGAGTGACAGATGATAAAGACAGGCGTCTTCTCCTGTCCCTGCTCTCCATAGTCTATAACAAGGATATAGAGCAGGAGAAGTACATGCTGTCAGCTGGAGGTGACTACTACATACCACCACATGGCCCCTACGAGGTGAGAAGACACCAAGTGTAAATTCTCTCTGAGTTATTGGGGAACAGCTTACCTGCACCATGCTTGGATAATGCTGAATATAACAAATAGAAAATAAACCCCATAAGATCATAAAGCTATGCCAGAATGTATCTCATGTATGAAATAGGAACTTGGTACTTAGGATCTGCCATACCCCAATGGGGATGTAGAGATCATCCAATACTCTGGCATTTGTTGATGCAAAGAGCCTGTGCAGGTTTCCAGTACAGTTCTAGAAAGCCAATAGGAGTCAGGCTTCAGGAATTTACGTGGTACTTCTGCACTTTCTTGCAACCAGTCTGACCTTGAAAGCAGCAGTCAGGAGGAAGAGGTGGAATGGCAGGTGTATACTCAGTTTCCATCCTCTTTTTCCCTTCTAACAGCTGCGTAGAGATAATGAATGTGCTCAAATCCCACCTGTTTGTGTAGCCCACAGTTGTAGGGATGACACATCCAGCATCCTACCCCCTTCTGTGACTCCTATCAGCACTCCTTGGCTATTTCTAATGTACTTTCCTTTCTCTTGCCACTTACATGAGGGTGGTAATAACAACTCCCCCATGAGTTTTTGAATCACTCAGAACTTTTATATTTATCTCTGTGGAGAGTCAGTCAATTCCTGGATGTGTTTAACAGGAAACTACCATTTTTATTGTAAATGGGAAGGTTCTGTCCCAGTTGGATTTACTGATCATTTATGAATATCACATTGCACGATGTCTGGTATCTGAATGTTTGTTTTACAGTCTTATGTTGAATACATACGAAGTTTGCCAATTACAACACACCCTGAAGTGTTTGGGCTTCATGAAAATGCAGACATCACCAAGGACAACCAGGAGACCAACCAGCTGTTCCATGCAGTGCTCCTGACTTTGCCTAGAGAAGCAGGGGGAGCTGGCAAGTCCCCTCAGGTAACTGGGGAAGAAAGATCAACTTGCATTCTGGAAAAGTGCCCTTTCCTGTCATGTCCTAGGCCTCAGAGTAACCCAACACCTCTCATCTCATGACTGTAGCATGGGGAGCAGATGTGAATGTCCTTGTGGAGAAGCAGATGGATTTGGCATAGCACCTTTAGAGATGGAAGATACCTCCATGACTTTGCATTCAAACAGATTAATACCACGTGTCCTGGCAGCTGAGGTTACTCAGGCCAAATCCATGCCTCTTTGAGATGCAGATAAATAACCTTTCAAGCCTCTCAGATTTGACATCCTGTATTTTATATACAAGTGGATTCTTGAGGAGTGGAATTGATGGAGCCTCATTTCCTGCAGGGTTGTATAGTGCTCATATTCTCTGATGTCTAAAATGCTGCAAGTAGAGCTTCTCTTGGGGCTGGGGTATTCATGGGGTCTTCCCATTATTTTGCTCATGCTGCATGCTTTGTCTTTTCCTTCATTGTGGCAGTAATAGGATTATGCTTGTCTGCTCTCCTGCCTATTTCCTTAGAAATCACCTAAAACCTTGTTGCACGTTAAAAATTATTATTTAACAAATTTAAAATTATTGAGAAGGAAGGAGTAAGCAAGCACATGCAGACAGGATGATGCCCAAAGCGAGTAAGAGCATACAAGCACTATATCTTTAGGAAAATGGACTAAAATACCTATGTGGTTATACAGAAAAAATATAAAATCTATAGTGTTTTGTGGAATTTATTCAATAAAAGTAGGGGGTGGGAAAGGACGATTTGTTATTCACCGCAAACTTGTGACTTCAGGAAGTTGTTGAAGAGTTGGCACAGGACATCCTATCCAAACTACCAAGTAGCTTTGATATGGAAGAAGTGATGAAGGCATACCCAGTACGTTATGAAGAGTCCATGAATACAGTTCTTAGGCAAGAACTAATTCGATTTAACAGGTATGGCTCAGTGTTTTGTGTAGCACTTCTTAAACTGAAATATGCTTGTGTTCATCGGTGCTAGTTGCTCACAAGCCTTAAACAAGCCTTTAAAATACATTTTTCTTAACATGTTAGATTCTGCTTTGGATGAACCTTTTAAAAATACTTGAAAGCTGCAGCTGAGTACCTGAATATAGCAGTGGTATTCTTGGAGTGTGAACTTGAATCAGATTTGAATTTGTTGTGTTGAGGTAGAGCAGCCTACTTCAGCCTTTGTAAGTGATACCCAGGCCCCAATATTCACAGCACACTGTGACAATGAGTGCTACAAGCCTTAAAGCTCTCAGCACTTGATTTCCCTTGTCTAGAGTGAAAGTTTTCACTGTCTTTTATTTCTGTCTGTTTTTAATTTGTTTGCTTTTCTAAAGTTAAGTAAGAGTTTTGATAACTACAGATGAGATAAGGAATTTCTGACAGGACATTTACCACCTTTATCAACCCTTCATTCAAGTTGGACTGAGGGGTATTTAGCCAGGTAGTAAGAAGTAAATAATGACAATTCCTTTGTTTTCTCTGAAGGCTTACTGAAGTCGTTCGGAGCAGCCTCATTAATATAGGCAAAGCCATTAAAGGCCAAGTGTTGATGTCTTCTGAGCTTGAAGATGTTTTCAACAGCATGCTAATGGGAAAAGTGCCATCAATGTGGGCCTCCAAATCCTATCCATCACTGAAGCCTCTGGGAAGTTACGTGTCTGATCTCCTCTGTCGTCTGGAGTTCTTCCAGGTCTGCTAAACTGAGGCTGAGGGGTCTGGGGAGTTGGAGTTGAATGCTGGATGGGGAGAGTGTGTGTCAGTGCTGTCCTTGCTCAGCAGCCCCTGGGTAGCTCCAGACTCTGAGCTGCTCACACACACTCATGGCCAAATACACTGCATTAGCAGCACTCCAGGGAGCTGGGCAATTGCTCAGCAGGGTGAGCTGGGAGTATGATCCCTTGGTGCTAATCCAGTGCTGCTTTTGGTAGCTTCCATCTTTCTATTTCTAGAAGATTCATTTTAGTTTGAATTGGTGTCTTCATGGCTTCCTTGCTCGACACCTATATCATATTTCATAGTGCCTGTTACTCACTGGTTCCAAAGCGTTCTCACACCCAGCTCAGTGTCCTCACAGTGATCAGTGAAGAGACATTGATCAGGAAAGAATGTAAAAGAATTTGGCCTTTTTGCATGTTAGAAGATTGGGGGAGATTATTTTGATAAAAGTGTCCAAATTCAATCACTTTTCTTGTTTTTGGGGGCCACTATCTAGACTTAACAAAACACACTTGTGCTACTTTCTGAAATTTTTCTCAGTAGCACTGAGTTCTGGTTGTTTCAGAATGAGTGATTATTTTGATTAGCACCCTAAAGAACTGACTTTTGTGATTTGTTGTCTCAGAAAAACAGAGAATTGATGGAAGGATGCAGAGGGTCCCATCAAGGCTTAGATCTCATTGTGCTGTTTGAGTGTATCTGAAAAGACATCCCTTTTCTGGTGAATTGGCACAGTGAAGCCACAAATATGTTGGGGTTTTTTTACATTTGTTTTCTCTCTCCTATTCAGGATTGGGTTGACAATGGGCCACCCACAGTCTTTTGGCTCTCAGGATTCTTCTTCACTCAGTCTTTCTTGACTGGTGTTTTACAAAACTTTGCCAGAAAATACACCATCCCAATCGACCACATTGGATTTGAATTTGAGGTAAGAAAAATGCAGAAGGATATTGCTTTTCTTGAACAGCTTGAAACGTGTCCTGGGGCAGCAAGAAATAGAGTTTTCAGATGAAAAGGTATTTTATTTAAAGGAGCAATTTCAGACTGTCACTTATAGGATTTCATATACTCCAGATAAAAATAAGATCAAGCAATGGTTTAATCATTCTAGGTGATGAAACAGGAGCACACAATGGAGAAAATGCCAGAAGATGGGGCTTATGTGAGAGGCCTTTTTTTGGAAGGTGCACGATGGGATAGAGAATCCTTGGTAATTGGAGAATCACTACCAAAAATCCTTTATGATCCTTTGCCCATAATTTGGCTGAAACCTGGAGAAAGTTCCAAGTTTCTTCATCTGAACATCTATTCATGCCCTGTATACAAGACAAGTGAAAGAAGAGGTGTCTTATCCACCACTGGGCACTCAACCAACTATGTTCTGTCGATTGAACTCCCTTCAGACAAGCCCCAGAAGCACTGGATAAATCGAGGTGTGGCAGCCCTGTGCCAGCTGGACGACTGAGAGGGTGCAATATTGATACTGTAAAGATCTGCTTTACTCCTCAATGGCTGCATGGTTGTTTTTTTTTTTTTAATTAAATTGGGCCTAAAGAGTTTTGATGCTGATTTTAATGGGAATCCACTTCACAACTGTTGCAAAAAGATTGTGGATTTGCCTACCACTTCTGTGTCCCAGGAGTATGTAGGACAAGGAGGGAGGAGATGAGAATATTCTGTTGTCAACATATGAAACCAATCCTCCAATCCTCAGGTAGAATGAACTACCAAAGCTGTATTATAAAACTGTAGTCATTCCTGGATGATGTGTCTCAGGATTTCCAGGGAAGACTTCTGGACAGCACATGCATTGGGAGGCTGCCATTTCCCAGAACAGTGTGCTTGTGCCATAATTTTATAACTTTTCTTTTTCCAATATTATTTACCTACCTATTCCAGGTACCTGATACATGGAGATGTTTTCTTTCTCCCACAGCCTCACTTTACTTCCTGCCAGCAGCCCAGCCCCACACAGCCACTCACTCACCCCCTCCACTATCTCATGGGGTGAGATAAAGACAGTTTAACAGGGAAAGCAAAAGCCATGCACACAAACAAAGCAGAACAATTAATTCCCTGCTTCCCATGGGCAGGCAGGTGTTCAGCCATTCCCAGGAGACCAGGGGCACATCACATGTAATGGTGACTTGGGAAGACAAATGCCATCACTCCAAATGTCCCCCTCTTCCTCCTTCTTTCCCCCACTTTACCTACTGATCATGATGTCACATGGTGTCAATGTCCCTTTGTTCATTTGGGGTCACCTGTCCTGCCTGTGTCTCCTCCCAACCTCCCAGACACCCCCAACTTCCTCCCCAGCCTGGCAGTATGAAAAGCAGAAAAGGCCTTGGCTCTGTGCAATCCCTGCTCAGCAATAACAAAAACATCTCTATATCATCAACCCTGTGTTCAGCACAATCCAAAACACAGCCCCATACCAGCCCCTGTGAGAAAAATTGACTCTACCCCAACCAAGCCCAGCACACTTCCTCATCTTGCTCTCTTGCTTGTTGGACTAATAACTGCCTGAAATTTCATACTTGTTTAAGCTCTTTCATCAGAGAAGCTCAAAGTAGCTTGCAAACATTAATTAAAAATAAAATAGCCTGAACATCTTCAAAGAGCTGTGCAGTCATTAACTAATCCCCACAGCATGCCAAGAAGGTACTAAAGATGCATCATTAGACTTGTTGTGTACACAGTACAAGAGAAGCACAAAGATCAAGGCAAACATTTAAAAAAACATGCACTACACAGACATCCACTAATTTGGGGTGGTGTATTTTTTTTCATTGCCCAAATTGCAGCATTTTAATGACTTGCTGGAGGCCTCATGAAGCCAGAGATTCAGCCATCATTTGGCAATTCCCAGTATCCTGCTCCAAGCATTAAGGGATGCTGCTACAACTCCTTGAAGGACATGGTTCTTGTCACAGGAATTTGCCTGTTGTGTTGTGATTAGGTGAAAACAGTGCTCATTATTGTTTTATTTACCACTGGTTTGTTTTATGCAGATATTCATAAAATAGTAACTGTTAAGAACGGTACTGCAAGGTAAGGCAGAAGTGTTGGGGGTGTGTTGTGCAGTGCTGCTCTGCAGGAAGATGCTCAGGGAAGCAGCAGCTTCATGTACCACACCTGATACCTCACTGCAGGCATTTGGTGCATCACTGGTATGTGGTGAGTAGAGCCAACATGTCAGGCCAGGACACCTAATGGATGTTTGTTTTAATAAAAGGGATAGGGATGTGCAGGTGTTTCCAATTACTGAGAGGAAGAAACTACTTTTAACAAATTAGACTAAATGATATTTGGCACCTAAACCAAAATAAAACTTGTTGATGAATGTTACAGCACACTCATCCAAACAGACAACAGTTTTTAAGAAGAGAATCATGTTTCAGTAGATCTATAAATAAAATAATTGAAATTGGTCCTTGAAAAAATTATATTCTTAGACTTCATAAGAGAGATACTTTGTACTTTTCATATAATTAAAATTAACAGGAATTTACTATACATTTAAAAAAACATTGTGGTGATTACTGTATTTTTGAATGTCTGCATCTAATTGTTGTTGTAATTGCATCAACAATTCAGATCACTAATTAGGTCACTGTGGCATCAGAGATAACAAACCAGTCATGAGCCTCCTTGTGTGGAGGCTTTGTGAGCAGGCAAAGGGGCAGGGCCTGGCTGTGAAATCCTTCCCCATGCACTGACCAGCTCAGTTGCTGCTCTCAGAAGGATCCTTCTGTTCAGGTGTAGTTTCTGCATCAAGACACCTCACCTGCTGAAAGGGAAGCTGGGCCAACAACCCTTAAAACACTAAAATGAAGGTTTGTCAATCCTCTTACAGATAATGCTGGTCTTACAAACAGTCCTCTAAATTAAACCATTTAAAAAAAAGTCAGATTCCCCACCTAAATTATGTTTTATGGAGATCAATTACTTTTAAACTGTTGGAAATCTGTGTAATAGTTTGCCATGTGGGTTTCTTGTTAACACCTTTTTGTGAACAAACAGTAATTGACAGCTTATTAAATGACACAGTTGTGGTTCTTGTGAATATACAGTGACTTTGCTACATGTGTGCAATGTCCTTGTTACTGTGTTGATTTTCTAGTGCTTCCTGTGTGTTGATGTTTAGATTCAATATGAAGGCATCTCTTGGTATGTAATTAAAGATGTACTTTAAACTTTTGTAGACATGATAAAAATATATATAGATAAGAGAGGAGTCTGTGAAAGAGGGTTTGTGCATCCCCTTCACCCGGGATCAGGCATGGCTGAGTTGCTTTAGCTGATGATTGCTGCAGTACATGATTTCCTAGGCTGCCCTCCCTAGTGCAGAAAAAGTAATGGAATTTACTGTCAAGGGATATGTGCTTAGAGATATTTTTCTGTGGTTCTTTGAAATGAGCTTCCCAACCTGATTTCCTGAGCATTGTCTAGACCTTCCTGGAGAATGATAAACTGGCTAAACATTAGAATTCACAACCCTTCTTGGCTGAGATGCATTTTAAGAAAAGAAAAAGGCAACTCAGCAGCTAGTTGGACATGATAGAAATGTGAAAAATTTTTGGACAAACTAAGTACCTTGTAATAGTAGGATTAGAACCTTTGGATTTACAGGTTTAGAATTTTCATTTCTTAATTAGAAGCACTCATTAAATAAGCCACAAAACCCACCTGTAATTGCTGCAAATTGTAGATTTACAGCCTTGCTAATAACTCAAGGCAGATGGAAAAAAATGCATTATGGAGCAAGAGGTATTTTTCCCTTAGCAGAGAAAGATTTCCAGCTAGGGGTGCTGTAAGACAGACAGGGTTTGTACATTTTCTTAGGAGACTGAAACCTTCCTCTTAACTGTATAAAAATTCATTTCAGAAAGTACTAGCCCTGTGGATTTTAACACTGTTGGGCTGTTAAAGGGAAAATTATACAGTGAAAAAGCAGAAGACAATACAAAGACCCCAAATTCTTCTAATTATAGCTAGAATATTTTGCCTAATAGAGTTATTAGTGAAAGTTGCAGGTCTCTGTTTTTAATTAGCATTCTTGAAAATGAATGTATAGGTATGATCAAATAAGTGACCTGACTGTGGATAAAAGATGGATGTTACTGGTACCATTTCTGATGGATGCATAGTAGGGCCCAGGACAGTGAGGTCCAGCTTGCCTTATTTTCTCCACATTTAAAAGCTATTACAAGAAGCAGCTTGTGTTAGTAGGAAGATGGATCAGATAGACTAGGTTATCTTAACCTGTTTCAGTGCTGTGATGCTGCCCTGGGAATTGATTGGGGTGCTGCTGCAGCAAAATGAGCATTTGCTCACCCCCAGCAAACCCAGGGGTACATTCAGTAAGCAGGTGCCACGTCCATCTTCTTAAAAGGTTATGTGCTTGCTAATGTTACTCATAAGTGCATAGCTTCATAAATTACACCCTTAGTAACGATGGATTTGGGGACAGAACTTCCAGAAAGGAGGTGTTATTTAGGTATTCAAGGCCAGATACTGTGTCAACAAATCATTACTGTCTTGCCCACCAGTTAGCTTGCAGGAGAGTTCAAGCAACTGACTCAGGACTTTTATTTCTGGAGAATATAAAGTTCATGTCATCATTTTCTTCTAAATTATTCTAAAGCATCTCCTGACTAGGGTGATGAATTGGGAAATGACAGTATTTACTGGAAGGGGAGTAAGAGAAGGTTCAGCAAGTACAGGACAGAGTGTACACTGGTTGAATCCAGTGCATTACAAATTCTGCAGAATGCAGAGGCATTTTAGGACAACCTGTTTTTGCAAGTAAAATTAATGGCTAGGAATGACATATTGTGCAATCATTGGGATACTTCTTGACAGGAGTTATATGGACCTTGGCATCTAATAGAAGAGTACCAGTTGAGATGTCTGCCTACCTGCTGGACTGAGTTTCAGATGAATTTTCTTTATGAAACTCCCTCAAAATGGTAGTTTGCCAGTTTGACCTCCAAAAACAAAGGATTCTACTTAAGGCAGATTCTCCTTTCCATAGCAACTTTAACTTAAGCTATGAAAGAAAGGTTTTGCTCTCCAGACTGGAAAAAAGAGCTGATCTAATCCTTTCTTTAGCTGAACAGCCTGAAGTTTTAACAAATTTCAGTCTTTGCCTTCTGGTGATGAAGAGTAAAGAGAATGAAGCACCATTTAATAATTTTTCAAACACTTACTTTGAAGAATTATTAGGCTGTGTAGCATTTTAAGGCATCTCAAATAATTTGATGCTGTTACTTGCTGGTTTCTCAGTTAAGCAACTGGATACTCATTTGAGTTACTTGAGGGTACTTGAACCCTTTTAAAATTGCTTCTTTGTATTTTCCTTCAGATGTAAACTGAAACTCCTGTTGTTATTTCAATTTGATGTAAATCTTCTGTAATTTTAGGGCTGTTCTTTTGAAATAATCTACATCTTAAAGAATGTGCTTAGGAAAGAGTTGTGACTATAACACAGACAGTAAATTTAGACTGCTCATTTCCATGGCTGTTTATTCACCTGATGCATCAGAGCATCAGTACCTTCATTAGTCACATGAACCTCAGTGATTCAAAAGACTCAAATGCTACTTTAATGACAAAGAGTGAGCTTAAGCTTCCATTCAAACCCCTTGGCTCTGCACGTTTTGGTTGGGCTCAGCTGATGCATCCTTACACTGGTGTATCAGAATTAGGATAGGAAGCCTGTATTTAGATTTCTTTCAGTGAAGAATTAAGCAGTGTGTGCAATCATTAATCAAATTAATATTTTCTTTTGCTTTTTTTTATGCAGTCCCCCTTTTTCTAAGCTAGGAGTTTTGTTTTGTGTCTTCCTGGCAGCAGTAAATTTGCAAAGCTCCCACTGACAGAACAATGGCATTTTACTGGTTACTTCCCACATGAGGCATTCCCAGGAAATAATTATATGGGAATAGAGACCTTTGTGGACTGGAGCCATAAATGGTAGTGAGAAACTGGGCCAGCCAGTACCTGTCATGCTGATTCACTCTTCTTATTGTTTTCTTGTACTTTCTCATCTTCTTCTACTTTTTTCACTCTTCTAAGTGCCTTCCCGGGGGAGGGACTGTCAGTCTGTTCTGCACAGGAACAGCTCTAACTTACTTTTCAGGTAGACAGCAATATTTCTTTGACATTGTTTATTAGGGCTTGGAGAGTTTCAAATGAGAGGGCAAGCTCAGAAATGAGATTTCATTGATTTCTCCCACTTTAAAAGGAAATCATACACACATGCATGTTTCAAATTTGCTTTTTTTTTGCCACTGTTAATGTCAGGCTGGAATAGGTTGTCCTTAAAGTGCTGTGGACTGTGCTTAGGTAGTGCCCAGTCCAGTGTGGCACTTGTCCAGGCTTGGTCTCACTGGTACTTCCAGCCTGAAGGACAAAAGGCTCCCCTAACTTCCCTGGAGAGAATGTGTCAACAGCCTGGTAAAGTCAGAGGACTGAAAGGGAGCCAAAACAACTGGTAGCCCATGAAAGGAAAATTAATTTCATTTCACTTCCATTCATGAGGCACCTGTGAAACAGAAATACCCCTCAAACTTAGGAGACCTGTAGATACTTTCTTTTACTGAAGTTGGGGTTCTGTCCATAACGTAAGAGTTAAAACCTAACACTAAAATTAAAATAATTGTTGAGAAAGCCATTGTGCTGATTATGCTGAAAAGCTGACCATGTGAAAACACCCAGTGAGGACACCAAGGCATCCTAAGCTTGTTCCTGTAGTGATACCCTGAAGGGAGAGCTTTCAGCCAGTCCATACATGAGAACCTGAGGAACCCAACACTGGAATGTTTTACTCAGAGTTGTGCAATGGCATTCCAAACTTTGCATTTCACATCCACACCCTCTCCAAAGGAAGGGGGGAAAAAAGCTGACATAGAGGCTCTAGGCCACTCCTCTGCAGTTTGCAAAAAGGAAAAGGAGCAGTGGCACTTCTGCTCTCTCTTTACTACTGTCCATTCAGAAACAAAACTTCCCCATAAGGGTATTACGACACTGGAACTCTCCTCCAGGGACAGGAGGCAGAGCAGGGATCAGAGAGGAAGGAGAGCAGCTGCATGGTGCAGTGACTAAACTCCCCCTGGCATTCAGAAGCTCTGGAGGAACTGTATCTGCTTGACTCTCCAGACTGCCTTGATTTTGGCTGACCTTACACAAGGCGCTGTCTTGAGTCACAACTGAGCCCACAGAATTCTCAAACCACCAGAGAACCCTGCTACAGATGAACAGAGTTTGAAATCCTGCTGCAGTTTGTCCTGATGTCAAAGTAATCTTTGTATCACACCTCACTCCTTACAAAGTGTTACTTTTATTGACAAGTGAGGGGTTGAAATGTAATAAATACTAGAGCAACCTTATCCATCATACACAATGGATCAGTTGGCTTTTTGGCCTCAGGAAATGTGTGAGCAAGTGACCACACCATTCACAGTCGTGCACACAAATCACCTGGATTGCAGTTCACAGCTTAAAGGATGTGGTTACACATCACAGCTTAAATAGTGGGTTATGAAACTTCATCATGGGATTTCAGGTATATTGGCGTAGAAATCTTCCTTAATTTTTCCTGGTGTCGCAAGGTACGGCCTTGTTTATGGGCAAGGCCCATGGGAGGCAGATGGATCTGGAAAAGAAAATCCCACCAGTTAGGTGCATATTGGGAAGAAAAAGGCAGCATGTATACAAACTAAGTTTCACTGAGTTTTAAATAATTTCTTCACACTTTGGAGAGGGTAACTCTATTGTCTCAAGCCAGGTTATTAGATTTCTAGGAGGAGCACTCTCTGAGGAGTGATTAGTGGTGTAACTTTCAGGCCCTAATTGTTGTGTTTATTAAAATCCTATACATTTTAGGCCTTAATAAAATCCTATACATGCTAGGCCTTAGTAACTTTGTTTTGCAGTTTGATATCAGACTGCAATGATAAATAGCTAGAAATAGGATTGCTGACAATGTTCCAGAAGAGTAAGAACTAGAAACCCTAAAAATTCTTGAGTAGATGTCTTGAATCACTGTGTGATTTATTCATATCTACTTACCAAGTCACAAAATAACCCCAAACTGTATGTATTGAAAGCGTGCCTTCTTACTGTCATGATTATATATATGGCACATTAAAATGCACAGTCAATGTCATTGACTCCATAAGCAGAAGGAGCAGTAGGTGACAGACTCTTCCTTTGATTGACAAAGTCTTTATATTTCAGAAGACTGTTAGTGGGAATCATGCAGCTGTAACCCCCCTAAATGACTGAAAAATGTAGGTGGTAGCAGTCAGGTGTTACTGTTGCTGAGGCTGTCATCCTGTAAGATGGGTGTTTAGGTGCAAATAGTAGTAAAAGCACTGACTAAAGCAGCAACAGAGATTTCTAGAATCTGAAAAATAATAATCATCCGGTTTGTCTGAGAGAGCAGATCCTTTGGGAATTTGAAACGACCTTAGAGCACACATTTCAGGCCCATTTCTAGGAACACTGTTTGCCAGCTGTGCATGTTATTCTGTGTACTGAAACAGATGGTAACAGTGACCATATTCTAGGCAAGAATCTGATAAAGATACAATGTAATTTTGACCATGACTACCTTGATAAGGGAACTATAGATGTGAAAGTATAAACCCATCAACAGGAGTAGAGAGGATGTCTCTATGGGAGGCAGCATAAAGTACTACAGACTGAAGTGACTGGGCAGTGAGGAAACTGTATTGCACGGTGCACTAAAAGACTTTGCTGCAACTTCCAGCATTTCAGTAATTTTGGACATGTTCTTCTGTAGGAAGAAGGGAAAAGAAGCACTAACATAGACAGGTGTTTCATAAGGCCTGATTTATGACCAGGAGAACAGTTAACAGTAATGTAGGCTATAAAAATTACTGTACCTGTGGCAGATGTAATTAGATATTTTTATTCTCTCCTTCTCTTCTGTTATTTGATTCCATTACCATTTTTTTCTATATTCATTGGTCAGAGAAGAATGGCTAAATATTCAGAGGCCTTGGGAATTTAGCTCATGAAACTCCGTTTAGGCTTTGACTCCTTATTTTGAGAAGAAATCCTCCAATTTACAGTGAAAGGTAGAGAACATCTCAATGTACATTTGGCTCTGCTTTAGCACACATTTAAATGCCAATTCATCTAAAAATGCAGTGCAGTGAGAGTGATGTAAACGGATGGTTTTGTTGTACAGGGAAAGCTCAGTGGGTATCAGTGAAGACTTTGTGGTTTATACTCACAGGTCTCGGGTAGGGGATGTTATAGTGAAGTCCAATTTCTATTCTTGCCTCACATTCTTCTATGCACTGCTTAATCAGCTTTGGATCAGTTACCTATGATCATACAAACAAGTGTTTTATATGAGTACAGTAATTAGCAACTGTAAATGATGCACAGCACGTGGCTTTCCTTAGCTTGTTTTGGCAATGCCAAGGACACAATGATTCTATTTTTCACATCCATAAAAGGTAACATTGGTATTTTCCTTGACTCAACAGTTCTGGGCTTGATGGCGCTGAATGTTAAGGCCCAGAGGCTGTCAGGAGTGAGGCTAAAGAAGGAGGTTTTTACCCAAACATGGTATTTTCTCTGTAAAAAGACAATACACATGTAAACTATTGCTACATCTCTGAAAAAAACAAACTCACCCATTTGTCACTCTGCAAGGTCACTAGAGGAGAAAGGAAAGACACTGCTTGGTGTATATTCTGTTATCATCCTATCCAGAAACTCCCTCTGAAGTCAGAAATGCAGTCTGAATTATGACTTAAATTCTTTTTTTTGATTTTGCATTACTTCAATTTAGTCCCAGACCAGTATGGGATATAAATAAGTGTTGTGATCTTGAATTACAAGAAGGGCCTTTGATTACCAGGGTTTGAAATTTCTTCCTTAAGAAAAAAATTAAAGTGCTTCTTTTAAAAGAAGTGCCAATAATTGCTGCTTTGAAAAGAAAAAAAGAAGCTGCTGAGCTCTGTTTGCCATTGCATGGGTAATGATACACTTAGCTAACTTTGTAAAGATCAAAAGCTGCTTCAATTACACAGGCAGTATCTTTGGAATTTAATTTTTTCTTGGCACTTTTTTACTGAAAAAAGACCTTTTAGGCTTCTACTGTAGTTAATGAAGAGCTGAAATGGTTTGAATTTTCTCAGGGATGAAATTTAAACTGTAACCCAAATACACCAGCATTTAAGGTGAATGAAACTTTGGGAACTCAACCCTTATATTCCTATCTTAACATCCAGCCACAGAGTGCAAAGAGCAAGAGAAGAGTCATTTGGAAATTCAAAACCGTGAGGACACTCACATTTTTGTTTTTTCGGAATAATGTTCTGGCTTCATTTCTAATGTACTCTTTCTCTCTCATGGTTTCCTCTATCTGTCCTGATGCCGACTGCCAGTTTTTGGCTATTTGCAAAACCTTGCGGTAAAGGCCAAGAACTTCTTGTCGAGTTGCTGGTGTCATCTAAAGAGACAAGACAAAACCCCCAACATATGCATGAACATTTGAGTTGCCAAAAGGCCAGCAAGCAGGACGTTTTCTCACACCATTAAATTAGTTTAAAAATACTTCCGCCATCCAAAGATGTGCTGAGCTATATGAAAAAACCCTGAAATAGCTATAAGCAATAATTAGCTGTTGAAAGCTGAAGACTCAGTCCAGCAAAGTATTTATACAGATACTTAAATCTGTCTCCATTCAAACAGCTTGGGCTCTTGCTTAAAGTTAAGCACTTGGTTTAGTGCTTTGCTGAATCAAGCCTGCTACAAGAATGTTTGGGTTCTGTTTCACTGATGTTTTGCAACAGACATTGGGCAAGTCACCGAAACTCTACGCATCCCCCTTCCTGAGACATTGCTGTACCAATGCTGACCCTATCTTTGCCAATCTGTGAATGAAATACATGATAAAACCACCACAACATTGCTGAAAACTTGTATAGGCTTCAGGGGCTGAGAAGCTTATTTGTGATAGCATGACAGTAGGCAGTAACGATTCAGCTGGAGTTTGATGTGATGAAAAGGTGATGAAAGCTATTTTATCTAAGCACTCAGGAGAGGCAGACTAACTGTGGATTTAGAAAAGTCCTGAATGTCTTTATTTTCAGAGAGCTGTGTACCTGCTGAGCCCACTGAATCAGCCTCCAGATGTGATAAGACTATTTGTCAGAAGAAAGAATGAAATTTATTCTTGTTTTATGTAAATGAGTATTAACTTATCATATAAGTGGTTACACTATTTCATGACAGACCACAAATATCCCTGAGACAAATCCACTTCTGGATAACAACATTTTTGCCATGAATTAAATTAAAAGAAACAAGACTTCTCCTTAAGGGGCACTGCAGCTGTCAGAGGTACCTTCCTGTCCCAAAGGAAGGTGCAGCAGCAAAGCCAAGTAAGAACATGGATGCAATGAGGAACAAGTGTCAGGGACAGGACATTATCTGACTATCAGGATCCATCTGCCAGCCTGGAGCTCTAATTACTGTGGGTGAATCTACCCTGAAATCAGACCTGTGCGCTGGGAAGGGACAGTTTGGAGCAGAGTAATTCAGACAGCCTGACCGTCCCTCTTGGTCATGAGGAAAAGCTGCTTCCTAATGCAGCACTCACACTACCGTGGGAAGTTTGGCAGTGTGCTGTGGCTCAAATCCCTGCAGTCTGTGGCAATTCCTGGGATTCTGGGTTGTGGAAGAGGGCCTTGAGCCAAAGGCCTCTCAGGCTGTACTGTTCTTGAGCTGCTGGCTCCAGCACAGTGGCTGACCAGAACGGGCCTCCTGTGGCTCCAGACACTCACACCCTCTTTCCGTCACCAAAGCTGGAATGACAGATACTAACCTGAACACAGGATTTGGCTCATGGTTCTTTTTCGTAAGAAATCCTGAACTATTAATTCCTAGCCTTGTCTTAGCTGTTGCTGTGGTCTAAAGACCTTTTGTGGTTTCAATAACTTCTTCTCTGATTCTTAAAAGAGAACATTTTTGTTTTGCTATTTGTATTTTAACATGTTTAACTAATCATGTATTTTACCCCCAGATAGGAAATTATTCTTCCTACACAGCAGAAAGTACTTCTAGTAAATGTTTATGGTATTTCTAGGAAATAAATTCCACAATAATATAACGAGGTAGTCCCAGCTCATCAAACACTTTGGAGTAAGTGCTTTGCTTTATCCACTCTAGAGCTCCATTTCAGGCAATGAAATCAGTCAGACATGAAGGCACAGATGAACATGTATCTGAAAAATCACTGCTTCCCCCTGCTAGATGCATATTTTGTACAGAAAAGAACCAGTTCAGTTACAAGTGTTAACCTAGCACCAAGCTGAGTCCCAAATCCTGGCCTCACCCCTGTTTTTATCTGAAGGTGTCACCTCTTGAGAAGCTGGTAACAGCTTTGGTTTTAATGTAATCTATAAAGAAAATAAAAGGAACAATGCCAGGGTAAAAATGTTTAAAATACAGATTTCAATTCTGATCTATGCATCGGACAATTTCTAAGTAACAACTTGGGACAGTACACGCCCTCTGTTCAGAGCTCGCTACAGCTGCTGCCCTTGGATTTTGAACATACCAAGAATTTGTTTATTAAGATTTTATTGAAAAGTTTAGAACCAACAATTATTTTCCCCACTAGTTGCTTCCACTCCCCCACCTACAACTTACTCTTTTGTTCTTTAACTTCTCCGTGCTGGAATTGCTACAGAACTGTGTAGCCCCCCATCTAGGCATGGGCTGCACTTCTGCATTCTTGCTCTCCTGCCCACGTATGCTGGATGATGTAAAAGACATTAAGCAGCTATTCATGTATACTCGGCAACCAGCTGCTCCCAGGGCTCATTTAGTCAACAATTCTTAACATTACAGGCCTGCTCATAAGCCATTTCTGCAAAGATACATAAATGAAGGTATGAGGAGCCTTCCACAGATCGAGGACCTCTGTCAATGACAGGAAAGGATGACAGCAAATAAGACAGAATTCAAAGCCTGGGTCAGATTCTGATCTGAGTGGGAGTATAAATAGGGAGTAATTCCACTGAGAGCAAAATTACTTCCAACTTAAAATGTTGTAAATGAGATTGGAATTTTTCCTTTGGTATAAACAGAGCCCACACTGACAGAAATGTAAGTGATGGTACAAGTCATGTATCAGGTGTAATTTCATCAAGTGACACTACTTGTATTCGTTTTGTGGGTGTGCAAAATGATTCTGAGTGGGATAGAAAGGGAGATAAGGGAGGCTTTCATGTCCTTGTAGTTACTCATCTTGCAACTTACATCTTTGGCATTTAAATCATAATTATATTTCACATCTCTGGAATGCTAAGTGGATGTTACACCACTTTCCCACTAACACCCATCTTGTGGTAGTCACACCCATTGTTTAACTTCTACCACCCTTCATTGTAGTGCAGAACGCAGCCCACAGAGGTTAACCACAGGCGTTTCTGGTAAAAAGTACAGGGCTATTGTATTAGCTGAGCAAATTTCGGGTGTTTACTGCCACAAAGCAAACCAGGAGAGGTCAAAGGCAGGTGTGTCCGCGCAGCCGAGTCGGTGGGGAAAAGCGGCAGTCGCCGTTCGGAGCCCGCTGTCGGAAGCCGGGCTGTGGAGGGGAGCCAAGCGCCGCCTCCCAGCCAAGCCCCGCTGGAGGCCGGGGCAGAGCCCGACGGCGCGGGCTGGGAACGCTCCCGTGGTCTCCATGCAAACCCCTCTTAGCAACATCGAGCACCCGACACATCCTATTGGCTCCAAACTCCCGAGGAGATCTGAGCACTTGATGACTTACTGCAGGGTGAAGATGCAAACTTTTTTTCGCTGTTAATTAAAACAAATAGTCCCTTAGACTATAAAACACAGTTAAGTTTTTCTTTTAGGAAACAAATACACATTCCTTTGGATTTTTAGATGGTTGACCCAGAAGTTCAATAACATGACTAATCAATGAAACAGTAGTCTTATTTTACTATTTGCAGGCTTATCTAGAATTTAAATTAAAAGTTCATATAAAAATAATGAAAGGAATCTGCCAACTGCACTATACAATGACCCCAACAGTGCAGTGTCAAAGCACAGCTCGGACAGAAGTCAGGCTGCACCAAGACTGACTGCAGATCCAGGAGCAGCTAAATCACAGGTGCTTCCCAGTGAGGGATTCTGGTCTGGGAACGCGTGTCCAGCACTCTCCTCCTCTGCTCAGCTCCTTTGCTGAAGCTGTAAGTATTTTATTTCATCCGTTCTTCTCAAGTCAAGCATCAGCTACTCACTTTAAGCATAAAATCTGCCAGCAGTGAGTACATAGGGGATTTTAGAAAATAAAGGGTGAAAGGAAGAGCCCATGGAGAAAAAAGGATATTTTGAAACAACTGATCTCCTTTCACATTCCAGCTAACTGGGGCACGAGTTAGTAACACACACCTAGTGCTGGTGCTGAAACTGGGTGTGCTCAGGGGAGGTGGGGAACAAAACCCTGCATGAAATAATTTGAAAAGGCAGCTTTGAACTTCTCAGATGTAAAATGTTTTATTTAGGAGCAACACAACTTCTATTTGACAGCTGGTTTGCTACTGGCAAGGAGTCTAAAGACACAGTGACAAACTGCTGGGCTGACTGCCTTCCAAATTAAGCTGTGGTCACATCTCTGCTATGGAAGTAAATGATGTCGTTCAAGACCACGGCGTATCAACATTGTAGTAGGGAACACCACCGTGTCCCATACTGTGTGCCCATAAGACAATCCAGCCTGTATCCAATGCATAGCTGCTATTTTCAAATGCACTCTTTGGCTAATGTTTATTTAAATAGATGCAGAAAAGTTCACATAGCTGGGGGTTTTTAAAGAGCTAAATGATGCCACTTAGCTAAAAAGTGACCTGCAGTCTCTCTCCTGCTGCTAATGCAGCAGATAATCAATCATTCCTTTCAGAGCTCTCCACAGCAACGAGAGGTCAGTAATCCATATTCATCTTTCATGCAAGTCTGCCAAAATGAGTCTGCGGTTCCTAAGGCAGCAGTGGATTTGGGCTGTCATTTCCTTCAGGGACAACAGCTGAGACAATGAGTTCCTGTGGCACAGGGGGCAGAGAAGGGGTCACAGATTCCTGTGATAGCTGGGTAGGTCACATGCCTTCCAGCAATATTAGGTTTCAAAATCCATTTTCCACAAAAGTAATTTTGTCTTCTTTTACTCAAATCAGTGACTCAGCGACCTGTGACAGTACCCTGCAAATGCTGACCACACGTGGCTGCAGTATGTACCTGGCAAAGTGAAAACTTCATTTGATTTTCGTTCTTGATTGAACATTCATAACTTTTTTTAAGATTCAGACAAAACCAAATCATAGCAAAGCATCAGTCACAGCTAAAGTATTCCATCTCCACATGGTGAGAAAATGACTAGAATGAAAGATCATGTTCTTCCATGATGGTGTTACATCCTCATTTCTACCAGTGACACAAGCCTGTAAACTTCCAGACATTCCCATCAATTTGACTCAAAGATTCATTTCTCACTGTTTCTATCTACAAGCTGCAATCATAAATATATGCAGATTTGGTGAAAAAGAATGAAGTTACTGAATCAAGATATTCAGTAATAGTATCTGAAAGCAGAGTGACTTTCACAGGGTTTAGGATTTTGTCATGCCAGTGTCTTTCTGCTGGCAAACTGAAGTGATCCGAAACCCCGATCAACACCTCTGAACCAGACTCCCTAAGTCACTGCACTCACATTGTTCATCAGCTGGGATGGAAACTCTGCTGTTCTATCTGTGCCTCAGATTTCTGACTGAGCTTGGATCTCTTTTAAGCTTGCTCTTGCATATGGACCAGTCTTTTGAACAGAAAAAGCAAACTGTATGCAAACAGAATACAATTAAATAGTAAAAGCAAGGACGTGGATTTTATCACTGTTTCCTATGTCAGTTCAAATAAGCCAATTCGCACAAAATTAGGATTCTACAACATTCTTTTCACTTGAATAAATGAAAGTGGAAACCCTTAACTAGTTCCTTTTGATCACTGAGTTTTCATTCTCTTGGTCTGAGGTGGTTGAAGCATTATCCGATTTTAGTAGGACATACAGACTCTTGCTCTGGGAGTGGCTCCTGTGCTACAGGAGCCTCAGGAAGAACAGAAATGCTGACTTAGACTGTGGGAAGGGGGAAGGGAAACAAAAAAAAATTGCTTTACTTATTTCTTAGTTTTCTCATGAAAAGCACACAGTATCCAGGTAAAATCTGAAGCAACATGAACTTGTCTCTAGTCTTGTCAACAACTCCGTTGTTCATGCTTTCATACCATTTTCTCCTCCTGTGTGTTTAGTTCTCTATTACTTACAAGCAGAGAAGTATTTTAATGCAGTGCAAGAAATTTAGCAGAGAAAATGAATTCTCAGCTATCCTTGGGTGGCCTTGCTTATATAATATAGAAGCATACAGAAATATAACAACATGGGCACAAGCTCCAGTATAGATTTATGCACCTTATTCATACCTTGGCTTTCAGCCAAATGCAACTGAATGCATGAATAGAAATATTTCCCAGCATTGGAAACGCTCCCAAGCTTGAGAACAGGTATAAATATTAATGCTAGCAGAGACAAAATCCTCCCTGACTTCCCTGAGCCTTTTCTAACTTCATTCTGAGGGTCACTCAATGAAACTCATTGATAGACATGAATTTTAGTTGCTATTTGAGAACCATAGCAGGGCTGTGGGCATGAAGGGCAGTGGGACCAGCCAGAACCAGGTGAGCTGGGAAAGACCTCTGAGCCCATCGAGTCCAATCTGCAACCAAACACCGCCCTGTCAACCAGACCATGGCACTGAGCACCACGTCCAGTCTTTCCTTAAACACCTCCAGGGATGGTGACACCACCACCAAACTGGGCAGCCCATTCCCATGTCTAATCACCCTTTCTGTGAAGTTCTTCCTAATGCCCAATCTAAACCTCCCTTGGTGCAGTTTAAGACGCTGCCTTCTCCTCCTGTGGGTCACTGACGGCTGAGGGCACTGAGGGCAGTGGGCACTGAGGGCTGCGGGCACTGAGGGCTGCGGGTCACTGAGGGCTGTGGGCACTGAGCGCTGTGGGTCACTGAGGGCTGTGGG
>VXAD01004428.1:0-67992 GCA_013399195.1 Dicrurus megarhynchus | reverse complement strand
GGGGCGGTCCCGGCCGGGCGCTGCTCCGGGTGGTGCCGGTTGGGTCCGGCCCCGCGGTCCGGGGGCTCTCGGTGCCTCCGGGCCGAGCCCACCCCTCACTCATCCCTGTGCCCCGAGCGGCCGTGCTGCCTCGCCCCGGGGTTTGGCTCTCCTGATTTTCTCTGTTCCGGTGTGCGCCGTCTGCAGGGTCCTAAAACGTCCCTTACGATGGTCGCTGCGGGCGGCCCCGCAGCCCCCCAGGGCCGGGGAGAGCGGCTGCTTTGTTCGGGTTTGCTTCGTGCCCAGCCTTCTCACGTGTCACGCTAGACCGTGAATATTCGTGGTGTTTTCAGGAAAAGGACAGAGAAATAAACTGTAAAGCGATTTATTTTCAAGGTAGTTCTCTCTATCTGAACATACCCCCTTTGCACAGCCACTTTTTTTTCCTGCTTCAGCTCTTCCTCCCTCCCTTGAACGTGTTTACCTTTCCTGTGCAAGCTGCAATCTGCGTTAATCACTCTCTGGGGCTGTGGTGGTACTAATAAGCTACTCATAACTACTTAAATTATAACTTGCATAATCAGTGTTTCGAGCAAATATTGGTTGGAAGAATATGCCTACCCTATCAGTACTGTGGTTGTTGGAAAGAATCATTGATTATCTTTTAAATAGTTAACACTGCTGATATGCTGCCCTTCAAAATGTTACATTGATAACTGAACAGGCTGATGCCAAGTGTCAGAATACAGCATTGATCCACAGCTGGTAACTTTTTTTGAATGGCAGTGTCTGTCACATAATTTAAAGGGGTAATGAGTTAAGTGCTCTGAAAAGAAAAGGGGGTATCGCTGTACAAACAAAAAGCACATAACTGCCCTACCTTTTTGAAAATTACAGGCCTCACTGGCATGGTCTCTTTTTTTGAGAGAACAGTTGACCAAAAAACATTGTCTAAACAAATTCTGACGTGTTTAAAAACCTCTTTATTGAACAGTTAATGTATAGCTACAGTATTAGTGTTTTATTTGGGCTACTGCAATGGGAAGAGAGTGTCTGAGTACTTGTGTGCATCTGAACACTGCTGCATGTTTCCCTGGTGAAAGATAATCCTCGGAAGAGGAAACACAGTCCCTTAGTTAAGATTGCATGTGAAAGTAAAGAGATCTGACCTCATGTTCTTGTCAGTTCTGTAGTCTGTCCTCAAAGTCTTCCCCACACAGGTGTGTCATGGTGGTCTGTGGAAAACATTCACATTTACATGAAAGGCAGCTCACAGTCTAAAGCAAAGGTTTTCTGCACATCAGCAGAAAAAGGAGAGCTTGTGATCTGTGTTGAATTAGTCCAGATTTGCAAAGTGCAACTGGCTTTACAAACTTACTGCAAATACCAGCTTTTGTAATGATTTCTAAAACTCTGATTATTTCCAAACGTTCCTAATAGCAAGTTGTATGTAGGCATGAATGACTGCAATTCTTAAAAAAAAAGTAACAAAACTAATAACAGGGGAACTTAACAGCTTTGGTACTACTTGGCTGCTTTCTTTGTGAGACTGACAGCCTGCAATATGACCTGTAACCAGGATCTTTAAGGCTGTGTAAGGTGCCTTTTCTGCCCAGATTCTTGCTTTATTTTGAAGTTGAGTGTTGTGTTCATAGCAAATTCTCACTGATTTGTGTCAGTAGTTCTTATAATTTGTTGATCTTGGAAGTTAATTAATAATTACATCTTGCTTCCATTTAGCATGAATTGTATTGGATAAAGATGATCAGATGAAGGAGTGGCTTTGAGAGAAAACTAAGAACAGCTGTTTTGGGAGACCCTCATTGAAATTAATTGAAGAAGTATATATTGAGCAAGAAGGGCTGCCAGACAGTTTGACAGACTTCTAGGATGTGTTCTGACAAATTTGGGAGTGGATCAGGAAGAGGCTGGGTTCTGCTGCTTGCTTTGGTTCAGCTTAAGGAACAGGAAGAAGTCCTGTGTGTTGTGTATTTGTATGGGGCAGTGGGGTATAAAGCAGATGGGAAGGGGATGGAAGAAGAGGGGACAGACATGGCTCTTCTACACTTGCATTTCCTCACTTGCATTTCCTCATGGCAGAAAGGAATGCACAGAGGGTTTGGATATAGAGATGCATGGCTGCAGGTCAGAAGGAGTGAGAGTGCCCCAGCACTGCTCAGATCTGTCCCACACTCAAGCACTTGATTTTCTTTATTGGTGCCAGAGAAATGTTGGTAATTTAATTTAGAGCCTTGGAGCACTATAAAATCCATCATGATGGGGTTTTGGCAGTTAGTAAGAACTGGCAAATTGCAGAAACAATGTTATTGTTCCATTAGGCACATGGGTCTGTATGTGAATGTAACAGGAAAACTCTGCTCTTAGTAAGAAGAGACTATAAAAATAGAAGCATGGGATGTTAGAAAAGCAGTCCTTTCTTTCATCCTCATACTTAAAAATACAGAAAGAGCTGATTATTGGTAGCCAGAATTCTTGTAAGACTGAAAGAACAATCTGTAAACACTCGAGGGACTTGGTAGTCACAGGAAGATAAGGGGGAACCCCCCTAACAGCTTCATCAGAATTCCCTGGCTGGGCTCCTTCTCTTTGGCTGCTTCTCCCTAGGGGTCTGCATCTTATCTCACTGGCTTCCTTTCCCCTATTTGCCTCTGACTAATAGGCTTTGTCTTCTGGTTACTGGAAGTCTAATAAGTTCTTTTGTCTCTTACCCCTTCCTCCATTTTAAAAATACGAGATTAATGGCTGTAATGTTTTGCAGGCTGTCTTCATTGGTGACATGGATTAATTGTGTACTTGACTCTTAAGTTACCCAGCAGTAATAACATAGTAACTTGACTTGAAAACTTGAAACAATGATAATTTCATGGCAAATGTTCAAGGCAAATGTTGCCTTCTGGTAAAGTGCCAAATGCAATTTACCCCCTGTAAACATGTGACACAAGTAAACTGTGCAGATTTTCTCAGTGTCTTCTGTACAGTAGGTCGTCTCGAGTGTGTCTTTTGAAACAGTCAGTGATCTCTGCTTTCTCCTCCCCTCCTTTCTTTTGCCTCTTGCTTGAGTCAGGTAATTGCAGGTCTGGGTTGAAACCTTCCCAGGGAGTGATCAGGAAAGCCAAGACTTGCAGACGTGCTCCCATTGCTCACTGGCACTTTGACTTCCCCCTTCCCTGGGGAGGGTTTGTGGACCTGCTTGGCTCTTGGTGACGGGCTGGGGGTGAGCAGACTGGAGAGCCCCAGGGAGGTGGGGGTTGGCAAAGTTACGGGGAGCTCTGATTTCCCCTGCACAAGTGCCAGTGTTCTTTATGGTGAGATGAGGAGGTTCTCCTTGTCACGTGTGGCTTTGGTGTGATAGTGTGATGGTGTGTTTACATTCTGATCTCAGTGCTGACCATAACAGAGCAAGTAGGGAATCAAAGCCTCTTGCCTGAAAGATAATCTGAGAACTGACCCATTTAGGTCTCCATTTTATCCATGTGTCTTGGGGGGCAGCTCTCTGGTCCAGTGATCTGCATCTTAAAGGAAGCAGAAAATCTGGATTTTAGTTAAAGGTTATTTAATTGCAGTGTTTTGCTGCTAGAAGAATGACAGTTAGGGGACTACTTAGATGTAAGTATTAAAGAACTCTTTCACAGAAGTAGGAATACTGTAGAGAAACCAACAAAAGCATAGGTGGTGAGACAGGATTCCAGTAAAGAGAATAAGCTAGTATAATCTTCTGGTGTCTCAGAAAGAATGGTTATAAATGCTGTTCTGTCTACAGCATCTGTTTTGTGAAAGACAAAACTTACTTTGCAAAATGTGAGACTGCTGTTCCTGACCTCCTGTCACAGTTTGTTATTCCCACAAAGTCAGACTGCCAGAGACAGTATGACAGTTGTAGTTGTTTGTTGCCTCACTTTTCCTATTAAGTGAACATAAATGGGTTTTTTTGAACCAAAAGGGTTATGTGCTCCTGAAATATACCAGTCTTATTTTTGCATCGATGTAATAGCAGAAAGTGACAGTTTTTAGTTCTTACTTTGAGGGGGATTTTTTGTGTGTAACGCTTTTCCTCCTGCAACTTCGAAACTTATAATGCAGTCAGTCTTATCCTTTTGTTTTAAAATGGAAAGGGAGGGAGAAAATCATCTTAGTGCCTATGATTATGGGAGGCATGTGTAGCTCAGTAATAGGCTCACAAACACAAATGTCCTAGCTCTTGGATTTGGTCATATGCTGACTGTTCAATATTTTCATTGTCAATGAGTCTGTACAGAAAACCTCCTCGAGTATTCTGGATCAGCATATAAATGGATGGCCTGGAGTGCCAAAGGTCTGATGTATTCCAGCGTCCAGCAGTTACCTGTGCTTGGAGTTAGTGATTATGTCTCATGAAGCACAGGATAGATACCTACATGCCTGGTCTCTTGTGAGGCACAGAATGTCAAGGGAAATCAAAAATATGCGAAAACTTATGAAAAGTGTGTGTTGGTTGAATGCCACTAGATTTCTAAAGGAAAGCTGAGAGTCTGATACAACTGATGACCAAGTTCAAGTACTCAAAGGAGCTCCTTGGAAGCTGCTGATACAGTTAGCATCAAAATACTGCAGCATCTTTTGTACAGTGGGAAATGGTGCTGTTCACTGCAATAGGGAAGTTGGGACTCAAATCAGGAGAGAGAATTAGGGCTTCAGCAGGTGGCTGTGTGTATTCTGCTTTAGAAACTGCAGTCAGTTTAAAAATCCAAGCATATGCTCTTAAAGCACTTTCATATGTCAGTGCTTTCACTTAGAACAATTTGTTGTACATAACTTAGATATGGTTCCAGTATTTATGTGGTCAGCTGGTACTGAAGTTCCTACACAACTGCATGCAATGAGTGATTCTTTTGGCTGGCAGCCTGTAAACTGTGTTACACTCACTGAGATGGCCAGCGGGCCTTCTGTAAACTCCTTATGAGCATCTGCTGCCAGCAGGGATCTTATGAGCTGGTCTGGCTCTTGTCTTTAGGCTTGTCCCTTCAGTGTTAGGGGCTGTGTGGGTCACTGTTCTCACAGCTGCTTTCTGCTGGAGAAGTGACACTGTTAGCCAGAGCTGCTGGAAGGGCTTCCTTTTTTTGTGTGACTGCTGTCTTTTCCTCATTGTGGAGAGCAGTAAGAAATATGAAGTTATTCACTTACTACAATTAGTTTAAAGCATATCTTATTATTACAGGAGTCACTTGATATCTACCTGAATTATATTCAGCTGAATGTAATCGGTGAAGGCACCTCAGACGTGAAGGCACCTCAAGGTGAAGTCTGATAGCTGAACTCAGTGTAAAAGAAAATCTGTGCACACTTAGCTCAGTCTAAAAGTAAATGTTTTTCTTTCCATTGCTGAGCAGATTGTAGACCGAGGTGGTTTTTCAAAGTTATTCTGGTTTGGCTGCAGAGAGTTGCAATTTTCCGTAGGTTAATTTGCAGAATGGATTGGACCAGGGTAACGTAAATATTTGTAGCACAACTACGTTCAGATGCTTTCAGTGGGATGCATCTCTGTCAAATACCCAGGGGCCGCGGTTTCTTTCAGTCCCATAATCTGCAGTTTTGCTGTAGAGATGTGAACTGGTTGTGTCAGCACAGAGTAGCTCTTCCCCTGGCATGAGCTGCTTTAATTATTCATAATACATACCGAGGTGTTAAAGGTCTGTCATGCTGTGCAAAAGTTACAGTGTACCCTGGAAAAATACTGAAGGATTATTCTTTTACAACCCTTTGCACATGAAAAGGGAAAAAACACACAAACTCTCATTAGACGATGATTTGCTTTTTTGTACGTGCTGGACCTTGTATGGCCTTTGACAAGGATCTTGAGGGAGAAGGGGAATATTGGTAGTTTTTAAATGGATGGAGATTAATTCCTCAGTGACTGAACCTTGTTTTTTTGAAGGTGGTTATGTGCAGTGAAATAAATGAGAATAAATGAGTGTGTACGACATAGGGAATTGGATGGAATCTGATTTGGGTTGTGGTTTCAGCTTTACTGAAAACTGATGGCATGATCTTGAACAGCCCTGTTGTTTGGCTGTCTTGATTTCCCCTCTGCCCATTGTCTTGCTCATAGCTTAAATAGACTTCTCAAAACAAGTACTGCTGCTGTATGAATTAGTTCATTAATTTATTTACATTACAAAAGCACCTGAAGGCACCCTTCTAAAATTATATTCTGTTTAGCTAACTGGACTTGGGTTTGTTCTTTGAAAATACAATAATCCTAACAAATCATTCCACCCACCTAATAAAGTAAGATGAAGCACATAATAGGAAACAATTGAAAACTTTTTAATAGGGCCAAATGGAAAAACAATGAGAAGTAATCAGTAAGGTATTGTGTGGTTAGAGAATGTAAAGGGAAGGGAGGGATTCAAGGATGATGCGTATGTGTCTGCTGAAAAAGCTGCTTAAGAAATGTGTCTTCCATAAGAAAAAGTAGTAAGGTGCTTTAGTCTTTCTCTGCCCATCATTTTTCACATTATTATTCATTTTTCCTTAAGCTAGCCTTACACAATTAGCTGCACACAGTGAACTACAGATCTGAAACATCTGTTCCACTTTTTCTTAAGACCACTTGTTGGACTTTGCACATGAAATGTGGTGGTGTGCTCTGTGAGTGCATGCAGAGTCAGGTGCTCTTCAAGAATGCAGAAAGTGGGTTTCTTCTGCCCAGTCTTGAGTGGAAAAATCTCCCTTGATGAGCAAGCTCTAGACTTGGAGTGACAGCACACCAGGTTAAGGCTCAGTTGTTTGTTAAGAGACTTTTGCCTGCATCCTGGTGGCTGGGGGGGTTGCTGTAGGAAGAGATCTGGTGATAGCTCTGATTCTTGGCCCTGAGACCTGGCCCAGCGTTATGGACTGTAAATGTGGTGAAGTAGTTTCTGATTGTTTTGGGGTACTTTTGTACCTGGCCTTCTCTTCTCTTCTGAAGTAGTAAAGCCTTTCCAGTATGGCCTTTCTCAGAGAAGTCCAATGCTCATTTGAGAAGGTATTCAGGCTTCCAGCATACCTGTTGCCTGGCTTGGTTTTCCAATAGTCTGCCAGTAGCCTTCTGCCAAGTGGCAGCCAGAACTCAGCATGGTGCCTTTTCAGGTATCTATTAAACTAGCTTCTACTCTATGCAGGCATGTTCTTAGAGACAATTTTTACCTAGTTTGATCACATTTCTAAAGCTGTTTTGTTTCCAAAGCTCAGACTGAGGTTAATCAGAAATAGTTTGTTACCTTGGTTTGGAGCAGATAGGTAAAGTTCTCATGTATCTGCCCCCAAAACCATAACCTGTCTGTAAGTCATTGAAAGGTTCTTCAACTGCAGGAAGCCTCACAAACTAATAATTCATTTTAACTAATTGCAGCAGGACTTTCTGCTTTTAGACTTCCTCTTGAGTAACTTTGCATAAATGTATTTGTGCAGCAGTGGCGCGGAGCAGATCAGTGTGACAGACTGGTACTAGCGCAGTGCTTGGTTGAGGATGTGGTGAGGTGTGTTCTGGGCTCCTGAGAGCCCATAATATGCCATTGTACTGCACTCAGAATGCTTCTGCTGAGAGAGTTTCATTGCAGGTTAAGGCTTGAAATAAGCAGTTTCCATAACATGCTGGCTTTGACTGAAGTTTGTTTTATGCTATAACACTTGTGCACAAAGTCCTTTGGTATTGTAGTGTAGAACTGAACTGCACGGTGAAAGTTTCCACATGTAGCGCTGATCCTTTCAATTTCTGCCTGCTGAAGAGGGAAAAAATACCACTGATTCTTCACTGATTGCCCACAGGGGGGAAAAGAAAGTTACCTTTGGTGAGAAAGCTGCCTGCTCTTACCTCTGGGAAAGCTGCTGAGGATCCTCATACCCAGTGCTCAGGAGAGCGAAGGGGCTTAGACACAGGTGAGCAAAACAAAGGCCTCCATAATCCCGAGGGTCCACCCTGTTCACTTACTTATTTCCCTGTGGGTTGCTGAGGGGTTGCTGACGAGCAGTGCAGGCTGTTGTCTGCGTTGCTGTGCTGTGGTGCTGCTCCACAGCAGCACAGGGGAGGGATGTTGGTGACCACTGCATACGGCTACACCTTGCGACTCTGGCCCAAGGACTGAACCGAAAGCTGTGCCACCAACGTGCCAATGCTTCTCTCCACCCCCGCTGCAGTCACTGCACATGATTTAGGATGAAGTCAGTCAGCCACAGTGCATTGCTGTGCTATGACAGCCTTTAAATACAGCCTTGAAGAGCTTGATCTTTTAACTGCTAACTCGTGTTAACTTTTTATTCCATACCCTGTGATTGTGTTTTCAAAGTTTACACATGCTACTACATTAAAAAATTTAAAAAGGTTAAATGGACAACTTGGAAGACTGGAAATACAAAGAAAGGGGAAGAATTGTAGCTGGTGGTTCTAACAGATGTTAAAATTTCTGGCTCCAGTCAGTGTGCGTGTGTGTATAGGTCAGCCAACGTGGAAATTACTTCAAACAGCATGAAAAAGTTTGGCTTTTGCTGGGTAGGGCTGATCTCCATCAGATTCAGCTTCTTTTGAACTTGGAGTAAGTATTTGCTTCCAGTACGTGCAGTAAGTCAACTGGAAATTTAGATTTGGTGGATCATAGGATCACAGATCTCTTCCAGAGAAATAAAAATATGTTTGAAAAGCAGTTTATTGCAAAAAGTTGCCATGCCAATGATTTTTCAAAATGTGAACTGTAAGATGTTGCTTCTCAGTTTAAACAGGTTCCTGGGGAATGAGGCTGCACAGCACCCTTTGTCCATCCCTTTTCTTCTTTCCTCCCTGGTGTTTTATAAAAGGAATTATTTAGATGCAGGAGGCCAAAACAAATTAACATAGCTGTGCCAGATGTTACATTTTCTTAAATTCTTGAAATTCATGGGAGGCTATGGTCAAATAGGAAGAAATTCAAGCTAGTACTTCCACTGTGAGAGAGGCAGACACTCCTCTGCTCCCCTGCACATTAAGCTGGCTGGTGGCTGTGCACCCACAGGAGTGTCTGCCAAAAGAGCTGTGAAACCATGGAGGAGGGAAAAAGGGTGATTGGTTGTGTGGAAGATGAGGTTTGGGAGCAGAGTATATAAACCCAGTGTGGAGTAGACTTTTTGGTCTCCATCTCAACAGTAAATACCTAAAAATGGTTCAGTGGTGATATGTTTTTGCTCTGTGTATATAAGTGAAAGTACCACTCCAGAGTTTCCAGGCATTTTGAAATGTTTGGGGCTTTTAAAGCTTTATCAACAGCTTTGGTCTAAACTAGGTTTTATGTGTCAGTCAGATTTTCCTGATCCATGTATAGGATTCAGGTTTGGGGAAAACTCATGAGGAGATTGGCATGTGTGACAAGACCTTGTTGTCTTTCTACATTCACCTCCCTCTTTCTGCTGAAGAAAGCTCTGAACAAGCTAATGTTCCTACTTGTTTCCTAAGAAGTAAATCTCGTGTAAAAGGTAAGTATGCAGCAAGGCAGCTTTTGATCACCTGTCTGCTCCCTAGATGTACTAAGAGCTGTAAAAATGAGATATTTTAGTGTTTCTGTTAGTATGGTAGAGCAGGGGAACTTTGCCAGAGATTTCTTGTTTGTTGTGTTTTTCTTCTAGATCAGATGCTGACGTGTTGACTGGGGGCTGCAGTTGCAGCTCTTGCTACACAAACCAGACATACCTCTGTCTGTCATCTTCTTTTCAGAGGTTCCTAGTTATACAGCAGAACTGTGAATTTAAGAGAAGCAAAGTTGAGCCAGCTCGACTGAACATGGGAAAACAAACATGGAAAAGAATGTGCTAGAGAATGAAAAAAGAGAATTACTCTCCAGACCCAAATTATGCTTTGCTAGGTAGCAGCTGTCTGGCATTCACAGATTAAACAGTGCTCAGCTAACATGCAGTGACAGTGATAGCATGTCCTCTACTTTGCTTTGAGTGCATGAAATGAGGAATTAACTCTCCCATGCTGAAAGCCATAAAAGTATCCAGAAGTGTGTATTTACTCCTAACAAACATTTGAATTTGTCTGTTGTTTTCAGTAGCTGTTCTACGGTTTATATGACAATGCAGAGTTAATGGTGTTAATGCTACTTTATAAGTCAAAAAAGTGAAGTAGTTTTTAATAAAATGACTCTTTGGAAAAATGGATTTTGGCTCTGAAGGGTTTTATTAAATACACAGTTAGTGACTTGGTGCATTTCATGGTTTTCATAGCCTCTCCTAAATGTAAAGATTTGTGTGGTCTTTTGTCTTCCAGCCATTCTATGTGGAACCCAGGGAGCCTAAAGGAAGCTGTGCAGCTAGTGGAATGATTCCCTGTGTAGCTGAAACTATGTAAGTATTAAATGTTTGCTTACAAGATCACTTGTCCAGCACAATTGTTAGAGCAGCAATTGCTTCTGCTTCAGCAGTGGCAATGATCCTCTCCTGCCTCCTCAATGGGAAGCTCTGTGTATCTGTTCAGAGCTGGAAACAGCCAGAGCATCCATGATACTGTTCCCTACTCTCAGCTGTTTTTAAAGTCAAAAAGTCATGTATCCCTGTCCATTAAAAGGTAGACAATGCATAGTGGAATTCTGTAAAATTCTTACAGACTGTGCTCAAGTGTTTGTGAAAAGCTGAGGCTGGATTGAGACTTAGTTAAGCTCTAGCAATGTTGTCTTTGCCTTAGCTAGTGAAATGCTACTTGGAAAGGGATTTAGTGGTTGGCTGGGCTGTCTCTCCTTTTGTTATGAGATTTCCTAAATTTGTCTTTGAGGTGTTCTTGAACGTATGGAAAGTTTTTTCCTCTATTCTCTTGATACTTTCTGTGTTTTGAAACTCATTATAAATACCTTCTGATGCAACACTTTATTAAACAGCATAATGCTTGTTTTGCTTGTTATTCTCCAGACATATCCAATCATTTCTATTGCTACAATAACATCAGTCATTAAAGAAAAATACAGGGTTACTTAAATATCTCCTTTGCATCTTCTCTCCTCCTGCCAGCTCCCCCCCACTTCATTGCTGCTGTTTTCAACTGTGCCACGGTGTGCTTGTATGATTGAGAGTTATTACTGAGTCACTTTGTTTTGCTCCCTTCAAATTTGGGTTATGTGTGATCTGGTCACTTGAAAATGGAGGAAAAATGCTGCAAATTCCTTACAGCACTTGGAAAAAAAACCCTCACCAAATCAAAAAGCCCCACCAAGCATTAGCTAAGGCCTTTGTAATCTTCTCTAGGTTTTCATTTAATGCGTGGGGCCATATGACTCTGCACATCCTTTGTTCTTAGAAGGGTGACTTTCCTTTAGCTGGCTGTATTCACCAGCACTCATCTTCCTGTGTTCCCAGCTGCTGACTCCTTTCTAGAAAGGTGCAGAGAACGTCATTGTGGATCTCTGCTTTGCAGTTCCTGTGATGTGGAAGACGGCCTCATGGGCATCTTGGTGATTCATACATACTGGAGATCATTGCTCAATACTTTTCTGAGTAATAGACTTCTTTGGGAGCACTGCATCCTGAAGTGCTGAGCACATTCCAACCTTAGCCCTGAATTTTGATCCTTTTTAGTAGAATGGCAAAAGCAGTGGTCACTGCTGCCTTTTATGTCTTGCTTTTATGCTGTACAAGCCTCTTAGTAATTTTGCTCTCGGGCACTGATCCTTTTGGGAATTGGTGCTTTGCCACTAATCCAGCGTAGCCTTGGGGTACACAAGAACTTTATACTCATAATTCCTGATCCGGCTGGGAGGTCTCTCTGCAGGTCCTGGCGCTCCCGCAGCCGGGACGCTCGCTGTGCTCTGCAGCCCAAGGCACGGCTCTGCTCACCTTCCTGAGGCTGCTCTCTCCCACTCCCTGAACCTCCTGGTGCTGCAATTAGATCCTCTCTCCAGCCTTCCTTAACAAAAGGGCCGGCTTCTCCCACTTGTTTCTATCTCCTTCCGAGGCTCTTGTTCCTTGAAACCTGAGTCATGTAGGAAGCGGAGGTGACTAGTTAGTGAAGTGGATGCAGCTCAGCAAAGGCAATTTACAAAAGGGTAACTGATGGAGTGCCAGAAGACTTTTCTCTTACAAAACCAGATACATGCACAAGCTGCCAACAGATGCAGTCTGGATTTTTTTTTCCCAAGCTGGTTTTGCTATTTTTGGGGTAGAATGCTTCTAAGTATCTGGCACATGGCATCAAGTTTCATGTAGAAGAAAAGTGAGGAATTTCAGCAACTGTACATCAGTATCTTCTAGTATTTATTCATAAGGAGTAGGATCATGCTCTGAAAACCACCTCAGCAGGGGGAGGAGGAAGGAAGAACTCTGTTACTGCAGGGAAGAGCAGTGCTAGCAGTGCCCAGGCAGGGGCTGTTCAGGAGCAGCGTTCAGCTCTTTATAAGGCAAGTAGGAGTACAGGAAATGTGTTTGTTAGAGGGGTACGATGTGAGGGAGGTGGTTAACTTGCACTCTAGGGGCTAATGCTACCGGGCTTGCTTGTTTTTGGAAACTGCTTGTGGGACACTTCTTCCCTCTGTGTATTGTAATGCTCTTTTGTGACAGCAAATGTCTTTAAAACCCATCAGTTTCATCACACTGGTGATGTCACTTTGTAAACCTGAACATGAGATTGTTATCATCATTAATACAAGCTGTTGCTTATGAGGCATGACAGCATGAGTCACTTGTATTAGGAAAATTTTGGACACAGTCTTGCAAACTGCCTTTTTTTATAAAAAACCCTTTAAATTGGGATTCCTCAAGTGAATTGGATTAATGTGTCAATTATGATGTGTGTGATTTGACTATGTTAGAGGAAAGTACTGTTCACTAATAGGCAGCTGTTCCTTAACCTTCCCACAGGGAAAAGCTGTTCCAAATCACCAATAGCTAATAACTGCTGTTACATCTTTGAGCTGAAAGTTTTCTGTGCTACCTAAACTCTGCTTTAAACTCTAATACTAGTCTGTACTCAGGATTTTTTATTCTGTTCTTTTACCTGCATGCTTTTCTCTGAAGAAAAATCTGTCCAGCGTGGTGCTAGCTGCCTCTGAGAAACGGATGGAAGAACAAGAATTAGCGTAGATTGAGCGTTTGAGTTCTGATGAATTTAAAGATGGGGAGGGGGGGAAAAGCTGGTATGTGGGAGTTAATCACTAAGCAGTTTTTACATTGCCTACTAATATCCTGTGTGTTTTGGTGTAATGAAATAATGACTGGTGTAGACTGGAGAGGACGATGTTACTCAGGCACCTGGCAGCACAGAAATCAGTGCCAGGCTGTGCTTTGCAATTCACAGAGCTGTGAAGTACTAAGGACCAGTGAAATTGTCTTATGGATTGTTTATATTGACATGCATTTTTTAATGAATCCTTTAAAATAATTATGTATTTATTGAACACATTAAATCAAACTTTGCTTGCCTGTAAAAATGATGTTGCAAAGTTCATCTTTAAAGCATTGTGATGAAAGAATATATAATATGTTTGTTCCTTTGGCTGCTTAAAATTAGGTATTTGTTAGTTTTGTGTGTGGGTTATGTGCTTAAGAAAAGGGACAGGGGAGGGAAAGGGAAGCCAGGTAGTCAAATCCAGCATCTTGGCTGTTGTAGTTCCACTGGCAAAATTTTTTGCTTATGAAGGTGCACATGTGCTGTCAAAACAGGTATAATGGTTGAGAGATTTATTTTTGTAATCCTAATATCTGAGAATTCATCTGTACTTGCTGCTGCTGTTGGTTTACAGCTTCAAAGAGGGGTTCAGTCTCAGTAAAGCTTTGCCCAAGAAAGAATACAGTAAAACTGATAAGACAGCTATTGTATTTCTTAATTTTTAAATTTTTGTCTCTCTTCTTTCTTTTTCTAATTCTAAACTGGAAGCTGTACACAAAGTCAAGGCAAACCCAATTTTTATGTTTGAAGCTTTTGCCTAACTGACAGCAGAGGTGAAATGCAAATAAGTGGGTAAAGGAGGAATATGATAAGCAATTGCTTTCTTGGAGCTGACATTTCTGAGAAATGGACTGTCCATGGTGTGGCTGCTTGCTGATAGGGCAGTGTCAGGTGTTAGCTTGGTTTTAACAGGGAAAATTGGAGAACCCTTTTCTGTGGGTAAAATATCTTTTCCAAATATGCAGGGCTTTGTGATTTACAAAAAGAGAGTATGAAGAAATCATTTTGGCATTTTAATTTTTATTTTAAAAAAACCCTCTGAACTGGAATTACTACTTCTTATCTGCATGTGTGTCTGTCTGAAGAAGTTTCATTAAGAAGGCCCCCTCCCCTGTCTGTCTCCTTACCTGAAGGGAGGAGCCCACTTGAAACAATGAACAATTCCTGAACACCCTCTTGCATAAGAAGTGTTGCCTCCTTTCTGCAAACACATTCTTTGTATGTTTTAAGTACAAAAACCTAGATTCCAAACTCTGTTTAAAAACAAACACACAACTTCCACTCTTTCTCCTCCTCCCAAAAAACAGCCAACAGCCAGCCCCCTCCTCCCCCCTCCTTGAGAAGCCCCTTTTGCTGATTTGCTGAAGGTACAGTCGAGATCCAGTGCTTAGGTCTCTGCCAGGTTGTCCCATCACTGTCCCCATCCTTCCTTCCCTGCTTTGTTTCAGTGTTTTATATTCTATATATAAAATGTGGGTATACTTTTAAAAACCATTTCCTTTAAAATATTTCTGGGTTAGACGAGTCTGTCGTGATGAAGCCTGTACATGAATCAACCTCTTTGTAACCTATGCTGCAGTAAGAATTTTAGGAATTTCCTTTATTAGGACCCGTTAGTATAGTGCAGCCACTGAGTGAGCTGCGTTGCTTTCTAGGTAAAACAGCCTGAAATTGCCTGAAATTTATGGCATACACCAGCCTTGTGTACACTGCTCCTTTGCAGTACACAAAGCTTAAATATCCTGAAGTTGGTCGCTTAATGGCAAATGTTATCCCACATTTAATACTTCACATATTCTTTGTAGAGAGACAGCAGTTTGACTCTGAAACTGTTTTTCAGGTTAGCTGAGCGCTGCTAATGGCATGGTGAGATGTGTTGAAGAGCAGCTGCGAGGGTGTCCAAGGGCAGGGGGACCGCGCTAGGAGCTGGGCTTGCACCATCATGGGCCAGTGTGTCACCAAGTGCAAGAATCCTTCTTCTACCCTTGGCAGCAAAAATGGGGAAAGAGAATCTGGCAGCAAGTCACACAGCAAGAGAAGTGCAGTCCACAAAGACGACCATGGCTCAGCTTGCGGGAAGGCTTCTGGAGACATTCTTGTGAATGGGACAAAGAAAACAGACGCTGCTGTAGAGTCCAGTCAGCCTCCGACGTTTTCTGGAGATACAAAGAAAGACTCTGTTTGCAGTGCAGAGGAATCTTCTCTTCAAAGGATTGGGGAGTTATTCAGGAGGTATAAGGACGAGCGGGAAGATGCCATACTGGAAGAAGGGATGGAACGATTTTGCAATGACCTCTGTGTTGATCCCACTGAATTTAAAGTACTAGTTTTGGCTTGGAAATTCCAGGCTGCTACCATGTGCAAATTTACAAGGTTAGTTCTTGTAGAACTTGTAATTATTTTCATATGTTAAAGTGTATCCTGTCAGCAGTACATTGGAGAGACAGCCTCATTAGCTTCACTTAGTTATTTCTTCTAACACTTGTATTTTGATCAAATAATTCCTACCACTGCAGAAGGTAAGCTTTGTATTGTCTTCTTTTCCCCTTCCCCTCACACTGGATTTCAGAAGATGTGGTTTTGGCCATTATGCTGCTAGTGATGAACAGCATAGTGAGATTCTGTAGACATTAATTTATTCTTGATTTACCAAAAGCAATTTACTGTATCCAGCATTATCTTGGTGATGAGATTGGACACTGAAATTAATTTTTCCTTTGAAGTAATGTGAGATTCTTTAGTAATTGCTACTAACTCTGTTAACAGTCTGTGAAAGAATGACAGAATTGTTCCTGTGCAGCCAGTGTTACACTTAATGTCTTTTTCCAAGAGTAATCCTGTTAAAGCGTAGAGGGGGAAGGAAATGTGAGGGTTTTGACACTGGTAGCTGTTTCATACTGGCTGACAAATGATTGCTGTTCAAAATGCTGTCTGCCCTGCTGGACAAGGGGCTCAGTCAGCAGGCTGACAGCATGTGTGATGCTACAGGAAACAATGGACGGGCTAAAACCTACCCCACAAAGCCCACAAGCAAACCCAAACTGCAGCAGCCTCCCTCAGCTTGATTAGCAATGTCCAGGTAAGAGCAAGACTGCCTACAAGAACTTGCAGGGAGAGAAAGAATTTTGTTTTTTGTTCTACGTAGATTGGTTTGAGTAATGCTGCCTATTTTTACTGAGCTTATAACTTTCAAAATTACTTTGGTGTTCAGAGCCTTGACCCAAGCCTCTGCTGTGCACTGAACAGCATCTTCAGAGTCTTTGTGGCTGTGGGTGTGTGTCAAAAGGATGAGTTACTCTGGAATGCAAATGTGGATTTACTGGAGGCTGACGATGCAGGTATTTGCTAAGATGGTAAAGGAATTGTAAGTAGTGTCTGTGATTCTGCACAGCTACCATGACTATTATAAACATGGTTTAATTTCCTTGGGGAGGACAAATGTAGTGGTGAGAGGTTAGATCTGTTGAAGGGCATGCTCCTTGGTACAGATGCTGATAGACTTCTTCCATCAGGGAAAGCGTGTGGTTCCCCAGGCCTTAAGGAATGCCTTGGAACCGTCTCCCTTTCCAGTAGCTCCCGTTGCCAAAACGGTTGTGCCACTGGGGCTGAGGGTACACCTTGTGTTGTCCAGGTGATCCTCTTTGCTTTGCTGCAGCTGAACGGAGACGGGACGTGTTCGGCACGCGAGGTCGGTGGGAAGGGCTCACTCTAATTTCTCTTCTCTTGCTTAACAGGAAGGAGTTTTTTGAAGGCTGCAAAGCAATAAATGCAGACAGCATTGATGGCATTTGTGCAAGATTCCCCAGCCTCCTAAATGAAGCCAAGCAGGAAGATAAATTCAAGGATCTCTATCGTTTCACGTTCCAGTTTGGCCTGGACTCTGAAGAAGGACAGAGGTCGCTACATCGGGAAATAGCCATTGCCCTTTGGAAATTAGTCTTCACCCAAAACAAGCCCCCTATTTTGGACCAGTGGTTACACTTCCTAATCAAGAACCCCTCAGGAATCAAGGGAATCTCCCGGGACACGTGGAACATGTTTCTAAATTTTACTCAGGTGATTGGACCGGACCTTAGCAACTACAGCGAGGACGAGGCCTGGCCAAGTCTCTTCGATACCTTTGTGGAGTGGGAAATGGAGCGAAGGAAAAAGGAAGAGGAAACCAAATGTGTTCTGTCCTCGGACACAGAGGGGCTGTGTGCGGACGAACAGACTTAGCGGCGGCGGAGCAGCAGTGACAGAAGCGACTTGTTGCCCTTCCCGAAATGTAAACTCTGGATGTTTCTGGGAATTACCGAGGCTCCAGATTTTTCTACTTTACACCTTTTTCTGCCTTGTCTTTGAAAGGGCTCTAAAATGCTGTATCATGTTTTAGGCACTTTCTTAATTTTGGTTATTCCTTTTACTCTTGCCCTGAAATATTTGACCCTGGCTACAAGTTAAGCNTTTTTTTTTTTTTTAAAGACTTCAGATTAGTATAAATAAGTCTGATACTTCTTGCACAATGTAGATCTTTTTAGTTAGGTTAAATTAACATTGCTAAATTATACAGTGCCAGATTAAGTTTTTCATACTACATCTGTCAGGGCAGGTCTGTACTGTGTGTAGTGCTGTTTACATTGTTGAAATTTTAGGCTGTAATAATTTTAAGGTTTTATACCAAGATGAACAGCAGTGTTAACTATAAATGCATTAATCCTGGGTAATAAGGCTCTAAAAACCAACATAAGCAACAGCTTTTTGTAATATGGCTAATTCCCATTTTGAGCTAACTCCTAGTGAATGAGTCCAGATCATTCCTTTTTTTGGACTTTCAAACTAAATGTTGGGATTGTTTTATAAAATTACTGTACCTGTCAGTCAACTGAGTGGTAGATGACGATTTGTATCTAAATCTCTTTACACAGTCACGTAATAAAAGAGCAGTACTACCTCAGTTTTATTGAAAGTGGACTTGTTGATGGACTTCCATTTTCTCTGGAAGTTGTATTTTTGTGGTTACATGAGAATATTTTTACTTGACTAAAAGAACCAAAGGTTCTGCTTCTTAAGTTTGCTGAACATTGACAGAAGCAACACACAAATCCTAAGTCTTCAAGGAAAACTGTGGTATAATTCTGCTTTAACTTGTTTGATTTATACCTAAAGTATTACCTTACTTGTCTGGCAAGCACAGTACTTCTATGTAAGGATCTATCTTTTGCATTAATATTGACAAACCAATTTTTTAAAGCATATGTTTAATTGCTAAATTGCAGTTAATACTCCACACTTTCTGGAGCAACAATATTGGCATCTGATGACAAAGTGAATTCTTAATGTGTTCTTAATGACAACAGTGTAGATGAGTCATTTTTAGACTGATTTGATAATATTTGGATAGGAGTCAATTTATTATTTTACAATGCCTGTATTGGGACTATTTGCCTGTTGAAATTGTTGTGACTTAAAGGGAGTTTTATTAACACTGGTTGAAACTTTTTTGGTTATTGATGCTACCTTTTTTAATTTTAGTATGTCAACTTTTTTACACCTTTTGGTAAAAGGATTGATTGCCAAGGCTTTCTCTCTAGCCACGTGCTGGCTTAATGAATTTGATATAATTCTGTTACACACCTTTTATTTTCAGAGCTGCATTTTGGGATCATAAAACAACTTCAGCTGAAAAAAACAAAACCAAAACAAAAAAAAGCCTGGACAGTCATCCATAGCATCTAATGGCTTTTGTGATATAAGGGTTTTAAAGCTAAAGGGAAACAGGTGTTGAGTGGTGAGCTTGTCACCAGGTCTAGGATGTCAGCTTTGCACATGTGCTGTGCCCCAGGGGGGTTAGCAGAGAGAGGAGTAGGATCCTCCCGAGTTCTGGGACTGGCTTTGCTGGTGTGCAGCTCTGCAGTAGCTTGGCTCAGAGGTCATAAATCACTAACAAAATGTGGGTAGTGCAAACTGTTTAAAAACAAACCCACAAGCTACAGATAGTATCTCTTTCATCTAATACAAGGAGAGTTTGGTCCACGCTACTCTTGCTGGGAGACAAGCTGTGGAAAACAAATGTGGTTGTTTTAGATGCAGCTGAATCTGTCGCTTTGCAGGAGGAGAGCCCTGAAGTTGCTGGTTTTTGGGTAAATACACCCAAAGCTTTGTCCTTGCTTCTCTAACCTTCTGTGGCACAAAAGTGTTTGGCAGCAAAGCCTTATTCTGATTTGGTGAGCAAAGCAGGCCAAAGCACTCGTGCTGGAATAGTTGAATTTATGGTGAGACTTTTGCTGGTGCTGTTATTTTTAAAAGACTAAAATAAATTCCCCAACAGAGGCTGCTTTGTTAGGAAAAGTTCCAAGTGGAAACTGATGTGACAGTAAATGAAGACTGTGTTTGTAAGTTTGAGGCTCTTCATTCATTCAGCTATTAAATGCTTTGTTCATCCCTTGGTTTTTTTCCCCTAAAGGAAATTTAAAATGTCCAAAATGTGAAGAGTAACTATTCAAATGGGTAGCCAGTGCATGCATGCACACCAGATCGTGGCAGCTTGTGATTTACACCCTAGCATGCAGCAGCTCCAAAGGATGAGGGACAGAGCTCTTTAAGGAAGGTGTTTATCTTGCGGTTGGAATGTGGACAGCAGTGAGGAAATCAATCTGTAGCACATCAGGCTCAGCCATTTTAATGTATCAGATGTAATACAGCTTCCTTTTAGAGGCAGAGGTGAACACACAGGAAGGGAAAAGCTGGTTTCCTGCTGGGAAAAGGACATACCATTCCCAGTGGCTGAGTCCCACGTGTTCAGTGTGGGGGACAGCCCTGCTCCTGTTCTGTTGCTTCCAGCCAGGCAGGAGCAACTCCACCCACTGGGCTGGGTACTTGCAAAAATTACCAAATTATCTACCTAGCGAAGTATCACTTATTTTTAGCCTGATTTCAGTCCTTTAATTACCATTTACAGAATGCAAACCGGACCTGTGTCAGTTTAAACTCCTGAAGGAGGAGCTGGATGTGCAGCTCTTTGGCAGTGCTGGCAGTGGGCGAGGCCGTCAGACCTTCTCTTGGATTGCCTGGTGATTTTGTGATCCCAAACGAGACTCGCCCGGACTCTGTAATGCTGGGGTGAGGGAGTGGGGGTTGTGTGTGTTTCTGAGAAGTCTTTAATGATATTGGAGCCTCTGAAAATATGCTTGTTTAATGGTTAAACTGTGAATATCTGTGGAACAGGCCAAATACATTCTCTTCATTTTTATATAATTTAATTCTTCATTGTGTAGGGCACAGGACTGTAAGTGAGCAGTGATTCTGATGAAATCCTTGAAACCATTGCAACTGTTTCATTTTTTAAAAAACTAGATTATGCATTAGGAAACTTTATGCATGTAGTGAATCTGCTGCAACTTGGGATAAATAACTATAGATAACTATATAGATAGAGTAATATACTGGAAAACTGGTCTGACATCCACAGTCTGTGGCATTTTATTGCCTTCTCTTATATGCAAAGAAATACAACTCCTGTAAACTTTAGTCCCTAGTAATAAAACACTGACCACCTACACCATATTATAGTTTGCAACACCTTTAAAAATTGGCTTCCATATCCACTGGAGGCTTAATTGTGCTAATTTTTACTTGCATGGGTGCATTTCTGAGGTCAAAGACTATCTATTGATTCAAGTAAGGCTTTGAAAGATCCCACCCATAACTGACCGAAGAAATGAGTCGGAATTGAACACCAAATTGTGAGTTTACTTGCTGCTGGTGCTATTCTGCATGGAGAATTACAGCTTTTTAGGACTGTGCAATCCTAGTGAAAGGGCCACAGGAAAATGACTGAAGGTGTGGCAGGTGGCACTGTGAGAGCTGCTTCCCCGGGCTGGCCTGGCTGATGTCCTGGCTCAGCTCTGAACCAGGACAGCTCTCAGCCAAGCACAGTTCAGAGCACGAAGTGAGCTCAGGCTGCTGTGCTGAGGAGGGAGTGGCTCGGGCTGGTGGCAGAGGGATGCAGCCCCTCGTCCCGTGGACAGGGGGTGGTCACAGTGCTGGGGGCAGCAGCAGCTTTCCTGGGTGACTTTTATTTCACTCTCTGTGTGTCCATCAGAGCCTGAAGAACCCACGGATCCCGGACTAGCCTGTCACCCGTGGTTCCCAGACCTATGCACTGACCAGTGACCTTAGACTTTTCATGACACTGTCAACATAAGTATCGTACTTACAGTTCTAAGCCTTGTATCCAAGAAAAGCCAAACAAAGTTAAAGAAACCATGTAGTTAATAGCCACTTCAGTTGTGATATAGTTTGTTGGCTGAGGTTACATCATTCCCATTCTTTGGTAAATAATAGTCATTGTGAGTTTCTGGGTCTCGCAGCCTTGTGTTCTGCAGTGTGATCCTTTTTTAGAAGGTCCTCAGTAAATTGGGCACCCAGTTCTTCCCTTGAGCCCACTCTGCTCAAAGTGTGTGCATGTGAATTTAGCCTTTCATATAAAAAAGGAAGATGCTTAACCTGAAACTCAAAATTCTTCAGGGTAGTGCTTCAATATAGAGAAAAACATATTTTTTCAAATAAGTATTAAAGCAAAGTGTCTGCTTAAATTTTGTTGTGTGCAAACAAACCCACCAGTGTTAACATTTTCTCTCTGGGTTATTGAAGATTGAACCTTTGGTTTTATAGTGTGAACTGAAGTGAAATTTATGAGATTGTAAGACAGAAAGAAGGCTGTAACTCCTTCACCATGAAGTACGTAGGTATCTCTACCTCTTGTTCTTAGACTTGAATAGTTTAAGGCTACCATCCTTTCGCCCCAGGATTTTATGCCTGGGTGAGTAATCAATTTTTTTTAATTGACCCAAGTTAAGTATTATCTATTTGCCATAGTTTGGTATCCTGCATTTAACCTGTATGCAAAGGACCCTTTGGAAGGGGGCCAGGTCAAGCTGCAAACAAGAGTTGGTCCTCCCGGGTGCTACTTTTGGAGTGCAATAGAGCGAGCAGAGCTACGTGGCCTGTGGCTCAGGGGCTTCTGTCACCACACATCCTCTTCCCTGGTCAGGCTGCCTGGACTGACAGTGAATTGAAGATGGAGCAGCTGCTCCCCAAGAGGGAGCCATCAGCCTTTTCATTTGCCCTTGAAAAGCTTTAGGAACCCACCTGATGCAGTGCCATGAGTGTATTTTTCTTTTAATCACAAATACTGTGTTTTGTTCCATGTTGGACTGGACTTGTAACACCCAGCAAAGATGGGAGCTGCGAAAGTGCAAAGGCTGCACGCATCCTTTTTCTCTCTGAGGTCAGAATCCTGCTCAGGATAAAACCCTTGTGCTTGAGCAAAGCTGGAGCGTTCTCAAGGGCACTGGAGATGCCGGAGTGGTTTCGGTGCTCAGCTGTGTTCATTAATGCATTGGGGGTGTTCTTTTCCATGCAACACATCTGTGTCCTTCCTTTCCTCCCCCAAAGCAGACTGCAACACAGTTGCTGTCACAGCAAATCCCCCGGAGTGCGATGCTGTAGCAACTGCTGCTGTGAGATCCTTCCAGTGCGAGGGCTGGGTTTGGGGTGTGACCTCTTGCACTATCAGGACGGGCACGTATTTCAAGAGAACGGGGGACATGTGAGATAATAGGTAAAAGGAGCATGTACGTTCTTGTCCTAACAGCTTGCCTTAAATCACTGACATTGCAGCGGTTCCTTGCTACTATTGCAATCCTCTGTCTTTGAAAATCCAACAGGTTCTGTAGGTAATACTGTTTTTTGTTTAATTTTTAAGAAGTTTCTATCTTTGCATAATTGCACTCTTCAGATAAGCCCTTTTTGGATAACATGTAATTTCACACGCAGGAAAAAAAAAAAATCCATCTCCAGTGTTTGTGCTGTAAAGTGTTTCTTTTTTCCCCCCTGTAAATTATATCTGGACTAAAGGTTGCCTACTGTTGAAGCAGCGTGTTTACTTGAATGTTGCCATTTTATGCAGTTACAGCTGCTGACTCTTGCTCTTCTCTGGGCCCATGAGAGTGGAGATTGTGTGACCAGAGGTGGCAAACCTGCACAGAATATTGGTGGAGCTGAAGGCTGGCTGCTACTCCCATGTGTGTTACGTGTTAGAGGACTTCACAGATTAGTGCTCCATATTTTGAAGTTGTGACTTTTAAAGTCATGCTAAACAAAGTTATTTTAAAATACACTTGCTTTCTTATCTGTAAGTTTGAATTAGTCTTTAAAGAAGAGATGGGCTGGCAGGAGGGTTGGAGGGCCTCGTGCTGTTAGTTGTTGAGTAACTCAAGTTCCAGGAGCCATGGATGGGACTGGCAGGATTCTGTCCTGAGCCAGCGCTCTTGGGGTTTCCACTGGCTGGTCTTGAGGGAATGAAGCAACCGCAGGGCCTTGATGGGCTGTGGAGAAGGGTCGGCCTGGGAGCGCTGGCTGGTGCAGCCTCGTTTCTCTCGTGTGGATCTTGAGGCCCCAGTTCAGCCTCAAGTCCCCCTCTGTGGAAGGAATGCACTTTGGTGGTGGTTGCTCCCAGAGAAGTAACTCAGAGTAAGGAAGGAAGTAACGGGAGCAGGGCTTTGTGTGGCTGTCGCTGCGCCTCCCGTGAGCACCGCTCCCTGCTGGGCCTCCCGGCTCCTCGGTAAACCAGCAAGGGTGGGCAGGGTCAGATCTGCCGGCCTTTGTGCCGGGGGTGTTTTGCCTTTTCACACTTACCCAGGAGATAACCCTGTATGAGCCAGTTTTCTCACTCTGGGAAATGATGAATGTGTTGCGTGTCACAGAGCAGCCCCGTGGGTCCTCTTTGGGACAGCAGTATCAGAAGTGCTCTGTAAATGTAATGCTTGAAAACAGCTGGAGTAAATTCTGTTTCGTGTAGGATTTTTTTTTTTCAAGGGGATGCAGCCAAATTTGAAACCTGATCTAGAGGAGAATTGTGAGAATTTCAGGACAATGCATCTACTGAATCCCAATCTACTGAATTGGTTTGTAGTTTTACAGTTACTTTTCTTACATCAAATTTTCTCACCATTGGTGTCTGGAACAGAATGGAAACAGCATCTTGTGGAATGTGCAATCTAAGGCACAATGCAAGTAGGGTGTGATAAGAAGGTTGTCTTTACTTGATAGCAATCCTGAGTGCAATGTTTTTGTTGTGTCCCTTTTGGAAGAAGAGCATTAAGTACAGTCTGAGGTTTTTCTTTTCTTATAAGCAAAGCATTGGTTTGTCCATTACTGACTTCTTGTGAAATTTGTGCCAGATGTATATTAAATATTTTGGTGCTTTTTCTAATCCAAGCTGCCATTCATTTACCTGTGAGATTATTGTACTTCTGTATATTTAAATGACCAATCCCTTAAAGAAAAAAACGAGACAAAAAAAATCCTTTAGTCACAATGTATCCTGACTACTGTAGCTTGTAAATGTTCCAAAGCTTCTGGGTTTCCTGTATTCCAGTAAGGTCTGAGGGGAGGGGAACAGCTACACAAATCTCACCCACTGGAAGGGGAACTCGCACGCTGTTCTGTGCGTTACTGAACAAATGAGTAACATTTGTGGTGTTTACATAACGACACTTTGGTGTTCACTTTTTTGTGCTCAAGCTTTGTACAAAATGTCTTATTTAAAGCTGAAGTCCTTTTTACATTTTTCAATTAAAAAGGGACAAATTACTTATTTTTTCATGCCTATGAATAGGACTCTTGCTAGTTTTATTTGTCGAGTTTCTCAAGCAGGACTCCTGGATGCTCACTAAATCCTACCTAGTCCTTGCAGGGAGGTGACCACATCGTTTTTAAGTGTGTGGAAGGAAAACTAGCTGGTTTTTTTCAACTTTGCAGTGCAGGTGTCTGTAACAAGGAGATGCTGAATGTGCAGAGCCTGAACAGGAGCGGATCCTTAGAGAGGGATGAGTGCTGGGCTCAGTGTGCCCTTCACCCCCTGCCCTGAGCTGCCTGAGGCCCTGCTCTGTGCAGGGCTGGCTCAGCAGCAGGGACTGGCTGTGCTGCTGAAGGCACTGGCTCCCTTTCACATTCTGGAGTAGCACTGATGTTGGTGCTTATGCCAGGTTGCAATAGCTGCAGCCAAAGGATGCACTTGGAGTGGCCAAAGTACCTTTTTGTAAGAAAAAAATTGGCTGCATTAATCTTGCTGAATGATAGATTTAACTTTCAGGTGGCTTTAAATTTAGTCATTAATGACACTGACATGAGCATCACCTGCCTGCTCACTGCTGCTTCTGGGCTTGTGCTGAACTTGCCTTTCTCCTGCTTGCCTGTATTTGTGCCTGCTCCTCCATGCAGCAATTCCCAAATCCCAACGTAAGGAGAGAGCCCGGCGCAGTGAACTTGGGGTTGGAAGGTAGGAGGGTGTAAATATTCCATCAGCTGTATTTAGTAATTTCTGGAATTATAAGTATTTCAACTTTATTTTGGCCTATTCCAATTCACATGAAAAAATCCCTCAACTCACGGTCAAACCTTTTAACAAACATTTCCTTTTAATTTTTCAATTTTTTTTCTGAGTGCCAAAAGCTCTTCTAAGCATCCTTGTGCTTGGAAATCCTGTATGTTAACAAGAGATGGTCAAGCAGCCTCTATTTTAGGTGGCACTGGCTGCAAAGGACAGGTCTGGAGCTGTCAGGTTGCAAATCACCTCATCCTGCTTGCAGCCCCCGTGCTGTGCAAAGTGCACACAGCCACGTGCTTTCCTTAAAACACCCCCTGCCCCTCCCACAGCCACACGGAAACTTTTTCTTTTTTTTTGTGTGTGAGGGGAGCGTGGGGGTGGTCAGGGAGGGAGGAGAAAGTGGAGATTGTCCAAGAAGTGTGAATCACCAATTCCTCCTTTCCATGGACTAAGTACAGCACTTTCCCGGAAAGGAGGCAGCAACTCCAGTTCAGGAGTTGGCACCGCACGGTTCCAGAAATCCACACAATTCCTGGGGGAGCTGTTAACTGCTGAGCAGCTGCTGCAGGTTCTGCACTAACCTGGCTGGCTGGTTTATGGCCTGGGATGTTGCAGGGAAGATGCCCCAGCTGGTGGCTTGGTCTCCCCACAAGGAATGGCATCCCACAGGCCAATCCTGCCCAGCTCCTGTGGAGCACGGCCCTGGTTCGTCCCAGTGCTGCCTGAGCACCTCCCTGGCTCGACCCTCCCACAGCAAGAAGGGTTAATGGAAGAGGTTTTGTGCTTTAAGACATTTTGAATGGCTTTTATTTTTAGACTTTGTAGAAGATACAGAGTGAAAGCCTATTGTTCTTATGGTAAGAGATCTTTACAAAGACATCAATATTTACAGTAATTAAAAATATCTTAACAAAAGACTTTGCTTAAAAACTTGGCAGTTTAATAAGTGCTCCTCCCTTCATCATCTTTTATTCCCATCAGACCAAGGCCAGATTGTGATCCATGTGTGCTGCAACAGAAACAAGAAGTGTGTTAGTTCTGCTCAGTTCAGCCTTCATGCACATAACCCTGCTGGGCTGGTACTGAGAGGCCTGCACCCCCCAGGGTCAGCACACTGAAAAACTAATTCTTTTTCCACCCCACAATTACTTGGCATTCTTTTTAATCAAGAAGCCTCCTCTGAACTGTTGGTCCTCTGGGAAACAGTAATACAGGAACCTCACTTGGCAAGAAACCCCTTCCCAGCCTGAGATGGAGTTCCCATCTAACCCACTCAGCAGCCTGAGAGTGTGAGCCAGGCTCTGTGGGCTTCCACAGGCTCCCTGTGGATGCAGACTGTGAATCCACCTGTTCTGCTGGTGGGATTCCTACCCCTCGGCGATGGAAGCTTGTGCTAAGTGAGAATGGTTGCAAAGGGCCCTCAAAAAGTAAATTTGGATGTGCTGAGGCCGGTGACTGCGGCAAAGGACACATGGTGTGGACTGCAACCCACAGCCTCAAACCTTCCCCTGGGCTGGCAGGTGAGCGTGCAGGGGACCTGAAGTGATACAAGGTGTAGAGAAGAGGCAAACGATTGCTCAGAAATGTAAAAACTGATGCAGTTTTAGCCCAAAGCAAGCAGCAGCTGATCCAAGGCCCACATGCACACAAGTGCCCAGAGCCAGGTCGGACTGGGGCAGTGTTTGAATCCGAGCTGGGCTCAGGGTGACCTGCAGAGAGTGCTTTGCTGATAAGGCAGGAACTGCTGCTGGTTCAGTTTGTAAGCTACAGTTGGGGGGGAGGGGGGAACACCAACTTATGCTCTATTGAAGATGAAAAATTTTTAAAATTATCTTTAAAAATTATCTTTTTTCCTTAAAGTTTTAGTAACTGAACAATTGGAGCACATCACACCAAGAGCAGCCCTTGGCTGAAACTGTTTGTCACTCCCATTAAGCCTAAATATCTCTTGGCTTCGGATCAGTCTCTCTTCTAGGGACACAGTTTGGAGCACAGGATTATACAGCACCATGGCTCTTCTCAGGAAGCTCTGGAAGTAAGGGAGGGGAACCTGGCATGGCTGCCCAGCCAGGCAAAAGAGATGCTGCTGAGCAGTTCTGGCTCTGCTTCTGTTCCAGGGCATGTCGGTGTCTCCACAAGGAGCAACGCCCCTCCTGCTGAAGGGCACTGAAGAAAAGCAAAGGTAGATGTGACCTTTATTAGCTGACCAGTGACAGTGAGAGCACAGAAGGCTGCTGAAGTGAGTATGTCCTCAGTAACCAGAGCTTTGCTTAGGAAATATTGAACCTTTCTGGTTAATTAAGCAGACCGTGGCAGTTCAGGCCCCAGGGGCTAAAATGCAGGAAGCCCACTCCAGCTGGAAGCATCCCTGATTCCAGCACTGCAGCCCAACTCAAATGCACAACTTGCTCCTTCCTAAAAAGCTGAAGGACTCAGTGAACATATTTGGGTTTTCTCATTTTTGTCCATCACATGAGAATAAGGGCACGAACCACCTCTTTGATCAGCTGTGGCTGAAGCACATACATTGGAGTAGCACAACACAACAACTGGTAGGTGAGGCCTTGGCTGCAGTAATTAGGTGGTTTTAAAAACCAAACAAAACCCCACTAAAACCCCTCAAAAAACCTGCCTGCTGTGGAAACTCTGCTTGATTCTCTCATGGCCACATAAAACTTATCTCACTGTCAATGGGGATGAAACATCCTTTGGGGAAGGTGGGTGAACTGGTAAGATCTGTACAATTAATCAACACTGATTACATGAATTGTAGCTCAGGCCTGATTTGTGGGCAGAATGCAGGGCTGAGGTTTTATTGGCCCAACACGAAAGTCAGATTAAGTACAACAGCTTCTTCAGCCTTTCTCTTGGGCTTTCTCTTCCTTGTGCAAGGCTTTAATTTTTAATAGATTAAGATAAAATTATTCGGCTCTGTATTTTCCTTGATTCTTTGCAAAATAGACAGCAAGTTACCTGTTCATGCCAGGAAAGAGAACAACGCACAGGGTGTTACTCTGCAGGCTTCTATAAAGCTTTTTGATATGGTGGTCTAACTTCTTCACCTTTTTCCTTAGATCCTGCTCCTGCATAAGAGAACAGAAGCATAAAGTCCCTCATTCATCAGCAATTATACCTCTGAGTGTGTGGGGAGGCTGACCTGTGGGATGGCACAGGTGAGGCAGCAGTGATGCTGCTTCTGCCTGGCACTTGGCAGTGCAGTGCCCTGCTCAAACGGCACCACAGCTCCCTCCAGTCCAGGTAAAAACCAGAGCTGCACCTCCAGAGCTCTCAGCTAGAGCTCTTCTTTGCTGTGCAGCCACACAGCCCCTCACCTCTCCCTGTGACTCCTGTGCCACCTGTGCCCTGCCAGCTCTCCAGTGCCAGGCTTCAGTTCCTGGGCAGCACCACCCACTGCCCTGTGCAGCTGTGGTGGTTTTAAGGCCATGCAATACCCTGCAAACATCACGTTACCTCATGTGGTATTATCTCTCAAACTGCTCTGTGGAACATCCTTGGCAGCCCCTTCAGCTCAAAGTTACCACTCCAGGTTCCCAGGGCAGTCCCTCCTCACTAACTGCAACAACCATCAGCAGAGCCTCACACTCACAGAGTCAGACAGCTGCTCCATTTTCTCATAGAAGATGTGTTTTCCTTGTTTCCCATTGCTGTGATTCATTTGCCAAATCCATCTCCAGAGGTGACCTGGAGCAAGGGCATTCCTACTTCTTAGCTTGCTACCCTTCATGGTCCATCCATTTATAGCTTCAAGGGCATCCATGGCACTCTGGGATTTCTGGAATTCTGAAATGCAAGAAGGGAACATGCTTTGGCAATGCTCTTGCTGCCCTCCTTGGCACCTGCAAGGCAGGGCTAAAGGTGTGGAGCAGGATGGAGATGAGAAACAAATCACTGCAGCAAGCAGATCCTCATCTTGCTGCAGATAAACATCAGACTCGAAATGCCAGTTGGCTGCAGCAGCACTCACTGAGCTGCTCTCACCTTTCAGAGGTGATTACTGGTCTGTGTGAAGCTGCACAGTAGCCAGCCCTCACATGGAAGTACTGGAGCCCATTAGCCACCCTGGAATTCTTGTAAGTAAATGTTTGGGGTTTTTTTAAGCAGGTGTTTTTTCCTCTTAAATATTTAGCTGTAAAGTGCTCCTCCAAACAATATGTGGTTCCACTGCAGCATTTTAAATACCATCCCTTTGAGCATACCTGAGTTTCAGTAGCTCTTGCTGTGTCTGTGCAAAGTCCCAAGGGCTGCTGAATGAGCTTATTTGAAGGAAATACGCAGGCTGTGTGTGAAGCTACTTACTGAGGAAACAGCAGTTCCTGTGCTTTCCACTCTGAAGATCCTTTGGCAGGAACAGTGTTTCCAGGTCTTTCAACTGGCTGAATTCTTCTTGCAAGTCTGTCTCTGTTAATGACTTCTTTAGACCGGCCACATAAATCACACCTTCATTTTCTACATCCAGTTCTAATTCCTTAATCAGAACACTGCAGTCCAGCATTGCTGCAGTGACTGGTCTCTGGACCTGGGGTGGATGCAGCAGGAATAAAGAGCACATCAGCCCACACAGCTCTGTGTTCTGAGCTTCTATTTTAAAGTATTTTTCTCCCGTTACCAAAAGTAGACAGGCTATTTTCCCTCACTTGAAATAAATACGACTAATGAAGGCTAACTCACTTAGTCATGATAAAGGGAGATCATATTTGTAATGAGAACACTCTAAAACTAAAATGCCATACTCCATATAGCCCTGTTACTTGGTTCTGCCTTTTAAAGCTGCAGCTGGAGGTCAGAATGCTGACAGGCAGAAAGGAAAAAAAGGAGTATAGCCACTTCCTTTCTGCCAGGGGCCCTAAGTTGTCCAGGGACAGGGAGGCTGTAGCAGCACAAGCAGCCAGCATTTGCCCAGACACGCTGCTGGGATGTTCCAGAGCCCTGCTGGAGGCTGTGCTGGGTAGAACACAACTTGGGCTTTTGCTGTTTGCTTGTTTACCTTGATGCAGGATCCTGCCACCTCAGCTCCATTCAGGCTTTCCACAGCAAGCTGGGCAGCTTCCAGCACTTCGTACTGGATACAGACATATGGCTTGAAACAGAACAATAAGGTACTTCAGGCTTATCAATGAGACACATTAGCCCTCCCTTTTAACAAGTCAGGCCTCAATAGTTGTGCTTTCTCTTAAAAACAGAATATAAAGAAGCTTGGGGGTAATATAAGTAACACTCTACATACTCTAGCTGTTTAAAACCCCCTTCAATTAACTCTTCAGTGACTAATAGCCTTTTTTTTCTCCTTTGGCTATTACAGGCCTTAACATATCGGTTCTCTTGAGAAGGACAAAAAGCACCTCAGCTTCTCCCGTGCTCAGAGTGCTCTGAGCAGCACATGAGCTGCATTTGTTCTTGTCATTGTGTGGAGCAGCTTTTAAGGTACCCTGAATGATTGTAGCTGATGACTAAACTACCAGAAAAAACCTCCAAAGAGAATAACTGGTATTTCTGTGGTTCTAATCCATCTCTTTCCAAGAGACTACTCCAACCTTCCAGGCCTGTCAGCAACCTTTGAGTGCTCCTCACCTGGAATGTTTCAGTTACCACTGTAAGGGACTGGATTGGTCCACACCTCCCAAATTCTTTCTTCACAGACTTCAGGCAAAAGTTTTCTTCAAAAGGACCTGCGTAAATTGTCAGCATGTCAGTCAGCTTGCTTCTCACCTGTTGGAACACAGATTAGAGAAGGCACTTCACAAAGCAAAGGAACTAACTACTTGGTGCCTCCTGATAAATCACATCTGTCTGCAAGCCCAGCGTGAAGACTATTCTCAAATGAAAAATAATACCTTTTCATGAAGTCCAGCATGAAGGTGAGATGCAATGTACTCTGGACCCAAACTGAACTGAATGATACTGAATTTGGACAGGGGAACATCTTCCAAGGCTCTCTGAAGAATCTGGAGGGACAAGAGCATACAAGGCTCAAAGAGGTTCAAGACAGTTGTACTGCAGAGGATCAGAAACAAGGCTATTGAATTTAACTCCCAACTTTAATTTTCATTATTGTCCAAGAAAGCCCTCGGCAGAAATTCCTCTTTGGTGAGTCACGAGAGGATGCAGAGGATCAAAGCTCATTTCCGAAATGCTCAAAAGGATTTGGCTAACCTGGTATTAACAGTATTGCTAACAGTACTGTCAGTCAGCTTTTTAAAATAGGATTCATCTACCCACTCCCAGAACAACTTTGAACTATTTTGATACTTAGACCAACCCACTCTAAGTCCATTCACCTGTTTGTTTGAAGTGCTCAGGTTTCTCTGACACAGGCCAGAAGAGTCTAGTCCCTGTCTGCCCAAAAGGAGGGGTTTTTGGCCAGTCACCTTCAGACAATCTAAAAAACTAGCAGAGAGAAGTACACTGTGAATCACAGTACTTTTCAATATGGGGAATCAAAAACTTTCAAGAAATTCTTGTCAGACAATTAAAGCTCATTGAAGAAATTTGAAAGAATATTCTTGTCCACAACATCAAAAGAAGCCTAGGAAATACTCTGTGAAATTTAAGATGAAACTGCTGAAAGTTTTTCAGCACTGTGCTGCAATTATTTGTGTCTCTCTGAAGATCCTGATGGCTTCTGAAAAACATAAGGCCCTTGTTTGATTTTGCTGAAGATTCAACTGAAGGAAAAAGATGCATATTTGAGAATCTTATTACCATGGTTTGGATAATGGTGGAGGCTCATTCAGCTGTTCCTGGAACCCACATCCTTGTGGCTGTAGCACAGCTTTGTTCTGTGAGACCTCAGCCAGTTTTTCAGCTGTCAGAAGCATCTCCAAGTTTAGTTCTGCTACCTTGGGGAAGGAAGAAGGTTATTAGTTGGCTTTCATCTCATCAGCTAATTGCAGCTGACCAGAAAGCCTGTGCTTTCCCTATGAGTCACGCAGGCACACTCCAGCAGTGCAGAAACACAGGCATTAATTTCTTGCCTTCTTATTTTCTGTTGTCATTTTCGAGCATGCAGCACTCAGCATCGACAGGCAATCATCTCCAAAAAAGTTCTCTCAGAAATCAACAACACGAGGGACACATAAAACCAGCTGAATCACTACCACAACACACAAGGTCTCTCTCTTCTTTCATCTAGAAAAATTACAGGCATTCCTGCAGGCTGGAAGGCATTCCTCAGTCCTTCTTTACCCAGTGCCCCCTTGAGGTCAGCAGCAATGCTGCCTGATGTCGGTGAGTACTGAGCACTGGTGCTGCCCAGGTTATTCAGGTACCTGGACAGAGGCTGAAAGCAACAGGCTGTCAGAACTGGAGCTCTATCACAGCTCCATTTTCCCTTTTAAATCAACAGGAGGATGGGCAGGAGTGGGGTTTTCTTCTTCATCAGCACAACAACATCATGTTCTGTATTTTAGCACAGAAATATTAATTGGATGTAACTACCTTTGTTGGTCCTTGCTCAATGAAGAATTGTGCTAATTCCAATGCAGCTCTAGCATCTTCTGTAGGATCATGCCCAAGCTTCTGTTCACACTGAATCTCCTTCCTAGAGCATCAAAATTAGGTGTACAGGCAGGTTATCTGTTTTTCCACACTGACCAACATCCTGTCTTTTCTAAACTGGGTCCTTTTCGGGCAAAAGAGCTTTCCCCTCTCCAAAAAGGATTTCAGTTCTGTGCAGCAGCATTCTTGTGAAATATTCCCAAAAGTTACTGCAAAAAATGTTTTTGCAATGTTGAGCAAAATGGTTTCAGGAGTTTGACAGAAGCAGTGCTAATACTTTCCACTCTGATGCATGACTATTTTAAAATTTTACTTCTTTCTTGACCAATGGCCCAACTCACAATTTGCACACAGAGAGGAAGGCAACCTCCAGTTCAGTGAAGTTTGGCACTGCAGAGCACTACCATTCACTGGGAGCAAGGGCAGAACTGTCTCACTCACTCTCCAGTGGTACCTGATACACTGAGAAATGCTTTAAGTCAGTAAATCACACTTTCATGCATTAACCTTTCTTTCTTGCCAACTGCAGCTCTCATTTGTGTGAGCCAGAGTGCCTTTGTTCTACAGTTCAGTACACCTCTAGAGCCCTGCAGGAAGGCTGGTTTTGCTGGGACTCAGATCTGGTTGGATCACAGCATTCCTGCTTGCTCAAAGTCAAGCCCATTTATTATGCTGCCTGATGTTTTAAGCAGCCAGTAAATTCCTTTTTACTGTGTCTTACTTGCACAACCTGCTCCTTTCTTTAGAATCTTAGTAAAAAAATAATAATTCTGATACTAGTAGTGGCAGAGTAAGACCCTACGACCCACCATGACAGTTTCTAATCTTTGCCATGACAGTACAGTAATAATCTTACCCTAAAACAGCTTTGGCTAGAAATTTTAGCTTAAATCTTCGACCTTCACTTCTGGCAAAAAGCAGTGAAGTATCAATAACACTGGGGTGGATCATCTGGAGGAGAAAATCATCAGTTTAGTTTAAGAACAGCAGACAAAGAGAATTGGACAGTAACTCCACAGTTTTCTGTGCCTCTGCCTTTTCATTTCAGTTGCCAGTTTCTCACTGACAGCTACCTGATCCACAAGAGAACAAAAGCAATAATGAAGCAAGTCCAGCTCTCCTTTCTACTTCCCACTCTAGTGGTAAGATCTAGATTAGGTTAGAAAGATTAATTATGATTCAAGCATTAGATTGGTTAAATTACCCACAGAAAGGATTTCAATTCTCCCCCTGACAGAGCTATCAGAAGCATCTGGCTAAAGCAGAGGGGTAAAGCTTCAGTTGCAACAATACCTGTGTCTGGACAGACTTCTCTCTTTTGGGTTCTGAACAGCCCCTTGCAAATTTTATAGCTGTAAGGAGACTCTTTGTCTTTTAAATCCTTACAGACATAGGGCTATTCATAATAAAAAGCAATTAACAAGTGTTCACTAATAAAAAGAGCAATTTTAAAGAGTTTTCAGGTGTGAAATAAGTAACACAGGGTTGGGAAAAACACTCTTAAAAACATACTCACTTCCAAAGCCTGAAGATCAGAATTTAGAGAATGACCCACCAATACTGCATCATGGGGAAGCATTTTTTTTAGCCTGTTTTGGATATCTGACAGTCTTGTCTTCACTGGAAGAAGCATTTTCTTTGTGATTCCTGAGAATCTTCAAAACAAAAGTTGGATGTGTTAAAAGCAACACATTAGAACAGTATGTGCTGGAGAATATTACAAGCAGGTCCTGTAAAATATGGACTTGGTGTAACTAATCACAGAATTTACTATTTACTGCTTTCTCTTCCAACCTCAGAGGATATGCTGCAGCTATATTAAACTGCTAAGAGTGCTACCACGTCTGTTTCAAAAGTTCATTTCTCCCAGGTATTTTTAAGTGATGCAGTTGGTAGCATCAGACAGCACAGGTAAGGAAATACTGCAAGTCTGATGGAGGAAGGAGATGCTTCCAAGTCACCTGAGGGGACTGGCACATCACCTCCTGGATAAAGCCAGGTGAAGTTTTGAAGAAGACAAGACTTGAGTTTTGGCTGCTTTTGTTACAGTCCTGAGCCCCACCCTAGAGGTGAGTACAAGCTCTATGCATTTTTTACGTATGAGCAAATTCAGCTATGGACTCCATCTTATTTTATAACCCGCAGTGAGGAGTAACTTGTACTGTGTATCACTGATTTGTAACAGAACTTTCCCAGGGACACTGCAGAATGGCAATGGCTCTGCCTGGTAGCCCCAGGGGCACTGTGCAGCAGGTTGTACACATAATGCTGGTCACTTCAGTCACACAGCAAGAACTGCGTTCTCAACACCGAGGGGAGTGCAGCAGGCATCTGTGCACACCAAGGGGTTTCTGAAAGGTCCTGTGGAACAGGCTGAATGTGAAAGGGCTGCAGCTCTGAAAGACAAAGAGGTAAGGAAGGTTTGTGCAAGTGACCTGGTGCGGTAGTTCACCACCGTGCTCTCGGGTTTGACCAGTTCATTCAGGAGGCACCGACCCCGCGCGTCCACCAAAGACACGCGCGTGACTTCGTTCCCTTTCGCCGTCAGGCACTGTCAGGAACAAGCAGAGGCAGTTGTTGGATCAGCGTGATGCTGCCACTCAAGCACCTGAGCTAACATCTGCTTTGGCTGCAGCAGCATCACAGCCAAGGAGTTCCTTCACTCGGGGATCTACCTCTCACAGCTGGTTGTTTTATACTCTGCTGTGCTTCATTTTAGTTGTTAAATGTGCGCTGTAAGCACAGCAAACACACAGGCAAGCACAGCACAGAGAAAAACATTGTAAAAAAGTGCTGATTTCACAGAATCAGTCTGTACTCTGCACTGCACAACTGCCACTGACAGCACCAGCCCCAGAGGAGTTGTACAATTTAAAGGCAGAGCCCAGGTTGTATCAATAGTTATTCAATGCTGATGCCAAACAGGCATCTCTGCAAGGCTAAAACTGCACTAAAGGAGGACTCTTCACCACAGCAGCTGCCAGAGGAACTGTGATGGCTAAATGAAAGATGTGTGACAGGGAAGTATTTTTCCCTTCCCAAACCCTGGAGAGAGCTGAGGAGGAATTCCACAGCACCCTCATGGGTTGCTGCAGCATTGCTGATAGGCCTGGCAGATCCAGCTGCTGCCCTGGGAGCCAACACAGAACTGAGCTCTCTGCTCAGGATATTGTTTGTGTCTCGTTGCCAGAACCACTTCCAGGGCCTTTCCCATGGCTGCATTAGCACTGGAACCATCGAGGAAGGGACTGGCAGCAGACAGTAAGATATCAGAAGTGGTTTAACAAATACAGAGAGTGCTTGGCTCACTTGAGAACAGCTGCTAAGAGTTGGGTGCCTGACTCTGTTTTGTAAGGCCACACACACTGATTTTTACCATTTCACAATCCAGACCAAAGAGGGGGCTGCTGTCTGTCCTCTGCTGATCACACTCTGTGGAGATGTAGCCCTTGCATCCAGGGGAACCTGGAGGGAAAACACACCCAGGAATAAGAAAAAGACCTTTCTTCTACAACTCATCTTATATGACAAAGCACATCACTAAACTATCCAAATTAAAAACAACCCCCAACATAACAAAACAACTAAACAGCCCTCGCTCAAAAACTGACCTTCAATGGGATAGTCATTTTTTTTCTGCTCTTCTAAAGTTAGAGTATAGCTTGTAAGGCCTTGTTTTTTTTCTCCGTATCTCTGAATGATGGGATCACATTGCAAGTCTGAGCTTTTAGTAGTGCATTCACTGCTGGTGGAAGTCAAGCCTGTAAAATACAGAAGCACCTGTCAAGCTCAGATAGCACTCCCTACCTGCATGCAGGTGAACACTTACAGGCTGCACCATTCCAAATTACCACCTGAACAATGGACTGGAGAGAGAGGGTCAGAGAAAAACACAGACACACAGTCTTCTTAGCCTAAATCAAGTTCATCTCTGTTTCTTTGATTAGATACATCTTAGAATAAAATAATCACAGAATGGGTAGCAAAGCAGCAGAATTTGGGATTAAATATGTCAAAAGCTTTCTCTCTTTCTGCATTCACTTTGACAATTGGCCCAGCATGAGTTACTGAAGTAGTCAGAGTAAGAAGTCTCATGGTTGAAGCCACTGTACGTGTTCCTTTCTAAACAAGTTTACCATGGCAGCACTGGGATTGCAGAGGATGCAAAGTCATAAATTTCTGTTCACAGTGAGTCACTGTCTTGAAAGAGACAATGCAAAGCCAAACAAAATACCTTGTGGAGTATTTTGAGGTTTCAGGTTTGTTCCTTCTCCATACAGGCTGACTGGGAAGTTAGCAGAAGGTGTTAATGTGAACCTCTGAAAAAAGACAGGTGTTAGTGACTTTGAAAGACAGGCAGAGATAACAAGCAAATGGGGGGGTTATTGATCCCCAAACCGGCCAAATTCAGAGGAGGATGGATAAAGAAATAGTGGAAATAAATTTGGTGTTTTATCAAGGAGAAAAACCCAGCACAAAGCAAACCTGTTCCAATGAGGGATGACACAGGATTCTTTGTACTGCTGAACAGATTTGCCTTGCCTGATATGATCAAGAAGGCAAATCTCAAGACTTTCTTTGATAGAAACTAAAGCCAGTTCCAGTCTTTCCAGTTAAGTTGTGATTTACATTTGCTGTAGTTCAGGAAGAACTCTCTAGAAGCTTGAATTCAAGTCCTTCTTTCTATCTCTCTTCAAAAATGTTGCTTGTAAGTCAGAAAATTAAAATAATTATTTTACTAATCTTTTTGGGAAATGGGAGAAACTTGACATAAAATGCAAATAACCAAAGTGATATTTTCCAACCAGTGGGATTAGCATAACACTGTTGAGAGTCTCTTCACTCAAAGTTCCAAATTATTGAAATTATTCCAAGATATTTATAATCTAATTGGCATCCTGTAGATGGAGGATACATAACAGTCAGAGGACTGAAGCATCAATAAACATTTCACCTGGTAAGGCTTCAAAGACATAACTCTTGAAATCCTGTTCCTAATATCAAAGCCTTGTCCTTTGTTCTGAGCTGACAACTGCTACAAATAGATCCTCTCAGTTGCTGTAAGAGTCAAGGATGGCCACATCCTTGGAAAAGGCAGTAATTCCACTGCAGCCCTTATCCCTGGGATGTGGTTTCAGGACTGGAAGAAGTTTAGAAGACACCGACGCGGGTTGGGGACTCACATGCCGGAACACTTTCCTGAGGTGTTTGAACTGTAAATAGAATCTGTAGAAATGGAGTTGGCTCATTTCGTGTAGAACAACAACCACAACCCCAGCCAGGTGTCTTTGGTGATAAATACGGCACCAGCTGCAGTTAAAAAAAGAGCAATAATTAAAAAAAAAAAAACTCATAAAAATCAAAGCAAAACGATTATCAAGCACTCTTAAAAAAAAAAGTTGTAACCAGCCCAGCTTTAAGTCAGTAAATGGCAAAGTGCCAAATTACTCCAATAAGAAGAGGCTTTAGAACTTATCTCAAACAGCCACATATTCCTGGAAGCAACAGAATACGGGAGACAGAGAAAGAAGAGTTACTGCAAATTTCTGCTGCATACCATTTCAAGGCATGTATATCTCATTTATATGCATCAGAATGTGAATATACCAGTAACTTCAACTGTAGTGATGCAGTCTGCTGAATTAATGCATCAAGGTAAGTTTCACAAAATAATTTTCTATTCACCATTAAAATCTAAAGTAGGGTATTTTCTGCTTTGAGTTGCATTTGAAGATTCATTTCATTTCACCGTATTTTTGCTATTCAAGGTTATATACCCTCCTCAACCTTTCCCTTCCAGTACTGAGAACTTGCCCAGAGAAAGGGAGAAGTGATTAAAATGCTTTTTTCTAAAACACTCTATAGAACGCTCTGTTTCGATTATATTTAACATGAAATGCATTAATATTTGTGTTAATATTTTAACAGGGTATTTTGTTTCTCAGTGTGTGGAACTTCTTCAGTTCCACAGCAGTCATTTAGTTTTTCACAACTGCATGAAACAAAACTATGGAATGGCAGGATTTGTGCCAGAAGAGGAATTCTGCTTCCCGGCCAAGTCTAACAACAACTGTATCTGCACAATCCAGGCTGCCATTGTGGCAACTCCACGGCGAGCGTTCCAAACCCAGCACGGCCAAGGTTCCTTTAGGAATGTTCTCCCACCACGGGAGAACACGAGAGCAGGCTGACCCCGGCTGTGGATGTACCTGGGCTGTGCTGCACTGTGGCATTTCCCCAGAGCTGCGTATTTCAGCAGCTCATACAGCTGCTCCTGGCTGATTTCAGAGGCCTCGCCAAGCAGAGCTGCTGACAAACGACACGGCTTTTCCTGTGGAAAGGGAAATGCTGCTGGAGAGAGGCTGCATGGAATCACACCAGTTCATGGGAAACCAAGGAAAAAGAAACTATCTGGATACAACCAACTACATTTAAAATGACTCTTCCACTCGTTATGGGCAAAAGTTTCCTTTCAGATCACACTTTAATATTAAACTTACTGTCAACCCAGGTACTCTAACTTCAAAGATTTATTTAAGAAAGATTAACATAAGCAGATGTATGCAGTAAGGAGACAACTGATATGCAAACACAATGTCCTGCTCTCTCAGCCCTTTCCCCCACTTGCTGCTGTAGAGCTTTAAACATTTGTACAAGTGTTACATGCAGCCACTCCACGTGAGGTTTTCTCTATTGACAGTGTGGGATCTGCTCTGCCAGAAGGGTTTGCTGACCCCTGCAGGGAAAAATGCTTCAGTAAAATCCAAGGAAGCTGCAGAAAGAAAGCACTGAATAGATGAGGTGGGGACTGTGCCACACAGTTCAATACAAGTTCTTTGAGCTTAAACGCACAAATTCTTCTAAAGGCTAATTAGCAAGTAAATGCAGCATTTTGGAGACCTCCACTGACCAGATGGCCTGTTCCAAACAACTCCTGTAAAAATTTTAAAGATATTATTTTTATATGTGATGAAAAGACATCAAGGCATACAGGGGGAAAAATGCCACACAACACTACAGGATGTAAAACCTCACAGCATAAACAACCACTGGAAGTTGTTTTCCCCTGCACACTAACAAGCCTTGTACTCAGTAATTTGGACAGAGCCTGCCCAAATTAGGGACTGAGCTGTTGTGCTCTTAAAGACATTTGTCATTGGGTAAGGAAGTTAAAGAGAGGTGACAGCCTTCGTGGTTCCAGCGGTTAAGAATCATCTGGCAATAACAGCACAGGCTGGTGTAATTGCCAGTGCCTCATCTCTCATGCTAAGTGAGACAAGTAATGACACCGTTGTTTTCAATACGGCCTAATTAAAGCTTTGCAAAAAAACCCAAACAAAGAGCAGAGGTTTTGATTCACCAAATAGAGGGTACTGCCAACCACAGGAATTTGTCTCCAGCCGGGTGCAAACAAGACTGATCTCGCAGGCTGGACGTGCCACCTTCTGTTCCCCGGGCACTGACTCGGTGTACCTGGGGTGAGGTGTTACCGCGGGGCTGCTCCGCGTCCTTCGGCGGTGCACGTGCTGAGCACACACAGCGCTCCTTTCCAGATCTGCTTTGTTTACAGTAACATTCTATTGGAGAATGTATCTATTTTTTAAACAAAATTCCTTAAAGGTAAGGCTGAGCACTCCAAATGAGTTCTTTTCCGTACTCCTTGGAGCAGAATCCAAGCCATTTACACGCTCTCCAGGGCAGTGGTCACGGCCGCAAACCTGTCAAGGTTCGAGAAGCGTTTGGACAACGCTCTCAGGCACGTGGCGGGATTGCTGGGGTGTCCTGGGCAGCGCCAGGAGTTGGACTGGATGATTCCTGTGGATCAACTCGGGGCATTCTATGATGATACCTGCAAGCACTGTCTGTAGCCGGCCCTCCCAGTACACTGCCCGCGTACACGGCTTTGCTGAGGTCCCAGAAGCGGCCGTAAGGGACACGCGGCCCGCACCGCGCTCCTCACAGCGCCGGGCGCTCGGCTCTCACCTCGGGGCCCAGGCCCGGGCCGCCGCCATCCGCCTTCCGCCTCTNGGCAGCGCTTCGCCTTCCTCATCGTCCTGGACTTCGAGGCCACGTGCTGGCCGGGCCCCGAGCGGCGCGGGGCCGAGATCAGTGAGTGCAGCGGCACGGGCTGGCGCTGGGCCGCCCGTCGGCATTGCGTGTCTTCCTTGTATTCTGTTCATTTTAACTGCTGGCGGTTCCGCCCCCGTGTAATGGAATAATAGATACATGAATAATATCAATGTGCGTATGTATATGTGTGTGTATGTGTGTATATATATATATTGGATATGTATATATATATATATATATAGATGTATATGTGTGTGTATGTGTGTATATGTATATATATATATACACATATATATCACAGAGTATTCTGAGCTGGAAGAGACCACCAAGGATCATCGAGTCCAGCTCTTAAGTGAATGGACCAAACAGGAATCAAACCCACAACCTTGGCCTTATCAGCACCACTCAAACCCTGTATTTATTTATTTATTTATTTATTAATAAATAAATAAATAAATAAATTAGAATCATGGAATATGCGGAGTTGGCGGGGACCCGTATAAAAACGGAATAATTCCTGTGAACAGCTTTAACCTTTCTGATTTTGTGTTTTGGTTCTGGTTTGTTTGTTTGTTTTGTTTCTTCTTCTCCTTCTGTGTTTGTTGCAGTTGAATTTCCAGCAGTCCTGTTAAACACCTCAACAGGAGAGATTGAATCTGAATTCCACATGTATGTCCAGCCCCAGGAGAATCCTATTCTCTCTGCATTCTGTACAGGCCTAACTGGCATAACACAGGTAATTGTGATTTAACATTATTTTACAGTATAATTGCTGTTTACTGTTTTATTTAAAGAGGCCCTTAAAGGGCTAAAAAGAAATAAACCTCAAATGAATTTCAGTGCATTCTAACACATACATGCTTCTTGTTCTGTTCCATGAAGGATCAAGTTGACGAAGGGGTGCCTCTCAACATTTGCTTATCACAGTTTTTGAAATGGATTCAAAAGATACAAAAGGAGAAGAAAATTATATTCAGTACAGACAGTCAAAGTAATTCTACTTCAGAAGGAAAAGCGTGCGCCTTCCTTACTTGGACAGGTAAAGAACATTTTCATTTACTTTTTCTGCACAATAATAACATTAGGTGGCACTAGTGAGATTGTGTCCTCACTTCTAGGCAGCCAAAATCCTGTTATTAGGTATTAAAAATGTGGAATATTGGGATAAGACTGCAAATATGAAATCCATGGAATCCTGATGTGTTTGCTGCATCTTTGACTCCAGGATCTGACATTGTTACATTTTTCTGCTTTACAGAGGGAACTGTGTGACCATTCCTAGTGTGTCTAAATGATTTAATGATTGCCTTTGAGATCTTTAACTGTCTGAGGTTATTTACTAACAACAGGGGTTTGCTTTTTCTGGTGTCCCATTGCAGCAACCCCAGTGTTTTCCACGGACGACGACTTCACACACAGGATGCTGACAGTGTGTTGGTGTTGTGTCCCTTTATGTAGGTTTTTAGGCCACATTATGTGGATTTTAGGCCAGTTCTGTAGTGGTGGATTGACTGTGGTTTTCCCTGCACAGACTGGGACCTGGGCGTGTGTTTGCACTACGAGTGTAGAAGGAAGCAGCTGCGCAAACCCGAGATCCTGAATTCCTGGATTGATCTCAAAGCAACGTACAGGGTGAGGAGACTGACAGACTGAAACATTTCTGCCCACACTCACCTCAAAGGCTGATTGTACCTGAGCTTACAAGGCAATGCTGTATGTCCCAGTGACCAGAGTAACCTGGGATTTTTTTGTGTTATTACTTAATAACCAACTGCCCTAGAACTGTGTGAATTTGAATAGAAATCTTAATGCCAGGAAAAGATGGTTGTTTGATAAAAGAATGATAATCCTAGGAGAATTTATGAGCTGCTCTTCCTTTCCTAACAGTTTTTGCTCTCCTTGCTTCCTAACTTTTTTTGTTTCATGTGCTCTTATTGCTGCCTTATATTACTGTGTAGGAAGTTGTCATCATAGTCTGTTTAGAGGTACTTAGAGGTACCTTACAGATAGGCAGCAGAATTAGGTCTCCAAAGATAAACAGTGTGACTATTCCCCCTTTGTAGTGATCAAATCAGATACCAGGAGTAAGTAGTAATACTCACTTTTGTCACTTACAAAAAAAATCCATACCTATGCCAAATGTATTCATGCCCATGCCTTTGATTGCATATTGTGCAACAGTTTAAACGTCTGAAGGTATTATTTATAGTTGTATTCTTCACTGCTGGTCTGTTAAGACTCATCAAGGTAAGCCATAAAGTGCAGACAAATGACTCCAGAGCTCAGACAGAATGGAGTTGCTGAAAACTGAGAGAAGGGATTCATGGTTCTTTCCATTCTGATTTCTTACAGGGTAAGTCGCTTATGGTCTGATCCTCACTGTAAAATGCAGATACCCAACTTGTTTAATTGCCTTGTGGGATTTATTATTCATAAGGGGATGTTTCTGAAATGTCTTTGCTTCACTAGGGAAAGGTTTTGAAATGCTTCATGTTAAGCACCTGCATTTCTTTCCTTAGGCCTTCTACGACAGAAAGCCTAAAGGGCTAAAGGGAGCTTTGCAGGATTTGGGGATAGCTTTTGAAGGACGGGAACATTCTGGTAAGTATGATAATCCTATTTTAATATATATATTTTTATATATATATATATATATATCTTTCAAAGCTAAATACTACTATTTAGCTTTAGTTAGCTACCTTAACCTAAAGCAGGTAGTTAATAGCTAGTCATTGCTCTGAACAGTAACTATTGCTTCAGGTTATGCCATGTTCTGTCCAACAAACCATCAAAACAAGAAAGGCAAAATGCTTCCAAGATCAGTTGGTTATTTCTGACCTCATACTTCATTTCTGAAATCTCTTCTACTGCTATTGAGTGCATGTTCACAAGATCAATTTATGAACTGCTGGGATGCAAAAGAAAAGAGGTGGATGGAAGATAAAGAAACTTGATTTTACCTGATAGCTCAGCATGTTAATGGTAGAGAATTCCAGCACAATAGGATTTTTTTTTTTTTTTGGAGTTGATTAGTAAAACAGAGCAAAGATATTTAAAATTGTGAATAGATATTCAGCTCTATGGATAGTCCTTCAGATGTTTCAGCACAGGGAATTATTTGGAATTTTCTACTTCCCTTTTTTGAACTAGATGACTAAGTGTCACAGTTCTGTGACTCCATGTCATTTATGTAAGGCTTACCTAGATTACATTTTTCCTGTAATGAGAACTATCCCCAGTAGCAGTTTGAAAAGAAGACATTAATGTAACCATACTTTTGAAGGGTTGGATGATTCCTGGAATACTGCTCGTCTTGCTTGGAGGCTGATTTGTGATGGATGTGTGCTGAAAGTTACTAAATCTTTGGATAAGGTTAGTCACTGCTTCGTATCTTCCTGCCTACTTGCTTTGTAGCCTGGAATACAGATGAAAGGTGAGCTATTCAAATAATAAACCGAGCATCTTGACTATGATTTGGAAAGAACATCCTTAGGCTGATACGCTTATTAATTTTGTGCATTTATTCCCAAAATGTCTGGGTATTCACTTTCCAAAATCTGCTTTTGTTTATGGACTCCCCAGGCACATCAGAACTGTAATTTAATTTCCAGAACACTGACTGGAAACTTCACTGACAAGCCTCCACTGGGAAGAAAGAGCAGACCTGAAACATCTAGAGATGGGACTTGTGAAACAAACTCTCTGGCTGAGAACAACCACAACAGTATTGCTGGGAACAAGATAAATTCTAATGCACAGACTGGGGAACAGCAGATCCCTTGCACTGATCCCTCTGCAGATGTCCACTTCGTACCCAGCAGCAGCTCAAGGACTGAATTCCATGCTCAATCCCAAAGCTCTTCAGCATCATCTACTGACAGATTTCCTGTTCCTCTTGGTGTGGCACAGCCACGTCCCCGTCCTGCATCAGCAGGCATCCGGCAGGGATGGAGCATTGGGCAGCCTCTGGGAACAGCCAGACCCAGCCTCCCAGTACAGGGATCAGGGCTGGTGCTTGTCTCCACCACCATCCCCTCAGTTACTCTCTCCAGTGGGGACATCAGCACCAGTTCTGAGTGCTTGCCTCTGCTGACAGACTGGGAAGATGTTGCTTTGATACCAGAATCTCAGTATGAACAAAATTCAGACTCTGTTCAGCTCAAGGATGACTCAAATACAGATAGTCTAACAGTGTTTGAAGAAAAAATTATTTCAAAACAATTGGCTGTGACAAGTTCAGATAATCAGGGTTTGGAGGAAAGTGTAGCACCCACGGAACTTCTGAAGTCTGTTGTTTACAAAAGTCCTGATACTACAATCTATAACATAGGGACAGTACAAAGGCAGACTTCAAAATTTTCAGCTTTTAAGTTACCATCTGCAAAGGGAAATGCTGTTTCAGCACAATCAGCATTAATTGGAAATTACTCTACTCCTTTGGAGGCTCCTAAAAGAAAGCCAACTAGTCCAAAAACATGCCCAGCAGCAAAAAAACAGTATTTTCATATATATCAAGAGAAAACTTCCTCTTCTGATCACTCCTTACCTTTGAGAAGTTCAAATTTGCCCAAAGTATCTCCTGCTGTTCTGAACTCCACAGTCAATTTGAATCAGTCTGTAAGAGCTGTGAGAGATGCAAAACCAACTCCCCCTCTGTGTAACTGCGGCAGAAGAACCAGAAAACTCTGTGTGTCAAATGGTGGCCCAAATCATGGCAGAGCCTTCTTCTGTTGTCCTGTTGGCAAGCAAGGAGGTAATAAGAAAAGCTGTGGATACTTCAAGTGGGAACATGCACTTCTGAAAGAGAAATCTAATGGTCTCACCTTGAGGGCAGATGCTTTGACCTCTCTTGGAACTGTTTCTAGTAATACAGAAAATTCTTCCCAAAAAAAGTATTTATGCCTTAGACCCTCTATGAGAACTTGAAAATGGATACAATTTTTTGTCTGAACCCTAAACTCTCTAAGTTTCATGCTTAATGTAATCAGGACAGTCAAATGATGTCAGATATATATTCTCAGAATGGGACAAAAAGGACACTTCTTGGTTAACATAGATAAAAAGGGAAGTTGCTCAAACACACAAAAATATCAGCAGATCATAGAGTAACTCCTTAATGGAGTGTGAGAGAACAGATAAAACTATTAGTGCTAAAATTAGAGTATGAGCAGCTGTTGCTACATATCTTAAATTTCTGTTCTATCATATTTTAAATACTTTACTAGTCCAATCCTTAAACATTTCAATGACACAGATTTTATTTGCACTTTTTTTCTAAATATACTTGTTATGCCTACAGCTTTTAAATTTTTGAAACTTCTGAAACATTTTAAAATCTCTTTAGAAGATGTCACATCAAAAGTGATTCTTGAAGCTCTTACAGAGTTCTTTTTATCCTTTAAGTCACAATAAAGGTAAGACACTGACATTTCATTAAACACTTTATTTAACACACATTACTGTTGTGCTCTTGCCTCCCTGAGTTTCCCATTTGATTTGTATCAGTGTCTGCTTTAGCTCTCAGTGTAGCCCCTGGACAGACAGGCAGTGGGAATCAGGTAAGACTGTACTCAAAACTAAACTAAGAAGGATATAATGTAATGACTTTTACTTTACATTACTGTGTAAATCTGCAATGTCTTACTTTGTAAAAACTCCTACAAAAAAGCACATGTTCGCTGTTTTTCCAAGCCTCCATTTACCTGTTCAAAGAGTTTCTGGTTTAGCCGGTCCCTCGACACCGTGACACCTTCGGGAGTCGGGCAGGCAGCGAAGCGGCCGAAGCATCTCCGCCCACGGGGCGCACGGCTCGGTGTCGGACGCGGCGCTGCAGAGCAGGACCGAGGGCTGCCTCTCTCTCCCCTCCGGCGAGTGTCCGCCTGCCCTTAACACACACCGGACTGGAACCCTGGAACCGGGGCTCGGGGGAAGCGAAAGCATCGAGGGCTACGAGTGACCGAGCTTGGCCGCGGCTGAGCGCGCCACAAGAGTGCTCGCCGTGCCGGGTCCGCGACCCGCGCTCCGGAGCGTCGGTCCCGGCGGCTCGGTACCCGCGGTTCACTCCCCGGTGCCCTCGGTTCATCCCCGGTGCCCGCAGTTCATTCCCTGGTCCCCGCGGTTCACTCCCCGGTGCCCGCGGTTCATCCCCGGTGCCCGCGGTTCATCCCTGGTGCCCTCGGTTCATTCCCTGTGCCCTCGGTTCACTCCCCGGTGCCCGCAGTTCATTCCCCGGTGCCCGCGGTTCACTCCCGGTGCCCGCGGTTCATCCCCTGTGCCCTCGNCTTCGCGGCCGCGGCCGGCCGGGCCAAGCGGCCCCGCGGCGGCGGGCGGCAGCTGGAGGCCGGCATGCGCGGCATCCTCATCACCTGCAACATGAACGAGCGCAAGTGCGTGGGGGAGGCCTACAGCCTGCTCGGCGAGTACGGGGACCTGCTCTACGGGCCCGAGCAGGTGCGTGCGGCCGGGCCGGCGGGCGCTCGGGGCGCCGGCGGGGCGGGGGGGCGGCACCCCGAGGCCTCGGCTCCCGCTGTGTGTGTGGAACGAGCCGCGTGTGCGTGGACGGAGCCGTGTGTGAGCACCACGCCCACGAGAGTCCCAGGTTGTGCAGGCGAAGCCCGGCGCGGCCCCGCTGCCGGCTGCAGCAAAGGCCCGGCCCGTGCCCGTGTGCCCCGGGCTGGGAGCTGGGCGCTGCTGCTCGCTGCTCGCCAACAAATCGTGCCTGTGTGAAGTTTTCAGATCACGAGGAGCGGCTGTCTGGAAGCGACAGGGAGGAGGATGAGGACGATGTCGAGGCAGCCCTGAAGAAGGAGGTTGGCCAGATCCGTGCCTCGACGGAGCAGAAGCTGCGGCGGTTCCAGTCGGTGGAGAGTGGTGCCAACAACGTGGTGTTCATCAGAACCCAGGGCATAGGTGGGACTTCAGCTGATGCTGAGGAATGCAAACTGCTCTGAGCGCTGTTAGTAAAAGGCCACAGAGTGTGGCTTCTGAGTAACACAAGTATATCAAACAAATACCCTTCCCTTTGGCTGTGCCACTGTATTCTGTCATTAGTGAAAAAGCTAAAGGCAGTGGGAACTGCTTCGACAGAATAATCTTTGATTCTCCAGTTTTGGTATAGTAAAACAAGGCTTTATATAAAGGGATTTGAGGCTGACAGCAGTGCAGCCAAGTGTGCATTTCCTCAGCTTATTATTTAGAAGGGGAAGAAGGGAGGTAATGCCTTCAATTTGTCACTCATACCCAACTATTTTTCTTGTAGAACCTGAGAACCTGGTGCACCATATACTAAAGGATATGCACACCACTAAAAAGAAGAAAACCAGAGTCATTCTGCGCATGCTGCCCATTTCTGGAACTTGCAAGGCTTTTATGGAAGATATGAAAAAATACACGGAAACGTTTTTTGAGCCTTGGTTTAAAGCCCCTAACAAGGGTACTTTTCAGATTGTTTACAAAGCTCGTAATAACAGCCATATGAGTAGGGAAGAAGTAATTAAGGAATTGGCAGGTATGTATGGATTTCACATGAAACAGAACAAGTTTACATGCACAAGTGTATTGCATGCACAACATGGGTCAGACATACACATTTGTTGCTTAAAACCTGTATGGTGAATTTTAAAAGACTAAGACTTAAAAAAAGTCTTGACATCAGTATTCCTTGTTGGTGTTGATGTCTTAAGAGACTATAAGCAGAAGAGAGAACAATGTTGAATATAATTCTCAGCATCAGTTGTATGTGCTTTGAAATGACTGCTATCAGGTTTTCTCTCTGGATGCTGTATTGAAATAATAATGTTACTATTTCTGTTCAATATTTGGCTCATAAAATGGCTCCGCCTTACTCGAGTGTTTTGTTTCTCAGTAATTGCAGTGGGATGATTTTTCAGTTACCTCAGTCCTGCTGGTGGTATATTCTGCAAATCCTGCTCTGTTCTGCTATTTTAAGCAGTTACAAAAATGAGTAATTGGCTATAACTGAGGGGGGTCTTGCTTTCTCGCTCTTAATTTTTATCCGTTCAGTAAGGCGTGCTTATGCTCTTAAACAGTTTTCCCAGCATCTTTTAAACTGCATCTTCTTTTACAGGAATTGTGGGCAGCCTCAATCCAGAAAACAAAGTCGATCTCAATAATCCACAATACACAGTTGTGGTGGAAATAATAAAAACCGTCTGTTGCTTGAGTGTGGTGAGGGACTATGTTCTCTTCAGAAAATACAATCTACAGGAGGTGGTGAAGAGCAACAAAGAAGATGCACAACAAAAGTCAAGTCTGACAGAAGAACAGAATTCAGAGGTAGTTAAAGCAGAAACTGAGGAGAAGAGCTCTAAAGAAGTAAAAGAAGAGAACAAGAATCAAAGTGAAATAGAATCTGAGCCCAAGGGGAATGATGCACTGACAGTGTAGAAAATGTGATACAAAGGAAAGGTAAACGCAATCCAAACATATAAAAAAGTTGCCCTAGTGTTCTGAAAGGGTGTTGGAATGAGGAGAGGGGGTTTTGTTTTGAAATCCTGGTTTTGAAATCCACATGTGTAAGAATTTTAATGCTTGTTGCAGGTGGAGCTGACATTATAGCAGATGTAAGGGTGCTCAAGAGTGCATTCTGGTACAGCTTGCTGTCCTCCTACAGCTTTGTTGTGCATTTCCTGTACCTGGCACACAAAGCAGCAGTCTGTGCATTTATGTGTAGATGTGGCCATCCTGACATGTATGGACTCTCCTTTATCTGGAAGCTACAGAAGCCAAAAGGCAGCACAGAAACAGCTCTGAGCAATTATTGACAGAAGTGAGAGATCTGGTAAAGACGGTTGCAGAGGGTTTTGGGAAGGAAGTGATCTGGCAGCTGCAGAACTTGGTAACGTTTTTGTGTGTGAACAGCAGAATGAGGTAAATCCGATAATTTGCTGGAGGGTTTTATACATATATTTATATATACACAAGGATATGCTGTCTTGAAATGAATGGAAAGAACTGTTATGATATATATAAATACTTGAATATTACGAAATGATTTAAAGATTGGACTGTTCTAGAAGAGTAGAAGTACAGTACAGGCACTGCAGATGGTTTTATCAAAAACTACATGTGTTTACATTAGCTGTGTATGCAGCACTTACTGGTTTATAGTGAATGCTGTAGTCACTGAATGGAATCCTTTTGAGTAATTTCCTGCAAATAGCATTTTGCTGCTCTTTCCAAAGACTCAATCCTTGGGAGTTTTTATAAAGTGTTTTTGGTTTTATTTTTTTTTCTTAGGTCTCAAAATTTGAATTTAAATACTGCTTGGAAACTTCTTATGAAAGAAGCTCTCTATTATACTGTACTAGATAAGGGGAATTAAGTTTTAAATTTTGGTACAGTTTTAGCTTTATGGTATTAATTTTGTTTCAGATTGAAAGTAATGCTAGTGAGTCTTTCTGTTGTCTTGCTGTTACAGTGGACTGTCCCTGTGACTTCTAAAAACCAACCAAAACCAGTGCAGCTATAACTTGCTTTCCAGCAGGGTTTTGAATATGCTTCCTGTACAACTTTCTAGCTATAGTATTTTGTTTCTGGCATAAAATGGGAAAAGACTTACCTTGAAGAACACAATTTGTTACTTGTCTTGGTTTAATGAAAAGGATGTGTTCAAGTCTGTCATAATTTATATTTTCCTCTTCTTTCAAAGTCATTTTAGAAGTTGGAAAACGAAGATGACTTTTTCTCCCTAGTCCTGTCTCCCTTGCAACCCATTTATTAAAACTCTGCTTTCTTACCTCCCGTGGTGTTTTCCTAAAATTTTTGAAGATTTTGGTGTGTGGATTAAAACATCAATGTCTAGGTCACACAAAGGAAAGAACAATCTGAGACCAGACACGAAGGCCAGCTGTGGGTGTTTATTGGTGGCTGATGTTGGTGATCATGATTCATGACAGCCTGCTTATCTTCTGAGGACAATAAGGACAAAGACTCAGGGGAGTTAGCAGGATTTTTTGTTTTCTTTCCTCCTCTCTCTCACTGACCTGTGTGCCTACAGGACTTGGAGTTTACTTCTGATTTTTCACAATTTGCGCTTACTGAACATTCATTGTTAACACATTAATTCCCTGGCTTCTCCACTGTGCCATCACTTTTGGGCTCAGTGCTGTGGTCAGACAGTGCTGCAGTGTTTTGAATTCAGACCTTTGTGGACAAACTGTAAGACATTATTATGATCTCACTTGCATGAAAAGCCAAATAATTGCTGACACTGCCAGTGCTGAGGAAGGATGTGACAGTGCCCAAACATCAGCTGAAGAGGTGATACACTGTGGAATGTGGTGTACCTAGTTTGTCCTAATGCTGGTTTGAAACACAATGAAACCCTGGCTCTGAGATTCACTCTTCTCCTTGTGCTAGATTAAAACTCAGATTGGCTTGAGAAGCTTGAAAATAATTTCTTCAAAGAGCAAGAAGAGCAAGCCAACCTCACAGCCTCGGTGTTTTCCAGTAGGGACTCGCCTTTCTTGAGGGTCACAGCTGTGTGATTAAAATATTAATTTACATGTAATTCAGCTCATTTATCGTTTCAGTAGTGAAATACAGTAGGGGAGAGCTTTAAGTAACAACCAGTAACTCCCACTGATTGGAAGCAGCTGGCAATATCCTGTGCCCAAAAGAACCATGCTGCAAAATCCTTCCTGTATTATATTCCCATTCAAATAACAATCACCCTGTGGTTATGCCATCTTAAAACTGCTAATCCTGTAAACCTAAGAGGCTTAGTTTTGTGACCTGCCTGGGAAACAACATGAAATACGAGTAACTGTTCATCGTGGGCATGGTGTTCTCACATTTCAGATTGCTTTTGGATCAAACTGTGGTGTGGCACGCACGAAAAATGCTCTGCCAGGACTGATGTTTGAAAAGGTTTGGCTGGGCATGCAAGCACTGCCCGTTGCTGTGAGTATGGGTGGGCAGTCTGTCCCCAGCCCAGCCGTGTCTGGTGCTGGCTCCTGCTGCCAGGAGCTCCCACTGCAGAGCCCCAGAGCCCCTGGGCAGCTCAGCAGTCAGCTGGGGAACAGGGCATGGGCAGCAGGGGAGGCAGGGCAATCGTCCTGCCAGGTAGGCAGACTGACAGTGATCTGTCAAGAGGATTCCTAAAGACATTGAGTTGATTTTGCAGTGCCCTTTTTAGCCTTTCAGAGTGAAAAGCTGTTCACGTTAGCCTTGTTATCACCAAGTTTCAGGAATACGGATTGGAATAATTTGTGTAGAATATATTTATTCATCTTTTAGAGGGTAAATAGGCCACAGCTGTCAGTAAAAGAGTAATTCCTGCCCACTTTTCTGTATTGTTTTATAGTCATATAACAAATCTAGACCTCCTAAGGCTACCTGTTTTATAATTAGTAGTTTGGCTATTCCTAAATATTCCCTTTCTGTATAAAGAAGAAACTAAATTGCCTCCTCTCCTACCCCCTTAGAGGTATCTAATTAATTAATGAGATACAAGTGTACGAGAGTGTTTAAACATGAGGAAATTTCCACAAGAGAGAACTCAACGGGGTTAAGGTAGAAGGCACTTACTGGGGCAAATGGCTGAAGTTCAGGCACTCAGCCCTGCTGCTTTCAGACACAATGAGCTTTGTTTTCAGAGACTGGCACTTGGATGCAACCGAGTCTACCCCAGGAGCAAGAGCAGCAATTGTAATAAGGCAGCTGGCCTTCAAAGGCAGCAATTGATAGCCAGTGTCTGCTGCTGCCAGTTGTGTTGTCCCTGGGATGCTGATAACACCAGAAAGTGCAATAAAATTAGAAATTTATTAGGTATTTTTTTCTTTTGGTCCTGATCACTTCACAGCTTTTCCTGATCTGTTGAATACCAGCACCAATCAATCCAGAAGTGAGAAGGTGGTAAAACAAGTTTCACACATCTGAACTTGAATAGAGATGTGCAGACTTGAAGTGCAAAATAGCTTCTGTTTCTGTGAAGTCCTTTGCTACAGGCACAGGGAAAGTAGAATGCATAACTCTGAGGCAGAAAACACTAGCAGCTTTAACCTGAGTCTGTCGCAGTTAAACTGATTTAACACAAGCCCCAGAAAGTGAAAGAAAAACTATGAAGGTAATTACATCAGTTGTAAGAGATTACCCCAGCCACCCCTTTGATTGTCAAATGTTTGAGCAAGGAAGTCAAATAAGAAATATAACTCTTAAATGAATTGTTAACTTCTGGCAGAGAAGGTAATAAATGATCTACAGAGCATTAGGAATTCACCTGTTCGAATACAAGCCACGCTCAGCAGCCACCGCTCTGGGATTCGAGCTCGAATCACTAAAACTCTCTCTCCTCTTTGCAGACTGCATGGCCCAGAGAGCACAGTGGCCACTTTTTTGGACATGAAACCCAGCTTCAAAAGCTTTTTTCAAAGCTCCATTTAATTACATCTCCTTTTCAATTTCTGCTCCTAGATCCATTTAGATTAATGTCATAGACACAGCATTTTGTGCATTTGTTTTCTCTCTGTTTTTGACCTCAGACAATAATGAACTTTGTAGCTGGAAAGCAAAGGAATATCCATTTCAGAGCTTAAGGGTGGGAAGGAGGTGAGATCCACCTGCAGAACCCTCCTGGCACAGCCTCGCCTGGGACTTGGGTTTATTAGCTAATTAATAGCAATTAGTTGTCCTGAAAGGTCATCAACAGCTTTACTACACAGGACATTTGCTGTTTTCCCAGACTCCTGCTACCAGCAGAAGTGTTTATGGGAAGTGCCTAGTGGGTTTACAGCAGAACCAGGAAAATCCAAGATAAATAACCCCGTGCTTTTTCTTTTTCTTCGGTTCACTGGTGTTTGTGTGCTCCTATTAAATAGAGCCTCGGTCACAGAGTTCAACTGCTACTTACATCTTCTGAACCAAGGGCTGTAGCAGCACTGTGTGAAGTGCAAGGGCTACAGAGAGGTAACAAGAAATGTGAGATGTGACCTAGCAGGGATGATCTAAACCTCTGCTGCGCCCATAACCACATAACAGACTGACTGTTATGGAAATATCTCACAGTCTGAACTGACACCTCAGTCCAGGAAATCCTTGATTATATTTAATCCTGAAACTCGGTGCAACCCAGTACTGGCCAGAGCTGGAAGTCTGATCACCAACAATGATTAAAAAACATTCTCACAAAACAATATTTGGCACAGAGTTACACGTATATCATGGCTTTCAGTGACAGCACTGCAGATACAAAAATAAAGGCCAGTCCATTTTTCCCTCTTCTATCACTGTTTTCAAAAACCTTTTCTCCCATGTACAATTTAAAGTTACAGAGAACAAATTGCTTTAGAAATCTTCCAAAGCAGCAGAAGAGCAGTGTGTATCTTCCACCTTTATTCAGAAGGTTGTCCTCTTAAGAGTGACAGGGAACAGGATGCTGGAATACACAAAAGTCCAGGATGAGCATGTTCTGGTGAGGAGTTCAGCAGCAAAGAGCATAGAGCACCACTCTGTGTTTCTGTTTCTTCCTTTGAATGTTCCCAGAGATCATCTTTGACAGTTACTGAGCAAACCCCAGCTTCTCTGTACAGAGCAATAACAACACTTAGCAATTGCATTCCAAGCTGTGCTCCTTTTCTGTGGCAAAATTTAAAAGCTACGGCTTCATTTTAGGGTTTAGCTGGCAGGTAGCACATCTCTCCCAGTGCCCAACAAAAAGAACAAGTTCTGTTTTAGAGACACAGGGAATATCGGTTGACTCAGTAATTCCTCAAGTCAGGACAAACACCCACCACTGAAACTGAGCACAACCTCGACTTCAGAGGGAGAACTGAGGGGCTTTGTGTGGCTTCTCGAAACCCTGGGCAGAGGGGCAGAGCAAGGGCTCCTGCCCACACATCAAACAGAAATGTTTTGACTCACCAGTTGGTTTCTCCCTTTTTTCCTGGCCAGGTTCAGGTTTTGTCTCACTGCAGAACTGCGAGAACACCTTGGCAAGTGTGGCTGACCCAAAGTGCAGCCTGAGCTGTGTGTGCTGCAGCAGAGGGGAAACCTCCTGAGCCCTTCCCTGCTGCAAGGAGCAGTTTGTGCCACTGCCAGGGCTCAGGGGAAAATCTGTCCAGGGCTGTTCACAGCCCAGCACAGAGCAGTACCAAAACCCAGGAACCTGCTGCAGGATTATACTTTTATACTTGCTTTAAAATCAATTAGTTTCAAAGTTCATAATCAGATTATATTTAAAAATGTATTACTTACATGGAATAAATGGATTACATGAAAAATCTGATTACTGCATTTCAAAGTGGATTACTCTTCCAAGAAGTACTCACATTTGAAATCTGAATGTCCTTAAAAAGAATCAGATGTTGAAATTGTGACCAGATTACGTTTTTCAACATGGTTTTTTTTGATTGCTCTTTAAAATCTAATCCAATTTCTTGTTTGTCTGTTCCAAAATTGGCATTACATTTAAAATATTCAACAATTTCCCTCTGTTCTGACTGAATGAAAGAGAGAAAAATTAATCTCTCAGAACAAAGCTGTAATACAAGAAAAGAGAAGGGAAGTTTAAAACCCTGCTACAGCCAGATTTGAGCACAACCTTATTTTGTTCACTTTTCTTCCAGCAGAATCACATTAAACAAACTACTTGCTCTCATGGGGGATTTAATTTTCTACACTCACTAGAAGCCTGTGAGACTGTGTTTGAAGATAACTGTATTTTGGATTTTAAGGACTGTAAAAGAACCCATTAAGAAATGAGCAGCTGCTGAGCTCTGTTGCTCTGCCACAGTTGATGGAAGCTCAGACAGCCATGGTGAGTTCTGGTCTGCATCTTAAATCTAACACTTCAGTGTGATGGCCAAACTTGGCAAATTTCCCCTTCTCTTACTGATCTTTTCAATAACAAACCCTTTTCAAACAGATAAGCTTACATACATTTCATTTGTAAATTGTGTTTGTCCTTTATTCTTACAGGATGACTGTTCAGACCCAGATCAAGTATTAGCAGAAGAGTTGGTTTTATATCAACAATCTGAAATCCTTTTGAATAACTAAACCCAAACACTCACCTAAAGGCTGCTCTGTTTTTCATTAAAGCTTAACTCCAACTTTTGGTGTTGTGGGAAAGGAGATGAAGTTGTAGATCACTTATAAAATGCTCCTGCTCAATGGACTGGCTAAACTTACACACACACAGCCACAAAAATCACAATCCAGAAAATCTGCAGGACCAAGTTCCAAACCCATTCTGGAAATGTATTAAGCATTTCAAGACATAAAACTAAATATTAACTTTCTTACTAATGCAAGCAGAGCAAGTTTATGTGCCAAATGCATACACAAAGCATGTATTTATACACACTGTATGCACGGGTATGTGCAACATTAAGCACATACTGTGAATTTCTACAGCTTACTTTTTCATGATGCATGACAGCATCATCCATAAAAGGATTATTTCTCACATACTGAACACAATCTCGATTCTCATTTCATTTACCTCAGAGGGGTTTTAAAAGCAAAAGATGGGATCTTATGTTCAGAATAGTTTTCGGTATAAATACATTTTACTTGTGCAAGTCAGTAGTCTTATACTGTGCATAATAACATACCTCACAGCTTAAAAACATGCCAAATACTTCCAACCTTGCATTGAGAATTCCACTCCTGGCTAGTGCTTGGAAGAGAGTAGATGCTTTCAAAAGAAAGGACACCTACACGTGGTTCTCATCCTACCACCAAAAACGTGGATTTTCAATCTATCCAATAAAACTGCTAATCCCCCATCTGTAACAATGCACTTCCAGGACTTTTACTGTCACTACCCAAAACCAGAAAAAAATGTTCTTTTGCAATCTCTTCATAATGTTGCATTTTTGGAACCTATATAGCGACCATATCAGTCCCCTGTCCTTTCCATAAGCTTTGGATGTCAGGGTAAACCCTCAGGAAACAGTGAATCAAAGGATGTTTGACATAGAATACCTTTTCAGATGTGGGCGTTGTCTTTCCTTCTGTCTCTTGAGAATAACATCAAACAGAAGCTGGGCTCTAAGAGGGGTGGTGAGGAGGTCTCACAGGGAAGGGCTATTGAAGTTGTCCATTGCAAATGTTATTTTTCACCCCGAATAATACAATTCGGTCAAGTAATGACATTGCAAACTCTGCAAGCAGGCACAAATACCACATCTTGATGTTACCTGTAGTTTTTGATGCTCAGGCATTTAACAAAAAGAGATCAGAACGAGGGCAGTTATAGTAGTGAAATTTATATAGTGCTAATGGAACAAAAGAAGTTCTGGAAAATTCCAAACAATGCTATATCCGTCCCCACTCTTTGTCTCTTAATTCATTCCTCTTGATCTTCCCAGTGACTGTCTTTGGCAGCTCTTTGACAAATTCCACCTGGATAAAATGAAGAGAGAAAGCAATGCAGCGTGTTCTACAGGGCTGGTTTTCCAAGACTGGCTCTCAGCATATGTGGAAAACGAAGAGGACTCCCATCAGTAAGAACTGCCTGCCCCAAACCCAAGCCACACCGAAGCTGCACATTGTGCCCCTTGTGAAACCTTCTCTTTGGCTGCCTAGATGGCCAAACATCTGCACAGCTGCCTCTCAGCTCAGCAGGCTGAGCACAGGAACTCACAGCAGCAGGGCCAATGCCTGCGTGGTGTCAGAGGCCCGAGATGAAAGATAAGAAGAAGAAAAAAAGGATGTTACAGCCCCAAAGTCCTTAATGGTTCTTAGTTCTGTGAGTTCTGCACAAGTGAACTAAGGCACTGCAGTAGCTCTTTTCCTGTGGTGCTGGGATTACTAAGAAACACCGAGAGTATCCTCTTGGGCTTGTGTCTGTTTATTAGTTGTGATGATCAGCAGTCAAAAACTTATTCAGGTTCAGTCATGTGCTGCCCTAAAGGCACTGGCAGCTGCTTGTTTGAAGGTTAAGTACAAAACAGAGAATTATGATTGTGAGTCTGACTCAGAACACGGAGATCTAACTGGGATATACAAAACCTAGAAAATTTTGAGAAATTTGAACAAGCACTTTATGCAAATAAATGAAAAAGATGTAAACTGATGTTATTTAGGAAGTTATTGTTAATGTTATTCTGGAACCAGTGCTCTAGATGAATCTTTAATGCTGTCTCTTTCAAGTGAATCATGAAAATCTAAATGGTAATTCTCCTGAGATTTATGGAAGGGTGCCCTGTTTTACAGTTTCTCCTCAGCAGTATTTACCTTCCTAGGGTATTTATATGGAGCAGTAGTTTTCTTGACATGGTCCTGCAAGTCACGAGTTAAGCTCTTCAGGTCAGTGGATGAAAAGGCTGGGGACAGAACCACAAATGCTTTCACAACCTGCAAGGTAAAACCAACAGAAGTGATCTGAGACCATCTGTGTTTAAGGGCTGATGTGCAGGGAGCAGTGCTGCCCAGAGCCACGACAGTCATGAGGAACAGAGAAATAAGAACACAGGAATAAGAAAGGGCTGTGCCCAGCTTCTGCATGGGTATGTGCAGAAGGGGAAGTTTAAAGCACGGTTTTCGTGCCCTCATTACAAATAAGAGCCTTTGCCCTTTTTTCTCAGCGGCAGTCAAGAGGAAGGGACAATAAAAGGTGTCTCTGGAGTTGTCCCTGAAGCTAAGGGACATTTTGTTTCTCTCTGAAGCTCCCACTGAGGACAATAAGCCCTGTTATCCCAGCACAGGACTGTGCTTCCACCTCACCTGCAGCCCATGTCTAATGCTTGGGCAGTTACAGCAGAATTCTGGCTACACCAAGAGTCAAAAATGACAATTTCAGTGTGTGAACAAATACTTAAGAACAAGGGCAAAGTAAACCTCACAGTAATGTTCTCCACAGAGAAGACCTGGGGATGAAAAGAAACTGAGAGGAGCAAAGGCACGTAACGGGGAAGGAACTTTGCTTGTCAGCCCCACTGGGATTATCCATGGTGGAAGCACATGTGGTGCTTCAGTTTATTTGTGGACCTGACAGTGCTGGGTTCAGGGCTGCACTCAGTGATCTCAGGGGTCTTTCCCAGCCTAAACAATTCCATGATTCTAAGATGACATTATTGCCCTGGAGCTGTACATTATTCAGTTAAGTGGAAAATTCTTTATATCATTATGTATTTGGACAAATGCACTGCTTTCCCCCGTCCGTGCAGCATCGTTACCTCTCCTCTGAGGGGGTCTGGGCTGCTGACAGCAGCTGTTTCTACCACAGCTGGGTGCTCCATCAGGGCACTCTCTACTTCAAATGGCCCGATGCGATACCTAGGCAAGGAAAAATAAAAATGAGATTTGGCTCTCATTTTTTACCCGGAAAAACCAGTACCAAATATTTTTAAGTTGTCATGTTCAAGAAAAAAGCCAAGCCAGAACCAATCGACAACCAAGTGTAGAAGCTTTGGGCAAAATGGGAAAGCTGGCTGGGTTAGAAGCAGGAGCATTTCATGGTGCTCACGTGGCAGAGGACTGCTGGTGCTGTGGATACTTCTCCATCTGTCCTCTCTCCTTGGGGCTCTTAATCTGGAGCTCCATCCCACCCCAATAGCTGGGGTCTGCAGCAGCTCCTGGTGCCACGTTGTGGTGTCACATCATACAAATCTTTCATTTCAACACGTTAAAAATGAATTGTTTCAAAAGCTCTTTGAATCCAATAGAGATTCCTTCAATTTTAGACAAAAAATAAACTAGATAAACATCCCTCCTCTGCCAGCTGAAGTCTTCATTCTTTGTTGAGACACACGAGAGGTTGCAGGGGAAATGGATGCAGCATCATCACCAAGATGATCATCATACTGCAGGTCTGTGAAAAGCTGATAATAACAGCAAGTATTCCAAAGTCAAGAGGTCAAAACATTCCTGTCACAGGATTATGATGTCAGAAGCTCACCAGGACACAGCATTTGAGACTCTACAAAGGCAGATTTAGAATGGGTGTGTGCAGACTGACCCTGAAGAAATGATGATGTCATCGTCTCTGCCAATAAACTGGAAATATCCATCTTCATCCATAGTCCCTCTGTCTCCAGTGACATAAAAATCCCCACGTTCACTTTCTGCAGTTTTCTTAGGGTTATCCTTAAAGTGGTTTACAAGCAGTAGTTCAGATTTTCAACATGCATTAGCTGAACATTGTGCTATAACACACATAACATCAAATGCACTGGAACTTCATTTTTCAATCAAGGATGTTGATATTGCTATAGAATACAATAAAACAGGTTTAAAATAATTCCTATTTTTTAAGAGAAAAATTAACTTGATCTTAAATTATTTTCTTTCCTTTTCTAACATCCGCCAATCAAAATAAACAAATTACTCTGGTAATAAATAATAAAATGGTGAAAAATGTTCAGCCTTTTGGACCACTATGCAACTGGAGAGATTTTGGGGAGATTGGTAGTGGTGGTGAGGAATAAAATAAAGTTCTTACTAAATATTCAGAGAAAAAACCAAGTGGCCGTATAGGTTTGCTTCTGACAGCAATTTCCCCCTGTTGTCCTGGAGGCAGGATATTGGCATTTTTGTCTACGATCTAGAATGAAAAACAACTCTTATTTTAGTCCAGTGGAAGAACAAACTCCAAACACAAATCCAACCCAACAAAAAATCCCCCGTGACAGAATCTAAAGAGCAGTCAACAAACCTGAACATCATAAAGGGGAGCTGCCTTCCCCATTGACCCAGGTTTAATCTTCATTCCTTTAAAACCAGAGCAGATTATTCCCTGTAAAAATCAAAATCAAACCAAAGTTTTGCAATAGAAAATCGGTACATTCACACTCAATTCATTAAATGTGGGTTCTAGACTAATTCCACAGTAAGGAATTAAGATTCACAGGATCCTAAATGTCAGTGCAGGGTAGTACAGATAAACAAAACAGTAAAACTCCCTGAAAGAATCCTGTTCCATTATCTGTGAGAAATTCATGTCCTCTGCTGAAGCAGAGACTCCCTTAGATTCAAACTCTGCCCTCTTGACTGTCACCGTTACTTGGAATTAGTTTAAGGATATTTGTGGAGGTTTTACAGCGCATTCCCTCCCAAACCCCCGCGTTTCTGGCAGGTTCCTTGAGGAGAGCCCTGAGAGGGAGCTCTTGCAGAGGTTACCAGGGAAAGGGATTGCTGAAATGTGGATACTGAAAGCATGCAGCAGGGAGATATCTCAGCTTTCTGCCAGTGTCTGTGAGAAAGGATTGCTTTCTCACGGGCTGTGGGAGAACAGCTGGGAGATTTTGTAAACTATAGAATTGTTATTGATACAGAAAGAGAAAATATCTGAAGTAAGTGTTATTGGGATCCAGCCAATCCCTCTGAGGGGTGGCTGGTCAGTGAACCAATGACCTTATGCCAGTCCAGCGTGCTAAGGTATATAAGCAAACTTGTAGGTGAATAAAGTGTCGACTTTATATCACAACAAGTCGTCCGTGTCGTTCGTCCGGTCCCTGCTCGCGAGCGACACTGAAACGCTCACAGAGATGTGAAGGAGGAAACAGGCTGCGTTCCTACAAAACAAACCTTGCAGCAAAAGGGAATTCCAGAGATGGAACACTGGCCCTACCGTTTCGGTCTGGCCGTACACCTCGTGGATGTCCAGCCCCGTCTGGCTCCTCCACTGCTCCATGACTTCTGGGTTGAGCGGTTCCCCTCCACTCATGCAGTACTTCAGGTTCATGAATTTGTATCTTCAAAAAACAAGAAAGGCAATATTTAAATCTATAGGGTGAGACCAGGAGCAGGCGAGGGTAAATAAAGACCGTGGGAGAGCTGAGAGAGTGAGTGCCATGGAGGGGGGAAATCAGGGGATCCCTGATCCTTCTGCTCCCCATACAACAGCAGTACCAGTCTGTACTCAACACTCTCCCTATGAGTAGTAGCAGTCAGGGTTAAACATGTGAAAAATAAAATTTTGCTGAAGTCAGCTGGGATTATAAATAACTAAATACTGATCTGCTGAGCCCGGGCCCTGATTGCTGACCCTCTGCAACAGGCCAGGTGAGAAAGTTCAGGAGGGAAGGAAGGAGCAGTGACAGGCAGTGAGCTGGAGCAGGGGGTGAGGTACAGCTGCCACAACAAATAATTCCCTCACAGCTATGCTGACATGCACTTTCTAGGATGAAGTCCTTCCCAAAGTGTGGACACTTAATGTGGTAAACAAAAATTATGACAAAGTATTTAACAGACTCTCAGTTTCATAAGTTTCATACTCACGACTTCAGTAGCAAAAGTCTCAAATTTCTGAGGGAAAACATCACGTTTCTCTGTTTGATCAAAAAACGCAGCAAAACTCAAATTTTGCTTGATGGTCTTCTCATGAAGGATATTTAAATCTAAATTTTTGCCCTATTTTGGGTCAAGCAGTTAGATATGGGAGATGACTGAAGTTTAATTAGGGTAAATTAAAGATTAGTGAATAATTTCTTGACGTACTTGGAGAGATCATTTTGCACCAGCATGCGGAACAAAGTTGGAGCACCGACCAGGGCATCAATTGGGAATCTGCAGAGAGTCTGGAGGGTTAAACAACGAGATGGACATGTGAAACTCAGACAAAAAACTGCCTTGGGGATGTACAGTAAACAGGTGACACAGACAGGAGAAGTCCATTTGCCCCCTGTGTAAAAGCACCACACCCTCCTGCAGCTAGTGCAATATTGTTTATTGTATATTTGCACACAAGTTTGAATGTTTGATGGGATCAATCCCATGCTAACACATCTACCTGACACCAGGACCCCACAGCCTGGGGCATGGCCAGAATAAGGACATCTCTGCCTACATCATGGGGAGGTTTTCACTTTAATCTTGGCCAGTGTGGGCAGAGAAATGCCTTGTTTTCTACATTAGTATTGACTGATATTGCTTCCACAGTCACTAGAATGAATGGCAGAAAATCAGTGCTGCTTTTGGATGATTTCCATTCACGTGCTCACCAGCTATGAGCAAAATGTGTGAATGGATTGCATGTTTGTCCCCTTCTGGATACATTAAAAATGAGAGTAGGGGCTTTACTCAACAAATACAGCATCTCAAGCACTGCTATAAACACAACCCTCATGAAATCTGTGGATGCTGTCCAGAATTGGTTTTGGCACCCTTTCTGCAGATGAATACATTTCCATGAGTTTTTCCCTTACATCTAGGATGACTGCTGATTCAGTCTGTGGTAGGTTATGTATAAAGATGCAGGATCCAAAAACCCAGGGATCAAAAAAAGATGCTATTGAAGTTAGTATCCATCCTGTGTCTGCTGTGTTCCATATCATGTCAGAGGGAGTCAAATCCAACCAGTACCTGATAGAACAGAAAAAAATAAAATAAAGAAAAGATAATATATACACCCAGAAAGAGAGTAAGAGATACTAACTGGAAGATTGAGACACTGGGGATGATCCTAGTCCCTAGCAATTTGGTGGGGTTTTTACTCCGATTTCAAAGGGAGAAGGAGTGGGGATGTACACTGGTATTTCTTATTCAGTAATTTTTTACAATAGTTCTACTGTGCAGCTTCAATTATCTTATGTTCCACCAGGTTTAAGTCTTTCATACCTTTCACTTAAAAGGGGTCTGAAGCCAAGACTACCCTGGGAATGTTGAGTCATCTTTGGAGAACCTGTGGTTCCACTGGTAAAGAAGATAATCATTGGGTCTTCAATCCTGGTTTTGATGCAGGAATGGTCAGCAGATTGGTTTCTGTAAAAAGGAGAATGCAATCATGGCTTCAGGGGTTGTAGTCGATGTAAATGGGTGCTCGTGGGAACTGGGCTGCTTTGTCCTCGTGGCTGCAGCAGCACTAAGTCACACTCACTGGTACAGCTCAGTGAAGTTCAGCCATCCCTCCCTGCTGCCTTTGGACACCATTAGCTTGGTTTTCAGGAGCTGGCACTGGGAGGCCACCGAGTCCACTGCAGGAGCCAGTTTGTCACTGGTAATGATGCACGTGGCCTTTGATGCCTGGAGTCGGTATGAGATGTCTTTGGCTGATAACTGGGATGTTCCTGGAATTAAGACAATTCCTGGAAGAGTGATGAAATTAGTTCACGTTGGCATTTTTCCTGCATCTGATTCTTTTCTGAGAACCTAAATTAACTATTCCCAAACTGACCTCTGATATGGATTTGCCCTGGTGTTCCCCAGCCAAACAGTTATATCAGATTAATGCAGATGCCTGTGCTCTCCTGTCAGGAATGAAACGTGGACCTGTCTGGTGACTTCCATGGCTCTTCCCTGCCTTCTGGAATCTCCTTGCCTGCTGCACAATCTATGTCTCCTGTGGCCCCCAGTGAAAATCCTTCGGGGCTGCCTGGCAGCTGGGCCACTCACTGGATTATTACAGTATTTTTCCTTGATAAACCATATCCATTCTTGATCCTCTCAACCAATTTGCAGTGATCATTTTACCTCACTGACCTGCTCGCATACAAGCCACCTTGACCAGCCACCATTCTGGGATCCGTGGTAGGATCAGGATAAGCCTGTCCCCCTTCTGCAGTCCACAGTCTTTAGTCAGCACGTTGGCCACCTTCCGGGACAGGAACCCCAGCTCCTCAAAGCTCCACTTCACTTCTTCTCCTTTGCCATTTATCCACCAGAAAGCAGGGTTTGATGGTCTCTTTCCAGCCTAAAAAACACAGGGATTCAAACACAAAACATTTTCTTCTGAAAGACCATTAAATAATTATGCACAGACATCTATAAATTATGGGAGATCTGAGTATTTGACAACGGGCATATAAGCAATTATTTTTCTCCTGTCCTTAAAGGATGGAGATTTGCTATTCATCAAGCTCGAGTATTCCCAATAGATTCTTCTTTTCTGAACCTGAAATGTTTACCAGCCTAATTGTCTCCAGACCCAAGTCCTAGTCTGGATCCTATTTCAGTTTAAGCCCTACATTAATGCTCCTGCAAAATAACAGTAAATAAAGCAAGCAGGAATGAGCTTTTGTATAATTTCCTAATGCAAATATGGTTTGATTGTTTTTATAAAGAAAAAAACCCGACTTATTCCAAAAGAAATTTAAAATTAAAGTATTTCATTGGCACAACAAAAGATCACCCACCTTTTCAATCTCAGACCACTTGTCCAGTACATCACTTGCAAAGTTAAAGTACTTTGGTATTTCCTGTTTGCCCTGTCGGATGGACTCATACTGGGAATGTACATCAGAGGAAAGCAGCCTGGCATGTCCATGGAAAGTCCTATTAGGAGGCTTCAGAGTCCACAACAGTTTTAGACTCTGTAATTTAAACAACAACTTCATGGCAGAAGATTATGTAGATGCTGTAGACTATATAAGACAATTGGCAGAATTGTTGCTATGAATCCTGCAACAACAAACAACAAACAAACAAAAAACAAACAAAAAAGAAAAATAATACTGAGATTATCCAAAGCTAATCTAGGTATGAATTAATGATTTATTCATTAAAGTCACTTAGGCTAGTCAGAGCCAGACTGATGATTTTAACACTAATTGTTAAGTTCCCTATCCTGCTTTCTGATATTTTAAATTTTTTAAATTAATTGCCCACAGCCCTCCATAGTAAAACACGACATCAGATGTTATTGTTTGCATCAGAAGAACGTTCCTGCTTCATACATTCAGTACCTGATTCTCTATTCCTTTTTCTTTCTGGGTTTTTTCCAAACTACTTCCATCAAGAATCTCACTGCAGTTGCTGACTGCTGCATCCATTCACCACATCCATTCACCACATCAGTCCCAAGAACCTTCACTTCACTCTGTAGCCCCCTATGAGTTTGACAGAGACATTTCTCCTCATTTCCCTGACCTGTCTGCTGTGGCCAGGAGAGACCGAGAGCTGCTGGGGGAGATGCTCTTCCTTCTCTTCACTGCCCTGTCAGGACGTGTCCCATGGGAGGCTCTGTAAGGATCAGCTGTGCCCTGGAGAGGTGGAACCCGGGCGCTCCTTCACAAGAGTTTTGGAGTGAAACCCTTCTGACTTTATTGCTCCCTTCCTCTGGAGTGAGGAGAACAGAACGTGGCACGAGGCAGAGCAAGGAGCAGAACTCTTTCTGTGGCATAACCTTTTTCTTGTAATCATTGACACCGCTGGTAATTGTGTGTAATCTGCACCTTAACCTAAAGCACTTTGGGTCTTCTTTTGCCTCGACTTTAACCATGTAAGTAGATCACAAATCCATCAAGATGAAGAGAAGCATTAAAAATAAATGTCTTTTTGCTTCCACTCCGAAAGAATTTGAGAATGCTACAGTGATAGTTTTTGAAAAGAATATATCAATGTACTGCTGATACCCACCACAGGACAAAGATTATTTTTATTAATTTCTCTTTTATTTGTATGCATCTAAGAGTTGTAGTTACATTTTTTTTTTTTGTAAGGAAAGTGTTTATACAAATTGCAGTTAAAAACATTAGACCTTTGTATGCACTTGGGACTGTCCTTTCTCCCATTCCACACTTTGAATTACTTGCACTGCCTCCTGAAAATTTGTAGGTCGACAGCAAAAGTGGTTCCAGTACCACATATCCTCAAACCATATGAGTGTTTTCACCTTTTTCTGCCATAGCTTGTTTTTCCCAATGTTTCCAAGAGTTCTGGGTCATAAACACGTGCCATGTTTGATGTGTTATGGTTGGTACAGGCGAGGGAATATTTCTTTCCTTGTTTTCCAGATCACTCTTGCTCTTTTATACTCTTGCCCACTCTCTGCTCCTTAGAACCTTTCTCTGGATTTTCCCAGTTGCTGTCTTCGGCAGATCCTGAACAAACTCCACCTGAAAGGCAAAAATACATTCTGGTTAAATTCCCAGTTGAAGGAAAGACAAAGTTTCATTCTGGCTGGGGGTGAAAGGATGGGAAGCTGCACAGCCAGGGCTGGGACAATGAAATATTTACTGAATGCTCTGCCCGTTTGAGCTGCTGTGAAAACTCCAGGATTCCATGAAAGAAAGATTGGGCACTCATGAAGTAAAATTTCATGACCATTGCCTCCCTCTGGGTCCTTTGTAGCACACAGAGCCAGCCCAAGGGCACAGCTGCAGCAGACCCTGTCACCGATTTCATCCAACTCTGCCTGCAGTGTTTGTCAGAATGCAAAGAGAAGGAGCTGAGGCAGGGCAAAAACTGCTCAGTTTGGGGTACAATTAGAGAAGCTGTCCTTTTGGGCTGTGCTTACCTTCCTTGGATACTTGTAAGGCGCAGTCACCTTCTTGACATGCTGTTGGAGCTCGTGAGTTAATTTTTCTGGATCATGTGATACAAAAGCAGGAGCTAAAACAATGAAGGCTTTGACCACCTGTGCCACCAAAAGTAAGGGATTCCATTAAGTTCCAGAGGTGGGAATAAAGGGATCCATTTGTTGTGTAAAGTGAGTGTCAAATTTGAGAACGCCAAAATTTGGTCTTTAATTTCCCTTTTCCTTGGCTGGTTATTACAGAATGCTGTGCTGTGAAGGACTGATTATAGAGCAGAGGATTTTTTCCATATTTCCATCTTTACTTTCCCCTTAACTTTATGTCCTACTAAAGCTGAAAATCCCGTCCCTGTTGCTCAAAGAAATGTTGCAAAGTTGAAAAACATAAAACAAAAATTAAACACTCTGGGTGTCATTGGTACAGTGCACCAAGGGATGAAACCAGAAATAACCAAAATTTCCTTGCTTAAACAAAAACATGTNATATATAATATTATATAATACTATATAAACTAATACTTATATTAACTAATACTTTATATTAAACTTTCAAAAAGTTCCAGTACAGAAAATAAAGAGAGATTAAAATCTCATCCCAGTTGCTCAAAGAAATATTGCAAAGTTGGAAAATATAAAGCAAAAATTAGACACTCTGGATATCATTGCTACCATAGGATTCATGGTAAACAAGAAATAATCAAAATTCCATTGGTTAGAGAAAAACATGTCATGATTAGTCTG